>JAXDDW010000004.1:12400000-12902500 GCA_034670385.1 Hoplostethus mediterraneus
ATTTTCACATTAAAGACAAGTAATCTACCTAATCAAAGCAGAGATACAACATAAATGGTTAATGAAGAGGTCATATATAATGACATTTGCCTTTTTGGCTTGAGAACGAGGCTTTTTAGGCATCATAGCTGAAATGTCTTGTGATACCAGTCACTTGCTCATAGCACCATTAAGCAGTTAAAAATGTGTAGGGAGTAGGTGGGTGTGGAGATTGGGATTCCAATAGGCGGGGAGCTTTTCTTCCAAATGAGAGTGCAAACCGGACAGTGAGTTTTGAAAGCCAGAAATTTTAGCAATTGGTAAAGTAACTGTTGAATCACTGGAATTGTTCAATAACTCAAATATCATATACACCTATCTAATCAAGTTAGTCTTGTACTGTAGCACTATAACCAGCTGCTATAACTAGAGGCTACAACTCTCATGCTTGGAAGACACGTGGACAGTAATATGTCACAAAATGGCAGTAAAAACAAGCTCATGATAGTCAACAGGCAACAGCTTGTGGGAGGTAACTATTAGGTATTTAGTTAATTCAGCATTTAATTGTTCCATTATGCTGAGGCTTTGCTATATTACCTATTACAATAGGATGGTGAAATATGCATATGTTTTGCAGCAAAGTTTCTAAATCTTTACCACTGTTCATTCACAAAGTCGTAACAGCTTATCAGTCAGTCACAGGGGGGCTGGATCCTATGCATTGGGTGGAAGGACCTTTGGGCAGGTCACCAATCCCTCACAGGGAGAACACATAGACAAACAAACACATACACACACTCACAATGTGTGATTTTCTTTTAATCTGGCCTGAACAATAAACTAATGGCTGACTCCACTGTCTACTGTGGCCTGCTCAACAGTTCAGAAACCAAATTCTATAAGCAAACAGTATGCTTAATAATGTAAAACAATTTTACTAAGAACTTAGAACAGTGCATGGTACAATACACGGTATAGGGTTTATGGTTTGATACAGTCATGATATTTTTAACTAAGTTAAAATGGAAACAAATTATGATCTTTATTGCTTAGGCATAAAATGTGAAGTTTCACATTTTCAAGTTTTCAACTTGAAGTTTAACCATTTCTTTTTTTCCTTTTACAATACAATACATTTTTTATTGAGTTTTTTATGATTACAGTAACAGTAGAATCCCCACACCCACTTGTTTGGCACTTATGGATGGCATGTCAAGGGTGACCCCAAAGAAGCCGATCAAAGGACATGGCTGCAGATCTAGTTTTAGTTTTAAGAACGCAAACCAAAAAAGTTGGGACAAGAATAAAACATATGACTAAGGTCAGCTGGGGTGTTGCTATATTTAATCTAATTTGGCTTTGGAATAGTGGATCCTATAAAAGACTGCATAACTTATGAACTGCATAAGGCCCAGTCATGCACTTGAAGTAGTAGAACTCAATCTCTTAATTGCGTCATTCCACCAATCATCCATAAATTCAATATTAATTTCTACTTCCTAGGCAGCCCTATAGCTTTGAGGACAGATTTATTATTAAATGACATGAGGCAAAGATAGATCTGGAAGATAAGTGATTTCTGATTGGGACTTAATTTCAATAGTTCCTCCCATGGTAAAAGAGGAGGCGGTGAAGGAAATTAAAGAAACTGGGTGGATGCATAATGTCTTACTTGAAAATAACGGAAGAGATGAGAGCGTGGCAAGTCATGCTTGTTAGACAGGGATGCAAAACTAGAGAAAACATTATTATCATATAGGTCTAGGAAGCAGCTAAGCAGCACCCTTTCTTTTCCACAGGGAAAAAGAGGAATCCAAAAAAGAGGGGGGGAATAGGTGATTATTACTGATGGGAGCCAATGTGAATGCAGATGAGAATTTGAAGTGACGTTGGAACTGATACCAGATATTTAAATAATCCAACACTATTGGATTTCTAGTGTACCAAGATGGGGAAATTGGAAATGAAGAAGACAGTAGAGCTGGGAGAGATGTTGACATGCATGACTTTACCTCAATCGAACACCAGGGGGTGTCAGCTGCATGGAACACAAGTAAAAACTTCTGGATATTAGCTGCCCAGTAGTAGTACATGAAACTTACTTTCCTGTAGTACACAGCTACTTATTCTAGGGTTTTTTCCTGCCCAAATAAATGATGTGATCAATTGGTTCAAAGAATGAAAAAAGGCTTTGGTAAAAACAGTGGGATGGATTGAAATAAATAAAGAAATCATGGTAAAATAGTGATAGTCATAAAACATTAATTCTGCCTGTTAGATTCAAAGGGAGGTTGTCCCATATTTGAAAATCAAACTTTGTTTGAGAAAGTTGGGGAGTTGGGGAGTTTGCAGAAAAGGAAGCAGTCTGGGACCGAGCAATATTAACCTCAAAATACTTCAACCCTGATTGGCTTATGTGAAAAGACAAGTTTGACTGCTGGAGCTGCAAAGGTATAATATTTTTGAACATTCAGCTTGTATCTACAAAAATTACCAAACTAATTTAAAATGGAGACAATCATAGCAGCTGCATGGTTAGTAACATAAAGTATAAGGTCGTCTGTGTACAGAGACACCCGATATTCCATACCTTCACAGTGAACTGCTTGAAGTGCAGGGGAGGATTGTAGGGCTATTGCTCTATTGCTGGAGCAAATAAAAGGTAAATTAATGGGAACCCTTGACGAGTACCACGTGGCAGTGCATCAGATTGTGTATCATTAGTGCAGACACTTGCTTGGGGGTTGGTATATAGAAGACAAATCCATGGACAAAAACGGTCTCCAAAGCCACATTTTAGTACAGCAAACATCTACTCTCACTCTATCCTATCAAACGCCTTTTCTGCGTTTAAGGATATAACGACTTCAGGGTGTCCAAGGGTTTGTGTTAAGTAAATCATATTCATAAGTGTGCCAATCTTAAAAAAAAGAGTAGCTTTGATAGATTCTGTCTGCTCGTCCGAGATGACATCAGGGAGAACTGTCTCTAGACGACCTGCTAACACATGAGAAGAGAGAAAGGTCAATAAGAGCCACAGGAAGTATGGTCCTTCTCCTTTTTAAGTAGCAGAGAAATTTATGCTTGAGTCAAAGTAGGTGGTCATGAATCATGTTCCATTGACTCATCATATACCTCCAAAAGAAATGGGGCTAGTTTATCACACAATTTCTAAAAAAAGTCAGTCAGATAGCCATCTGGGCCTGGGGCTTTATTCCTCTGCATTGATTTAATTGCCTTGATTACTTCAACTAGCTCCAGTGATGAGTCCACGTCACCTGCAGTTGCCGGGTCAATAATGGGTGTTGCTAAATCATCGAGAAATTCGTCCATAGTGGTGGTGTCAGTAGGAAAAATCTGATATGTAAAGTGTGGAGTAAAATAATTAAAATGTTGCATTGATATGAGTGGGTTCAGACAGGAGGTTAGGAGTCGATTAGCAGCCAGAGGAATCGCTAATTTGAGGAATCAAGCCACACCATATTATCACCATATTAATAATAATAATAATAATAATAATAATACATATACATGCAGTATTGTACATGCAGATATTATTTTGACATCAAGGATCTGTTGTGTTGGCCTCTGTGCAACGTAATTAAGACAGCCAAGTGGGGCAAGGAGCGATCTATAGCATTTCCCCTAGGGAGACTATGAAACACAGGTGGATACTGGGGTGGTGGTGGGGTGTGAGATTCATGTGCAGCACTAGCAGCAGTAGTAGTAGCAACAGAGAGCAACACAGTACAGCAGGGTAAGCAGCAGAAGAGAACGAGAAAGTTGTAGAGTTGTAGTTGTAGCTGTAGTCTGAAGTTTTCTCTCCACTCTACATCTCCAAACTTCCCCAGGACCACCTGTTTGCACAAATCCTTGCACGGTATCCTCATTCAAAAACGCAGGGTTGCCAGGGGTGCGTCAATTGCGTTGTCTCCTTTCCAACAAGTTTTTCAAAAGTAGTGCCTTAACCATGGCATTTTGTAATTACAATAGAGATGGGTTGATGACTGAGACAGACAACATGATGTGGTACAGCAGTATCACAGCTGTAATTGTTTTGGCAAAATTTGATAGAGGTGAGAAAGGAAACAAGTTATGTTTTTAGCAAGAAAATCTCAAATTCTCTCTAAATAATAAAAACAACTTCAGTCACGTGAATGGGATTATGACGGGGAGGTGTTTATGCAATCATGTAAACGGCTTAAACAGAGTATTGCCTTTCTCGCAGTATTGGTTGCTTTATTGTACGTGTTGTGAATTTACCGATTTAAAACACTCACATAAGCATGCCAGACCAGTACGTGGCAATAAAGTGTCCTAAAACATTGTCAAACACCACAGAAGAACATTAGGAGCGTGTGCATTGAGTGTGCGCATAGAGCGTCCTCTTCAGCGGGGAGTTAATAATCCACACAGGGTGCGACAACACAACAATTGCCATGCGCAAATTGAGGTCATGATGTCAGTGTTTTCTAAAAGCTCCGTTTCACTGGTCCACATGAATACACGGAAAACAGAGTTTTTCAGTTTCCAATGACCTAAAACATTCTGTGACATCGCATTCTTGACTAGCTTGTTCAGTCTATAAATTGAATACTAATAGACTCACAACACCTCACCTCAGTAAAAAAAAAAAAAGTAAATAAAAACATTCATTTACATGATCAGATCAGTGACAGAATTCCTAATTTAATCCATTTTAAATTCAGGCTGTAATACCACAAAATGCAGAAAATGTCAAGGAGGGTGAATACTTTCTGTACTTCCTGTACATTATATGGCATGTAAAGATATTTTAATGACATAATATTGATTATCATCACCTGAATAATTTATTTCTTGGTTTAGGGGCCTCTGTAACAGATGGATCATGTACAAAATGTGCTGTAGTTAAATATTTATCTGACATTGATGAAAATACCCTCTAATTAGAGTTGACAGTAGTTACAGTATTTTTGACATACAGAAGTGTGCCAAAAAAATGTAAATGAATTAATGTCCACAAATTTGTCAATTTGTATTATGGTATGGAGATGGAGGTAGTATAATAGGTCATACAAATTGACATGACATACTGTAATAAATTCATGATTTAAAAGCCAGTGAAATTCAATATGATGTGATTAGTTTCACACAAAAGCCTTTATTCTTATTGTAATAGCATAATCTGGAATGAGGATGCTGGGATTGGATGCTGATGCATTTGGAATACCTCAGAAATAAGCAAACAGCTACAGAAAACAAAATGGCCAAGATACAATAATAGTTCCTTCATCTCAAAAGAATAGCTCCAATGCATTATGGTAATTCACTAATGAGATCAGTTCTAAAATGATCCTAGCACAGCTGTCCTGAATTATTTTCTTCTCCCTTCCTGTTTCTTGGGGGGTAGGGGGGTGGGGGTGGAATCAAGGTATGGCAGTTTGCCACAACTTCACCTTGAAGTGCTAGCTTCACACTAGCTCTCGTTGTTGGATGGCTAGCTGTCATGCTTGGAACCAGCCTTCAGGAAATATAGCTGTGGAGAAAAAAATATATCTGAGGGCTGTGAACAGAGAGCGGTTGCCATGGTGATGTGGTGGCAGACGGGCTGGGAGAGCTGGATGTTGGTTTCTGTGGGCCACAGGACGTCAGATGGGGCGTGGAGTAGCCACAGCTGTAATAAGTACGGTGAGGTATGTTGATGAGCCAGACGATGGGCTTGGCTGCTACACCCAGAGCTGGGAATTTGAGGAATAGTGAGCCTCGGTCCCTGGAATCCTGGGGATAAAGAGAGCTGTGTTCAACACCCAGGCCAGGATTGCATTCACTGTGCACAGATTTTACAAGCTGCTCTTCATATGCAGATGAGTGTTTAATTGTTGCAGTGCTTAATTCCTAATGTATGAGAGGAAAGAGGAAATGCATCGGAAGATGTGTATTCAAATGAAATATTCAAGGCTCCTAATGAAATATTCTGTCAGTTTAGAGTTTCTATGGGCCACTCTGCCAGTGAAACTGCTTTTAAGAAGAGAGCCAGGCTGCTTTAATGAGCCTCTAGGCAGCCTCAACCAGCCATCTAGACTCTGTTTAGTGTCCCTTATTCCCTGCCAGTGTTGTGGACTTTCATAGCAGGGTGATGGACCAGGTATTGCATTAATTGCTTGAAATCCCACGTGCCCCATTTCTGTCTTTACAATACATTGATATTTCTGTAGTCAACTTCCTCATCTTGATCAGTGCTACTGATGGATAAGCAACCAAGGATAAGCAGATCTTGTGGACCTGGCAGACACAATGTGGGAGAACATGATATGAATGTGTGAAAGTGATTGATGGAATTTTACAACCGTGGGCCTTACAGGGTTAAAATGAATATTACATTAATCATTAAACAAGTTGGATTTGTTTACCATGCTCCTCTTTTAATCATCTCATCATTTGGTTATTTGGTCTGAAGTAAGTGTCACAAAATTGATTATTTCAGAAATGATGAATATCAATAATCACTAGGTTCAATGCATTGCCTTTGTGGTGAATTCAGTATAGGAATGAACACAAAAGCCCGCCATGGAGAACGTAAGAATGGTATTTTTATTGTCTCTGAAACATTCAGTATTTTCAAAACTGACATCCCACCAAATTAAATAAAATTGTTGTTGTTTTTACTGTTGTTATTAATGGATATATCCAAATTGCTTAATAAGATAAACATTGAATATATTAATTGCGTGGAGAGGAAAAGAGCTGCAGTGTAAAACTATTTCACAATGCACTGACCAAACCACAATCAAGAGACATTTTAAAGTTTGGCAATATAATTTCCACTTTGAATGTTGGATAAAGAACAGTTCTTTTTTTAAATAAATGTGGTGAGGTGGTTTCTGTGTGGTTTTACTTTTAGATGGTTGCATGTTTATCATGGAAGATATAAAATTAGGATATGTGAAGTGGCTTTGTTTACTGTAACATTTGTGCACCTGTTATTTCATTGTTTTTAAAGTCTTGAATGAATTTATACAGCTGTAATTGTCATTGATCTGATGCTTTTGGGAGCAAACTAAGTGTGTGATGAGAATTTCAATAACAGTGGCCTTGATTGAATCCTGAGGTGTAACTGGGGAGAGGCAGAGCAATTTTATACCCTGGAGAGGTGCTTATCAATGTTGGCTATAAAACATTTCCTGTTGAGTATTAACATAGAATCTGGCATGCTTACTAATGAAGCAACCCAACATTTGATCATGCAGTGCAATCAAAATTGTTTGTTAAAAGTAGGCATCACTTCTCAACAATTTCATGCAATAAATCTGCACCTAATCATCATTTTACTGAGTTGTATTTTGTAGATCCACTGTTAGAATAGAAAGACATATCCCTGGAACTGAGCATTGAGCAAGTGGCAAAGGGGGCTGGCAAGAGTCACCGGTTTTGTGCCTCTGAGTTCCTCTGTTGCTCAGAAGAAACCTGGCTTTCACTTTGTGTCAGTAGTTCAATTGCTACTGTATTCTTGGTCAAGTTGTCTGAAGCAAATGATAAATAAACTTCCACACAGTATTTGGTATCACTTCATTTAAAAACTATAAACACTTCATAATGCCTGAACAAGAGCTTCATAGTACTCACATTTTCATGTCAAATTCATACTAAATCCTGTTTTCAAGTTTAAAAAATAATTGATGCACCTTCTTGGCACGGTGGCGCAGTGCTTGCACTGCTGCCTCACAGCAAGAAGGTCCTGGGTTCGATTCCCACCTGGGGCGCTGTTGAGTCTGGGGTGCCCAGGTGGGTTATCTCCCGGGCCTTTCTGTGTGGAGTTTGCATGTTCTCCCCGTGAATCCCATCTAAAAACATGCAACATCCAGTCCTGTCCCTGATGAAGATAGCGACATACATCTGGAATTGGTCCCCGGGCGCTGGTGTTGGCGGCTGCCTCTGCTCCCTGGCTGTCCCTGGAGGAAGGTCAGCGGGGATGGGAAAAAAAGCAGTACTCATTCAACTCGGACACTCGACCCTGCGTGTGTGTGTTGTGTTCAGCGGCCACTTCCCCCCCTGCATGTGTTGTGTGTGTTGGTGCATGTTTGTGCAGGCACCTCGATTAAAGTAATCTTCTTCTTCTTCTTCTTCTTCTCTGTTGGGTTTGATGTTGATGTGGAGTTGTGTGTGAATTACTTACGTAGGTAAATGTCTACTGACTATACGACTTTTAAATCCTAACATTCGTCTCTGACATATGGGATCCCACGTTTGACAATGAACAGCATCACATACTACACAAATCATCTGTGTGACAGACCCCGGCAACACTGCTAGTGTGCTAGTGTGCTAGTTCACACTGGTACACGTTGTGCGTTCTCTTGCCTAATACTGGTGTCAAGGTAAAAAGGAAGGTACTCAGATACATCAAATTCCAATCAGGTTGAATTGCTGTCAATGTGCATCACGCTACCACAGACATGATGTATAATTATGTGGTGGTGCCACACAGTGTGTAGACATTTGACATGACTATGTGTATAGCTAAGGGAGCTACACCTTTTATATATTTTAGGGAGGTTTAATGATTCACCACAAGACACAGGTCTCAAAACAGTTAACAAGGCATGGTTTGGTGCAACCTGTGTAGTATGGAAACACAAGCAATGAAAGCATATATGGACAATCAAGGTGCAGCTGAGGTCTAGATAGTGTTCAGTTCAGCGTTAAGGCGGAATCTCTGCTGTTTGCGGATGACGTCGTCCTTTTGGCATCATCGGATAGTGATCTCCAATGTGCACTAGAATGGTTTGCAGCTGAGAGTGCCGTGGTTTGGATGAGGGTCAGCACCTCCAAAATCTGTGAGGGTATTGCCCCCAGTTAGGTGCAATAGCTGCAGTAATGTGGACATTGTTTTGGACTGTGTTGGTGAGGAGAAAGCTGTGCCCTAAAGTAAAGCCCTCGATTTACTGACCAAAAGCGGATACAAGCCAAAATTAGGTTTTTCTGCAGGGTGGCTGGCCTCACTCCATGTGACAGAGTGAAGAGATCAGCAATCTGGAAGACCTTGGAGTTGAGCCACTACTCCTCCACATTGAGAGCAGCCAGTTGAGGTGGTTCGAGCACCTAGTAAGGATGCACCTACTGCACCTTCTTTTGGAGGGGTACCGGGCATGGCCGACTGGGAGGAGACCCCAAAGCTGATCCAGGACACACTGGAGGGACTACATCTCCCAGCTGGACTGGGAGTGCCTGGGGAGCTGGAGGAAGTTGCTGGGGAAAAAGATGTCTGATCTGTTTGCCCACTGCAGCCCTGACCCAGATAAGCAGCTTGAAAACAGAAGGATTGATACAAAAGTATTTTGACTCCTTTCAATTTGTGATTGTTCACTTGCCACTATATTCTGGATTTCAAGATGCTTTGTTTTTAACTTATCTGACCTAATTTGTGGAAAAATATGCTTGCTTGGATTTTGAAAGAAAAAACAACATGATATTCTATTGTGTTATGAAGTTGCTTTCATGTTAATTTGTTTGGAGTCTGAAGATGTTTGAATCTGTAATACAATGTTGTTTCTATGGTGCAATATCAAACCTAATTAATCACTGCAGAAAAGAGCCTTATTCTGTTTATGATGTACTGTAATTAGCCAATCTACATGCATAGGATAAAATTGATTAAGAATACTAACATTGGGTATTTAGTGATTAAGATGATTTATTGTTACAATTTAAAAATATATATAGAAATATAAAGAATAAATAATGCAGTGGGTTCCCTGTTTTTTTTTTTTTTGAATGTCCAAAGTTATCATTGGCTCTCAAAGACACCTGAATTTAACAATTAAGAAAAAAAAAAAGTTTGAATGTGACATTACGTCTCATTTCCATCTGGGGGAAAGAAAACACAGGCAATTTTAATTAGATTTTAAAGAAAGCTTTCATCACAAAGAACAGAAGTTAACACATACAATTATTCCCACTTACTGAGTAGGCTATGTGAAATGTCTGCATTTGTAATCAATAGTATTTCTACCATAATTGGAATAGTCATTGTTTTGTTAGCAAGAAAAATGGTTGAACAGAGAAACCAGTGAACTCCAAACTACAGAAATCAGTTATTAAAGTCATTCTGCCATATACCCCATTGTGAATCACTGCTGTGCACTGCTGGAAAAGCTGGCCAACATATCATTGGGAGATCAGATGTTACAAAGGTTGTTTAAGAATGGCTGCACAATGTTGCCTTATTTATTTGTGGATATGGAGTCTTTCCCTTGTGTTCCCTTCCGTCTTTGAGGTTTATCCTTTCCCCTCCAATATTCAAATCCCTCTTTCTTTGCCTTAATAAAAAGTGGCAGATGGAGCTTTACAATGAGGCGTGTGTGGAAAATTAATAGTCCTGTGGTGCAGTGTTGCATGATGCTTTTATAAGTTAACAAATATTTAATGTGTCCTTCTGAGGAGAGAAATCCATGAATAATGCATGTATCCAAACTAGCATGTTATGCTAGGTGGAAAGTTAAACTGTAATTCCCGTCAGTGGTTGCATTATCAAACACTTTCCCCTGAGACTTTGTGATAAATTAATTTGTTTGTTTTGGGTGAAAATAGCAATGTTATGACCAGATTATCAACAATGCTGAAAGAATGGAAGTATGTCATGGAAGATGACTCACAATTGAAGAAAATAAATACTAATACATACTGTATCATCAAGTAATTCTTTATATATGCTGTAACCGTTTTAAAAAAGGAATATGGCCTTGCTGTATCACTCACGGTTAAATGGGGTTGCCTAACAACTGACTATTTTTATTTTCTATTAAGGTCACGTTTTATGTCTGCTAGTGTAAGGTAGGCTTATAGTGCTGAATGTTAGGATGGCAGAACTTTGGTTGAAAAACATTGCGTTCCAGTCATCTTTAAATGTTTGTGTGCTCAGAATAAGCATGTAACATCTGGAAGTGAATTAGTGCCTGAATCGACAGAACAAATTTCCATTTACTCACTGTTGCACATAAACCGACGTAATGTCCTGAGCTGATCGCGTCAGTGTAACACATTGCAAACAGGCTATTTTTTTCGAATAATAGGTACACATTGGAATAATGCTTGGAACTTTGAAATGCTTCAAAGGATTTAATTCTTGACAGCAAATATGGAAACTTTATAGTTCAATCTTGTAACACTGATTTCTCAAATAACACTACTAAACCCAAACTGC
Source organism: Hoplostethus mediterraneus (assembly GCA_034670385.1). NCBI lineage: Eukaryota > Metazoa > Chordata > Actinopteri > Trachichthyiformes > Trachichthyidae > Hoplostethus > Hoplostethus mediterraneus. Next base: position 12,411,165 of record JAXDDW010000004.1, read on the forward strand.
TGCAGCATCCAATCTGACCAGCGTCCAATCTGGCCAGGGTCACAAACGCTTAAGGATCCAAACAAAGCACGGAAATGTGAAAGCACCATACATGTCTCAGATAATCCACAACTACTTTTTCCCCCCAACTAAAACTTGCCTGCATTCAATGAGCCTCCCTTTCCCCTTTCCTGCCACTCCCCCCCGTCATCTGCCTCTGGTGCACCTACCTCAGCATCCCAGCAGAGGAGACATAGATGCTGCATTGGAATGGAGATTTCTATTTGACATTGACGCAACTTTGTGGTATTATATGCAAATTGACCAGGATGAAGGCGGAGGCTGTTTGAAGTGCAAATTATGATTTTAGGACACTGCAAATGTGCACACCATTGCCTTTCTGTTAATTGCCTTCCCTATGGAGGCAAGAAACTCAAGGCAAGAATGAGAATGGATGTGAGCATAAAGAGAACAGGTTTCAACTACACGACAAGGGACCACTCGAGGACATGTCAAATGCATTACCACATTAGAAGACACTAAATAAAATTAGAGGCTATGGTTTAAGGAATGGTGCACCACATTCATGACAAGCTATTGCTAAGTCTTCCAGTGACAAAAGGATCGGCTTTTTGTCTGGGGCCAAATGTATGCCAATATTGCTTATACCTGCATTCATTCTCAAAACCTCAGTTGGTAAGGAATTAAACAAAATGTAATCCAGAAGGATGACTACTTACCTCATTACTCATACCAGAACTAACTAGATGTTATGGACAGTGATGGGTGGTAACAGTAACAGTAATATTTTTTCCTTAGTAACGAGAAAAATCGGAGAAATAAATTGTTACAACATTGCTTTTGCAAGCAAATCCCTAATCCTACAGTATAAGTGATATTTTACTGATTGCACTAGGATGTGGTATCCATAGAGCCTAGAAGTTTTGAAGACTGACTGCACTAGCAGCAGACTGTCTGATAGGGACATTGCTAGCTAGTTAACTATCAGTGGCTTGTGGTGACCTGGCCCAATCCAGGTCTGACAGAACCAGCTGCCATTGCCTTTCAGAATATGGCTTTACCATTGCTGAGGGGGCTTGCTGTTCACTCTCAGTTCCAACAAAATTTGATTTCAAAGCAAGATAGCAGCTCCATGTTTTCATTGTCGTTAGCAGTCAGTATGAGTGGGGGAGTGAGGGGCATTGTCTCACAACTTGATAGGAAAAACAATCATACTAACCTGTACTATTTTCATTTATTGGAAATCAGCTTTAGTGAGCCTACACTCTGATAATATTCCAGTTTTGATGTGTAAAACCGGGGTATTATTTACATACACTCATACAAGAAATGAGAATCTACCGTTTCCTGAATGCTGAGGAATCAAATGCATCACAGGCCATGTTGTTACATGGAGGAACTGCATCATTTGCTCTCTTAGCACGCTCACAGTTGCCTGTAGATAAGGCTTTGTCTTCTGTTTTAAGCAGATATTTGACGCAAAGATGGGTGTTTTCTGTGCCTTAGAGGAGTGAGTCGTAAAAGGAGTGCAGTAAAAATTGCCAAGGTTGACTAAGGACAGATAAGAGTCACAAATTTATTATAATTAAGGAAGTCGCCCCTGCTCAAGCTGTTCTACTATCTACTTCAATTTTGAAATGAAAAAACAAAACAAAAAAAAGGGCAGGAGCCAGAGGAACAACTCTATGTCTCATGCATTAAAATGAGCAGAAGTGCACAGGAAATAAAAAATAAATATCAATTGTTAAGTAGTTCAGGGCTAATTCTATTGATTTGCATTCAGAACCCAGTACGGCTAATCATAGCAATTGCTGTTACTATTTAATGACCAGACAAATACCGTGGAATAAAGTCAAGTTTACATAGCCCTCTATCACAAACAAACCTCAAATGACTGAGGCTGATAGACAATCAAATTTATGATATAATCAATTATCAATTATCAATCAATTATTACAAATAAGATGTTAATAGGATATTATCTGAACAAAAGCACATAAAAACAGTAACAGGTAGAAGAGGACTGAAAAGACCTAACAGAGTGGAAGATATAGTGAGCCTACGTAATCTGCCTAAGGTGCGTCAGCACAAACGAGTTGATTACATATCCTAATTCCTTCCAATAAGATCCAAACTGGGTGACATACCAAAGCCACTGATGGCAGTCTGTCCCAGGATACAAGCCATGGAGAGAGCGCTGGGCCCCCTCTCCTCCTCCACTGGGGTCCTCTCTCCTCCAGTAGGTTCGTTCTCCTTCACCACTGGGTCCCCTCTCCTCCTCCTGTAGGGTCGCCACATTTGATCTGTGTCACATCATGCAGTTTCCTTTTGCCATTAAAAATATTATAGTTTGTAACGTCAAAATCTTTCTTTTTTCAACCATTCTCCATTTATTCAACTTTTGCAGTTTTCACTTATTCACACTCTTCACTAATGCTTTGGCCATTTCTTCTTGGAACTAAATAACAACGATGGATATTTATATACAAACCAGTTGGAGGCTAAGTGCCTTGCTCAACGGCATCTTGACAGTAGGGCTTGAGTTAGAGGAGACCGTTTCTTGTTCATATTTCCAAAGACAAATTTTTTGCATCAGGGTCAATCTGTCTGCTCAGAGAATTGGTTCATTCATTTTTTATTAGTATTATAAAATTGTTTATTACTATCACTTGATGTAGGGACGGATGTCCATAGAAAAGGAGGAGGCACCTGACTTAAATAAACCCAAACCCATTCCTTAAATAGATGAAGGTGCAAAAATGCCAGCCCAGTCCCCCAAATTGTGTGTTTGCGGGTGAGCATGTGTGTGTGGTTAAGTGCATATGCATATGCATATCAGTGCAGGTATGTATTCAGTAACAAGACTGCCACTCCCAGCAAGGAAGGTTTCTGAGGCCTGCAGTCTGGTGGGTGATTAATAGAGGGGCAGTGCAGCAGGGCTGCAGAGTGATTAATTGGGCTCAGGACCTCATCTGCAATGTTTTGATGAAAATGAAGAAGAAGACGGGTTGTGTTGGTAGAGTGGAGGTGGTGAGCGGCAAGGCAGTAAAGGCACATTAATGAAGCTGGAAGACAAACAACTGTGCCAGGTTGATTGTGTGTGTTGGCTATACAGGTGTGTTTTTGTGTATATGTGTGTGTGTGTGACTGTGAATCTGTGTGTCTGTCTCTGTGTATATGAAAAAAAGAGAAAAAGAGAGTGCAAGTATGTCTTCTACGTTATGTGTGTGTGTGTGTGTGTGTGTGTGTGTGTGTGCGTGTGTGTGCGTGTGTGTGTGTGAGTGTGTGTGTTTGTGTTTGTAGGCTGGTATACACATGTGCACACTTGAAGTCCAATCAAAATGCTCTCTCCTCTGGGTGAAATTATATGACCTGTTTACCACATGGCCATTGTAAAGTGTCCCCCCTCTCCCATTCCAGCGCTGAGTGCCATTGACAAAACCACAGAAGTATTCACACTTCTTCACTCCAGACATAGAAATCATTCCACAATGCCAAGCACAAAACCACAGTTTACCGTTAAGCTTTTCTAAGAAGTTTAATTTAACCTTCCCTGAGGGCAATAGCACTGTGCTCCAATAACTTTATCTCAATCCGTTCAACTCCTTCCAGGAGGCAAATCTGCCTCAGAGATGGTTTAGGGGGTGAACATACAAGATACACCTTGAGAGGGAGCATGAAAACAGCATTTTCAGATGAGCTGCAATTATCACTCAGCGTGTGAAGGGCTGAATTGTGCTCAAGAGGAAACTCGTTCTGCCGCATTTGCCTGATTGCAAATCAGTCCTCATAAACACCGCAATCACCTTTATAGTCTCCCTCAGACGCTTAGATGTTTAGGGGCTGTAATAAACACCCAGGGGAATGTGAGGTGACATGCAGTCGCTTTTTGTGATAAGATTGTCATGAATGCATTTCCTTCAGTAGACTGGCATGTTATTAATAAGTTAGGTGCAATGTGTACGTTTCTTCTGTATCAAACCACATTTTTGAGCAGGTAGAATGCACCTAGATTGACTGTCCCCCTGGACCATTGTGAAGGATTTCTAGGAGGAGGGGAGGAGGCTGATTACAGTCTTGAAATGCATTAAACAAATACAATACAGTAACCATCCTCCATACATCACACTAATATTACAACTAGAAAAGCCTGGAGAGGTAATTAATTGAAGGTCTAAAATAGACCTTAGCACATACACAACAGTTTGCATTGAAATGTGGACTTTTATTGATAGTCGTTTCAGCAGCCACCATTCTGCAGGCCTAAACTTGACAAATGTCTCACCTTTCTACACAATTTAGTTTGGGGTGTTGTCGTATCTGTTTAATATTGTTGCAACTGAATGCGACAGGGCTTTTAACTTCACCACTGTTTTGTTTTTCCTTGGGCCTGTAGTACAAGTGCAAAAGAGATGAAGAGAGAAAGAGGAGGATGAATTCTGTTCCTTGGGTTGCTCTGACTGTATATCTGAAAGAAGCGGGCTTTAAACCCCCTAAAATGGATCCAATTACGGAGAGGGCTTTTGGTGGTGCTTGTGGAACTCTGTGTAATTGTGTAACCCTAATTTTCCTGGCGCTGAGGCTCTGACAGAGGCCTGTCATCTCCTCTAAGCCTCTTCTCTCAGGCACGATGCTGAAATGAGATCTTGTCTTAGCTGCAGAAATGCTGAAAGTAATATTACGGACACCAAGAGAACAAAATCATCTTCTTACAGAGAAATCCCTTAGAAAGAGGGCTTTTGCTTCCATATCTATACTGCCCTCTCAGCTGATATGATGCAGTCAAGAGGGCTGTGATATTCATTCACTATACGTTCTTGCAGATAAGAGGGCACAGAAAATTCTTCATCTCTCAGGGCATAGAGAGCTTTAATACAGGTCAGTCACCTATCTGCTCTTTGACAATCTGATACAGTGGTTCAAGCTATGCTAGGCTGATGTGGGCAAGTATTCCCTGGAAAAGTGTGGGAAAAATTAAATATTGATTGAGAGAAATAAAGGCAGGTGGTTTGTATGACTGGCTGAATGCATCTTGTGTGAGCCCCCCTCCTCCAGCCCTGTCTCTCAGACCTCACATGCCACAGCAGTGTCCTCTGGCATGGCAGTGTAATAGCTCATAAATGTTTTATAGCAGTGCATGATAGTGCAATGACATCTGGCTAATCCTTGGCTATTGCCAGTCCTTTCAGAGGAGCTCACATTGTGAAGAAAAAAACGTCTGTTGTCCCTTTGAGTTCCCCTAGAGCCATGCCCTGAATGAAAATAACCTTGTGAATCTGACCAAAATGAAGGGATGGATGCCAGGCTATTGTTTTGTCATACAGCGTGATGTAAAATGAAACTGGCATTATCACTGAATTTTTCATTGAAATCATTGAAAAGGGAACCACTCTGTCAGTCATTGATTTTAACTTTTCTGATGTGACCTTCCTGATGAGCGTGAACTGTTTTGTATGTTGGGGCTAAGAAAAATTGATTAAGGGAGGGTGTGTTTAGGGGGAGCTCTGAAATTACTGCAGATAGTAGCAAATCTCCTGCCTTTGATCTTTGCAACCATCAAAGAGATCCTTCCTCCTCAAGTCAGACACCCAGCTACATGTGGTGTGGCCTTTCATATTCTTTGAGAGAACGTCAAACAGCATCTCTTCATTTCTCTCAGTAATCTCTACACAGACATACTGGCAGATTGTCGCAGCATAAATCAGACCACCAGCCACTAGAACATGGTTAGTAATAGAACAGTTTATTTCAAATCGAATTGCCGTCTGTAGCTATGCACGTATGAACAACAAAAGAACATGGATTTTCTTGTATCACACTTATGACGTTTCTATAAATAAATTGTGTACTCAGGACAGTGCTGTAATCATTGTTTTCCCATGCTTCCATACTCATTCCAAGATTCTACCCAACATGCTCTGGTGTTGAAATTGTCGGTTGTATGTGTTTATATTATATCCATTTGCTATATTCTTGTTTATATTTCATTTTTCTCTGCTGTATGCTGTTATTTCTATTTGCTGCAGTACCGACTCATTTAAAAAATTAAAAAAAATAGACTGGAGGTTGCTGCCCTCCTAATGCAAAATAGACAGGGTTGAGCCATTACTCTGAATTTTTTTTTATTGAATACAGATTGCTTTACAATAAAAAATATTATTTTTCAATGAAAGATGAATAAAAACGTTATTGAAAGTTATTGATAACTGAAATTTGGACTCGTTTTTGGTTGAGGACTAGTAGTGCCATGTGTAGCCTTGGTGTATCCAAGTGGTAAATTAACAACAATATTTGAATATTTGACTGGGCAAATACAGTGACAATGATAGATTGATTACACAGCGCCAATGATCCACTACTAACTGGCGTAAACAACCAGAATATTCAGAGGGCCTCTAATGACTACAAGGTGTGGAGCACAGCAACCAACCACCCTGGTGGAGAAGGGCCCAAAGCCTAATATGGCATAATATCACTACAAACGCGACACACAAATAGTGACCGTTATATCAACACTGCAAATAATCACATGCAATAATTTGACCCATAATAATAACCCATTTGTTTAAATGGGTCTGAGTGTCTTCACTGAGCCCTAAAGTGCCCTAGTAGTCAGGTTACTCACTGAAGATTGCACACGGCCCGTAGTAATCAGTTATTGCACATTGCCCAGGATAAACCAAAGAAAAGAAAACAATTAAACTATTAGGAAAAGGCCTGTTGTCCTTACCAAACACTGTTAAATTCTAATGTGGGAAAAACAGCGACAATCTTATGCTGCACATGAAGACACAATCCTAAAGACATGAAGACAACATGAGGATTGCACAGAAATGTTAAACAGAACTATTAATGAGTGCCTGTGGAGCTAAAACCTCCAGGACAGGGTGTCCTTGAGGATTGGCTTGATAACAACTGGTTTAAATATTGGTTGAGTGTACCAAATATCCCCAAAAATATTTCAATTTGTCAATAGTGTGGAGTTAAACACATCCTCCATTCTACCATTCTATTTAAAAAGGTGTAGGTAGTGGCAATGCTTCAATAGTAATATGATCAGAGAAGCTAAAAGAGAATTCAAGAATTGTTTCTATCAAATAGATGAGTAGCTACATACGTTTCTTGTCAAAAGGTGCCCAATCAAGGTAAATTATGCCAAACTGTGCTTTCTTTTTCAGGTGGGAGTACATAGATATTTAACACATCCATCTTGCTTCATAAAATCAGACCCAAACAAAGAATTATTAAATTTACACCACTTAGAAGGCCACTTTGTCATACTTACTGTAGAGCAATAGATGGAAATACAACCATTCATCAGAACAGAGCTCTAACAATTAACAATAAAACAGTATAAAAAATGTAAAAAACAATTAAGGTATCATTCGGCATTCTCATCTCAAATGTTTTTTTTGTTTTTCTATCTCACATCTCACAGTAGATACAAAAAAAATTGTTCTACCGCTCTCTATACTTTATTTTATATATTTTACTAGGACCTTCTCTCTTACTTGATTATTCTAGGGTCACAGCAATATTTACATGATTAAATATCAGGGTGCTGTGGTTCTGATGCTTGCACTCCCTACTATTGTTTGCTTGTTTTGTTGGTGATCCAGGAATTTAAGCTTATTCTTCTGTTGTACTCATTGGCACTCATACATTTTGTTTGTATCTGAATTTGTTTGTTGCTTGGAAACATGCGGAAATGTGTTTGGAAACATGTGGGAAGGCTCTTAGAATGGTTTATTCTTTATGAAAAATCCATTACAGTATTGCCAAACATAATCAACAACAAGATGTTTCAGTGGCCTTGTAGAAAATAAAGACCTAATAGGCTGAAATGGCGTATTTGTCGTCATTCATAACAACACAAGATTATCTAACTTGTAATGGGCTGATCACATGGACTGGATGCCTTACAAACACAAAAACACAGTCCTACCATCTGATGAAGACGCAGCCTGGATTTGATCTGTGTCCAACTCCAATGCTGTCTGGACAGCCGACAGTGAGGTCTCTCCAATTATTAATTGATCCTCTGATCAATGTCAGATAGCGCAGGGGTGTAAAAAGTAGAAGTAGAAAGTAGAAGTACTGACCATGTTTTTCCTCCACCCATCCCATATACCAGGTGATTCTAATTAGCACAACTCTTCATCTTGGTAAGAGCCAGTTTGGAGCAAATGCGTGGTTAGGATTTCTACTTTCTGAAGCTTTACTTTCTACTTTTTACCACCCCTGCCTTTTTCCTCCTGTGGCTGGTAATACACGTCTACTTCTCCTTATACTTTTTTGTAATCTAGTTTAATGTCAAACTCTTCCCTTTTTTGACCTCAGCAACGGTGTGTGTTTCTGCCGAAACAGCATTGACAGCATTAATAATTTCTTGCCATGCTTTACTTTTATCAGTTCTTGTGACTCCGCTGCTGGTGCTTCTGAAAACTATTGTTTTACAAACAAATCGAGGTTTCCCGCATGTTTCATTAATCCCACGTTCGTGTTTTAGTACGCACACAAATACGACAAATTTACGAATAATTTACGAACACATTTGTGAATGAGGCCCAATGTGAGTCACTCATGACTAAAATGTGAAATGTAGATACACTGCCTCCTTCCTTCGCTCTCATTGCATGTTTGGGTCTCCCTGAATGTGTCTATTTTCCCAACGTGACTTTTAAAAGCTTCCGTGAGGACCTTGACAATGAGTGTGGAATTAATCTTCTTCTGCCAAATTCTGCCCCTTATGTCAATCTTAATTTAGGCGACTTGCAGCCATCTCTGCCAATCAATGGAATTTTAATGAGAAAAAGGGTAAATCGTCACCCTAGTGTGACAGTATAAATTGTCGTTTACCACCGTGAAGTTCACCATCAACAATGTAGTCTCACTGCACCTACTCCACATATCGACTCAGCCTCTGTTTGTGAGATTTATTCAAATGATGTTTCACCGCTTTCCTAGGATATCGGTCATAGCCTGCTGGTAATCATATACAGTACGTAGACAGTGATTGCTTGTTTATGCCATAATGGAGGATGAGACAACTAAGTGAAGAGACACTTAAAATTGATCTGGTTGCTGAGCAATGGAAATTCAATCCACTGCAGGATTCAATTCAATTCATCACTTTAATGTGATGATAGCTAAATCTAATTGTTTGGTTTTGAATCTCTGTTCTCCATTGGTGTATTTGTTATCATAGGTGTCATTATCAGAGATGAGCAAAAATGCATCAAATTGTTAAAAATATTGTTACAAATTAGAAATACTTGGTAATAGAATTTATCAAAAATAAATAATAAATGACAGGTGTCATTCAGATGTATTTAATTAAAATATATACTCATTTTTTATTTTCAAAATACAAAAAATACATTGGAGAAACTGTAAATTCTGGCATTCTTTCAACAGCATTTTATAGTTTATATTGTAAAAGACAGTACAGATTACTTCATAAAGGCCAGGTCATGCCTCTAGCTAGCGCCAGACAGGCAAAACAACTTCAAAATCTCTGCCTTTGGTAGATAGGTTTAGTGCAGATCACGTTACGCCCCTGAGGGGGTATGTAACAGATGAGATAGTCAATGGCTTGACAATGTCTCCATCCATATACAGCAGAAGAAGCAGACCTGTAGGAAATCTGTGCTGATTTTGTGCTTATATTAATTGATTAAAAAAAAACTGGTGTATTCTAAAAATTAATTTGAGTATTTTGAAAATACATAGTAGCTCAGTAGCTTCATACAAATTATACAAATTTTACTCTGCTCAAAACTAATTAAATACGTACAGTATTTCAAATACATTTTAAAATTGAAATACTGCCCATCTCTCATGTAGCTATGTACATATTCATATTCTGTGATGGGTTTTGTTCATCTATTATATTGCATTATATTGCATTATATTATATTATATTATATGCTCATGTATTTATTATCAGGCCTCTGACTTCATGTTTGTGGTAGTTCATGCAAAATGCACATGCATCATTTAACACCATCAATTTAGATAGAAGCACTTTTGAAACTATCCATTCCTAAAGTTGCAGTGGATGGATCCTGACAGCTTTGTTATTAATGTCTGCTCAGTATGCATTAACATCACATGCTGTATGATTTCATGAGACGAACACTGGGTAACACTGGTATCTCTGCATGGTTTAGCTCTTAACAATGCATTTTTATTGAGACTAACAAGAATAGAGAAGAATAGAAGAGAACAACAACGCCATATTCCTTTCACCTTTTTTGCGTCCACTGAAGATATTATTTAAAAAAAATGTTTTTAGATGCATATCACATGCTGCTTAAGCATAATGTTGCCATTATTGCACAGATTTGCTGTTTCAGGTTAGGGTCTTCAGCTAGCCCATTTACAGCATTTAATAAAGTAGTTAATAAAGAAACATACAATACGCGTGTTAATGTATGACTGCTTGAATTTTAACATGAGAGCTCTTTCTCAAATGAAAGATAATGGTTGCTATCGGAAATGGCTAATATGAAAAAATCCTCCTCAAACCCTTTTGAATTTAGCCGTTTTTGCAGGGTTTTGAAGCTTTATTTATGCTTCCACGTCCTTTGGTAAGCCTCCGTAGGTATGTGTGCCTCACAATCCGATGTGCAACCACTTAGCAGCATTCTGCAGAGTCCATTGTTGTTTAATTATTGCCCGATTAATAAACAGCCAGGCCTTAATGATGTGAGAGGCCTTCAAGTCTGCCCGCAGTGCAGTGTGGCCCAGGTGAAGGGTAGACTCACTCCAACCTGCACAGTTGGTCTTGGTGTCCGTCTCCCTGTGACAGGTGTCTGCCAATAATGACTAAATCACTCGATAAAGGAGAATAAATAAATGAAAATTAAATTACCCCCCATGCTCACTGCAGCATTCATGCGACATTGAGAGCGTGCGGGTGGGAATTTGTCGTTCAGGAGACATTGATTAATTATGCCACACACAATTAGCCCATCAAATCGAGTGTGTCCTCCTCTCCTGTGGAAAGGTGGTGTCAGAATTTTATGGGGCATTAGGCATTAGTGTTCCTTGTATTTTCTCAGAGATCACTAGAGAGTAAGAGTGCCAGTACAGAGGCACGTTTGCAGCCTGTTTTTGTATGAACAGAAGATCCGGAGGCCTTGTGCAGGGTAAAGAGAAGGCTAACTGATCCTTTTAGACCAATGTCAATACTGATTCCCATCACTGTTTGCACTCTCAGCAGGGTCTATGGCCTGCCTGTAATGTCTCTGGCACCTCAGTGATTGAGAAAAGAAATGACAGTGAGACAAATGAAAAGTGCAGAGGGAGATGGGAGCAAGTGTAGCTCCTTATTTCATGCAAAATGAAATGCAAATTGTCCCCTAATGCTCCGCTTCTAGGTCCACCAGGTTTCAGTGTAGAGGATCATCCTCCAAACACCAACAACTATACTTATTTGCAAATGCTTTGTCATTGGTTCTAGGATTTGATTGTATACTCTACATGTTGAATGTACATACATAGAAGGACATGTACAGACTTACTGTCTGTATGTGACATGGTATTGCTAGATGCAAGATTTCGAGTAATTATTGTTACGGCATTTTTTCACTGCTCTTCACTTCGCAATAGATTGTCAGAATCTTGACCAAAACAAGAAAATATCACCACATACTATAACAACTATCCTGTCCTCTCAGCCAGATGTGACTTCATGGTGCTTCTGTTTACATAATATTAAATATTAAATTGTCCTATTTATCAGGTCTAATTGCACCATATACATTGCCACATGCCGTCCGATTGCAAGATGCTGGCTACCTATCTATCTCCAGAGGCAAAAAGACAGTAGACCTACAGTAGACCTTTTTCTGACCACACACTGGAACAGTAATCCCGCTGCGGTTAGAGAGGCAAAATCTCTGATCTAGACACACTACAGGCAGTCCACCGGACAACAACGACTGGATGTTCTTCGTCAGAGGAACCCAATGGCTTTTCCAGTCACCATGGGCTTCACGCACACACTTCACAATGTCATGCTACACAGGCTGACACTTAGTAATTAACCGGCATGAGAAGATTAGCCCCTCACCCTTACTGAACCAAACTGATAGTGGCCAATAAACTACTTTGAAAGACATAAATATTTGGTTGTGTCTTGCAAGTTTAAGGGTGTTCTAACCTAGCTTGATCACCTGGGCTTTTCTCGAGAAAGACCAACCCAACACAGGTAACTGGATAAACTGGATACCGACCTACTACTTATTACATACTAATCAGTGTGTACTGCATACTGTACACTGAAGTGATGATTCAGTAGTCTATTACAAACGGGCTGTTCAGATTGCAGTTTTCTCAACAGTACATTACATGCCCAGGCCATGCTATAAAACAACACAGATGGAAACTAAAATAAAATAAGCCTTTTTAAAGCCTTTTCATCAGTAATATAATATATAATTTCTAATTTCATAGGGTATTTATAATTTGATGCATTTCATTAGCCTACATTGTACTTCATAGGCATACATTTGGGATGTCATTGCCATCAATTCCTGATTAAATAATGATGCAGTTCCACATTTCCACCCTCCTTTGTTCATTTACAGTTAAAACAAATCTTCTGGTTAACCCATTTATCAGCTAACTCAGCAGCACTACAGATAATTCCCCTCTTACATTTTACCACTCATGTACCTTGCAAATACAGCACAAAAACAAATCCACATATCAGGTCACTGCTCTAGATATGCATGGATTTTAAAATCTGAATCATAAGTAAATATTAATATTTAGTGCCAGTAGAGTAAGTAGAATATGATGGACCCTAGTGCAAAAACAACTGACCCCATTTTGTTTTCCCAATTTATATATTTCTCTTCCACTATAATCCACTATAGCTATAAGCAATGGCAGCATGTTTAAACCATATGCCATAAAAAGCCATTGTAAAGTGTCAAATAAATCAGGGAGTTAATATAAAAATCCCTTCAAGCAGTTTTGCCCTTGTATTTGATTTTGCAACATCAGACATTAGTGTTCTCTGTCCAAAAATGTGCTGTAAATTCACAGTGATGTGAAAAAGCCTTGGTTCATCTTGTCATCATTAATTTCTTAGTAACTATCTTATCAGGACAACCTTTTTCAAGATGACAAGCCTCTATGTGACTTTCTTACTTATAACCCTCAGTTTCTGTGACTTTCTAGGAATTTCCCTCCTGTAGGGTAACTAACTTTTATTTTTGTTGGTCATTCATCATCCCTCCTTTCATGTGGTCGTTATGGCAATTGTGAGGGGCACAGTTGTTTTGTACAGGTCATGGTTTGGGAAAACATTTCCATGACAACCATTTGCCACGGGTCTGACTCTGAATGCAGAAGGTAAGTCAGAAATCTGCACACCTTGGTTCTGCATGAGAGAGTCTCTGGTAGGTAAAGGTTGTTTTCTTCATGAAAATCTTGGCACTGTCAGTCAGTAAGAATTGCTAAACAGATCCAGAAACACCCAGGATGTTCAATCATGCAGCTAGGCTGTCTCTGAATGGACATTTTAACCTATTTCACAAGTGTGCGTATACTGTATGATATCAGTATCATGATACCAGTATCATGGTGTGTATATAGTGAAAGGTATGCTGCCCTGAGAGTGTTCCAATGAAATATTAGCTCACCAGTATCAAACTCAAAATTGGTTTTATCTCTTTGAATGCAGGCCCAACCATGCAGGCTTTTTAGTACACTAATACAAAAAGTTAGACAGTGATATAAGAACCCTATCTGTGGCTGAGATATAAACCAGAACTTCCTGTAGCCTTCCTGTGGTAAACCTATTGATTTCCTCTTAAATATGAGAAGTGGGTCTGTGCCTTTCTGTGTGGTCAAGGATAATGGGTTGAAGAAGTATATAATATTTTCCGAGCATCCTTTGGAGAGCCATAGTAAAGGTCCATGTGCTAATGCAGCAGGCGTCCGCATGAGCTGGCCAATGTGGATAATCTGCAAAATGTAATGAGGATAATGTACTATATGCTCAGATGAACATTGGATTTTATGGTCAAGCGTCTGAGTGCATTGCGAGTGCACTCACAGCATGGTACTCCTTCTTGGACAGATGGCTCGGAGGGATGAGGTCTGTTCAAGTGTTGGGGAAAAAGTTGTATTTCATGTGATAGACACCATTCTCACGCCATTGTCACGCTTCCTCTGTCCAGGGATGAATCATAACTCATAAGTCCGACACATGCATGCACACATACACACAAATTCATATTGCATGCAACATCCACTTCAAAAATCCCACCAATACATAGATAGATGAGAGTAAAGCCAGAGTCTCATATTCATTTTTAGTCATTCCTTCGGGTAAGGTTTGACATCTTAACGCCAGTGACTTTCATTCCTCCATGGAGTAACATTGTTGATATTCCTTACATTTTCAAATGTAGTGTCACAGAGTAATCATTTTAATGTACACTTTGTGTTCAGGGCCAAAGATATCTGATCATATTTAATGAGCTCTTGAAGCAAGTGTCTCTCTGTGTTTTATTCATGGAGTGGTCCTTTTGCCTGGGCTTCAGTGATAATTTATGAGGGTGTGATGTACTTATTTGTCCGGCCCTATAGGAGGAGGTGATGCCCACAGCTAAGGATACCAGTGTGTATGGTCAAGAGAAGCCAAGCCCCGTCTAATTCCCATTCACTGCTTGCAGTCAGGTAACCTATTCTCCAATCTCCCAGCCTCCCAGCTCTCTGCCATTAATCCTTGCACCTGTCTAGAACACATCATTATTTAATGCTAGCTGCATTGCACTTGGCATCCTTTTTAACTTAAAGCTTTGAGGATGCCCGTTTTTTCCCGTTTTTTGAAATTCCAAAAATTTGCAATAATAATAATCACTGTCATATGATCATCTCTGTCATTCCAAAAACATTTTGGAAATTAATTTTGGCTTTCATGTAGACATTGGACCTAAGTATATGGTGAGTGTTGTACTGCATCCTACCTCAAATTATATGTGTGTGTGTGTGTGTGTGTGTACAGTCTATTTTTTTTTCTCTTCGGCCTCCTTTCTGAGATTAGCAGGCAGTAAATGTGTCACTCTGAGACCAAGGTATGGCTCTGAGGGAGATCTCTGCTCCCTTTCAAATCATCTGTTAGAGGGAAGGAGAGAGAGATAGAGCACTGAATTCAGAGGGTTTTTTTGTCTATTCCCCACTTACCTACAACCATCTGCCCCAAGGCCCAGCCCACTTAACCAAACTAAAAGCCTTTAGGAGAAGGAGTGGGCCTTTGGATTCAGGGGGCATGTTGAGGCTTTCCTTTGTGTATTACCAACAATCCTTTGGTGTCCAGCCCAAATGGCAATGCTCACTTGAGGGATGTGCTCAGATTCTCATTTAAGAATTTAAGATTCAGATTCGTTGCCTAGCACTAAGAAAGAGGCAAAGGCTGCAATATATCAAGATTGGCTTAATTCCAACGAAAGAAAAACATTGTAAGAAGACAGTGAAAATGGAATGGAAAAGAGTCTGTTCTTAACTCTCTCCTATGTCTGTCATTTATATTCCTGGGGGAATGTTCCTTGATCTCTCAGTTCACCTGTTCAGTCTTCTATAGGCTACTGTAACTGATATAGGGAAAGCCAGTTGATGGATGTGGGAAGCCTCATTGTTGACTCATTACAAACTGAGTCTAAACTCTGTTAGACATGAATAAATCCCTAGCTGTGTGCACAGTAGCTACTGCGAGCATTCACCTGGCATTTCATGCATTCCCTACCAATATGGGGCAATCCCGTGAACAGAGATCATTGGCAGTAGTTTTTGTTTGATTACAATCACCTACCATTTGATTACAAACACCTGTTGTTTGCCGACTAACGGTTGCACAGCATAGTGATCAAATACAATGAATAGAGAAGATACAAATGTCTTCGATAGTCTTGCAAACATTGCTTGTGGTTCAGGTGACTTTGAGAGATTAAATCATGCGGTGAAAGGCAAAGCTTTGCTCTGTCAGTGTGCCAGGGAGTTGGTGGCACTCGGGTCCACAGTCAAATGACACCAAGCCTCTGAAATCCCAGTCTGTTTGCAGGATATTGGGCAACGTGGTTCATGACACATGAGCCCTTCTGGAACACCCTGAAATAGCAGCACATATGTTGAACGCGGCTCCTGCTAGAACGTGGCGTGGCGTGTCTGGCTCAGGCCCAGTCCCGTCAGCCCACTACAAGTCAAATGCGTTTCCTCCATTTCCCACAGTTATGATTTGGTTCCATCTGTTCCCACTCAGCAAGGTGCTGTAGACATTACTGGGCACCCAAGGTTGAGGAAGCATGGCGGCTGGCGACCTTTGTGTAATACACAATGTGTGTTTCTGACAAATATCAATAGCTAGAATCCTAACAGTAAATAAAACTAGAGTGGAGGCTGGGATCTTTATAGAAACAAAAAGCTTGAATACCTTAAAGATAGCTTTAAAACTGCCATTTACCTCCAAAGTCAACGTATCAGATCCTTATTTCAGTATGTGACCGCAGTGAACATTTTTCTTTATCCCATTTTCATGCATGCAGCACATTCCCTTTGATGAGTCAGAGTGGAAGTTCAGAATTCCAAGAAATGACATAGATTAAACTTTATACACCGATCACTGGGTGTGTGCAGACAATATACATCAAATCTGTTATGGCGTTGGGGTGGAGGTAATTATGGTCGACACATCACTTATTTGACCACTTATTGGACCTCCTTGTCTGAGTAGTGTCCAATCAGATGTGATAATGAGCAGCGTGATTCCAGAGGAATCCTCCCATGCTGCGCTGATTTGTGTTGTAGGAAGCATCTGGCCTTCATCAATGCTCAGGCCCCTTTGAGACTGTCACTTCGCAAACACTCATGTCACTAAGCAGGAGGCATATTACTGCCGGAAATCAAAGTCCTCCTGTCTGTATAATCTAATTTTGAAATCCATTTTACACTTGTAAACATGTATGAAGGAAACCTGGAGGTGCAACAGCCTTTTTTTAACTTTGTGTACAAAAGTGAGTGGGTGGAGGATTCCCTAATATCAAAAGCCTTCAAAAGCTCAGTCAATCCGTTTGAGGGTGAAAATGTTGTAAATTCAATGAAGTGAGCACAAATCATAAAACAAACAAAGCTGGGAGTGAGGTGACAGCATTTGAACAGAGGACACCATACCACATTTACAGATTGAGGCTTTAAATCGTGAAATAATTACGAGATAAATAGTTTTCATCTCACAGCAGGAGTATGCTTTTGCCCTCCCATGCCATTCCATGTATTAGCCATGCTGTAAAATGACGCAGCAAATTTAAGTCGGAGCTTTTGACTTTGACAGCACAGCCTATTATTCTGTAATCAGGTTTTTCTTCCAGTCCTCTACACAAGTAATATTTGTTTAAAAACAGGCCATTACAATGGGGCATTGGGAGAAAATATGATCCACTGTGAAGACCCTGAAGAGACGCTGAATTTGCACTAAAGTGTGCCATACTGTCAGTGGTAGTATAGCCCGGCTGCCATGAGCAGTTGCTCTTGAACAAAGGGTGAAGTGTGTGGGAGAGCTTCCATGAAAGGTTGTAATGCATTCATTTTTCTCTGCTTATACTGGAGCCAGGCCAGAAATAGTCACTCTGCCTGTGATTTCATTACCGGTCCTAAGCATATGTATTTATTTAGTGACATTAGAGTTGGAGTTTGCTCACTGTGCAAGCGAGAGACATCGGCACTCAGCCTGCGGTTTTTTAATAAGATGTGTACTCAGTTCGTGTTCTAATTAGCATCATACAGAAGTCGGCTAATGCACATTTGAGTTGACATCGGTTATATTATTTAATATTACGGGTTTTAAGAAAACACACACAGTTTCACTGATCACCAGCTGCTGGGTCAATTGAATAATTAAGAATTTAATTAAGCTTCAGTTTGGATCACTATCTTCTAACATAGTCAAGCCTCGTACTTTAAGTATTACTAGAAGAGATCAAATAGGAAAGGATAGTGTGCAAGAACTTAGAGATGTGAGCTCTCTCATGCACTGAAATGGAAAGTTCTGAAGTGGCTTATCCATTTGATCTCTGAATCCTCCGGTTCCACTTCACAGAGTGGGCTGTTATTTTTCTGCTTCCCTATATTATACTGCAGATTCCAGTCCTGCCCTCTGAGGTATGCAGCATTTCAGTCCGTATGATCCCCTCGGACCGCTCCCCTCATCATTGCCAGCATGTAATACAATACATTCTATTGACTTCTTAGGAAGCAGCTCTCACAGAGAATTGATCATGTTGCTTTGGCTAAAAGCAGGCTAATTTTACTCACTGGTGCACGAGTCAAAGTTAAATGAAGCCACTGAACCGTGCAATATGGGAATGTTTCCCTCACTGTGTAACTCAATATTCTAACATACATGTCTCCGTGTTTGTCGTGTGTACACAACTGATAGTGGGATGCCGAGTATCAGAGTTAGCTACACCATTAAAGTGAGGGGCTCAGCACAGACCTGTGTTCAATAAACCATAAAAGTAAGCCATATATCATCCTGTATGACACAATCAATGCTGCCTTTTGCAAGGCCCTGGCATTTAAATATATTATAACCATCAAGCTAGCCAAGCACGCAGTGATGACAGAGGACATCAAAGGAACTAGTATCACTGAAAGTTTGTTGAAAAGATGAATTTTGAAATGTGTCTGCATTGGTCTTCAGGGTCTAGTGAACACACCACTGTGTGGTGTTAATATGGAGGTCTGTTATTTGAGACAGTCAGGAAATGGGCTGACAGTCAGATCAGCATCTCAGCATCCATCCTGCTAAGGCTGACATTTGAATACATCACTAATTTCCACCAACACAGGACTGGTAAGATGCACTGAAACACAATTAGGGCGGGGCATCATGTT
This sequence comes from Hoplostethus mediterraneus, assembly GCA_034670385.1. Taxonomy (NCBI): domain Eukaryota; kingdom Metazoa; phylum Chordata; class Actinopteri; order Trachichthyiformes; family Trachichthyidae; genus Hoplostethus; species Hoplostethus mediterraneus. The sequence goes on from JAXDDW010000004.1 coordinate 12,430,074, forward strand.
TCAAAGCCCTTGATCATCAGTATACTATAAAGCCTGGTAATTCAGTTAAAGGCCATAACAAAGTTATATAGAGCAAATATAGGGTCAAGTGAGATTACAGTGGGAAAGTGAGAACTGTATTACCATCAGCAAATCCTCTGATAGTGATCAGGATGACCAATGACATATAGATTACATGTCAAACCAAATGTAAGTCAAAGCAAGTTAGCCCTCTGAGTAAAGTGTTTTTTAAATTTCTATACGAGGACATTGAACAATCTCTATTAGTAATCATGCATGAGAAAAGTATATAATTCTCTGTAGAGCTGTGTCTACATGGAGGGGTTAACTCAGTGTAAGAGATGGTCTCACATATCCTTGCCAACAGCTCATTGTTTCAGACAATCTCATCAAGTAGCATTTATCCCATAGTGTGGTCCCATGGAGAAGACAGGTCCTTAAATCACGCAGCCAAACTCCATTATACACAAAAATACACATCAGCTATCACTTCCTTCTCACTCGTTGATTCCTTTGCTTAGGGATGGTTTATGAAGTGCACTCTTTGTAAGCGAATGTCATTAGTATACGCTAGAGAAGGAAACGTCAAGGCAGCGTTTAATCAATTGTAATCGCATCGTCGCTTTTAACTTAATGTCAGCTGAGGCTCCTGATGGTGCACAGTATGCACATACTCTTCAGAGACACACACACACACACACACACACACACACACACACACGAAAGCCCATCTGATTTACTTCTTTGTACACATTGTGCTGACACTGAAAATCACACTATGCATCACAAGGCCTGATGAATAGACCTGGTGTGAAGTTACAGTTGGGACATAAACCTGTGATAGATGCTGGTTACAAAGCTGGATGAACCCCACTAGACTGCTTAAATAGAAAATAACTTTCCTAGAGCAGTCATCAGTACCAGTTTACTTTCCAGTAGCTGTATTCCAGTGTAGGAATCAGGGTTGAATAAATATCCTTCCTGACTGTAGAGCGGTTGGTTGTATGATAGTGAGAATAGTTTTTGAGTTTGGATTTGAAGATTTCCAAAGAATTAGCTTCCCTAATCACAAGATGAAGTTGATTCCAAAGATAGGGAATACGCTAGGGGTACGTTAGGCATAGGTTTTATATGTTTCAAGCACGGTCGCATACGCTGGCATACGCTGAATACGCTGAATATTTTTAAGCATGCTTAAAAATGTTGAGCGTATGCCAGCGTATGGTTTATACACAAAGCATACGCTAGGCATATGCTGAATACGCTCGAGTTACGCTAGAGGTACGTTACTCATAGGTGGAGTACGCTGGTCATACGCTGGCAATACGCTGGCATGAAGGTGTACCGTACAGCTAGCGTATTGATACCGTACAGCAGGCGTATGCCTGACGATTGAGTAACGTATTTAACGTACAACTAGCGTATGATTGGCGTATGGCAAGCGTATCCCCAGCGTATTGCCAGCGTTTTGATAAAGTGTATATATAGGATCCCATTTCCCACTTCTTGCCTTTTTCTCGGCCCCGGGTAGACGATGTCTTCTTCTTGGGAGCCATGTTGATAGCTCTACGTCTACTGCAATAATGCTGCAATGTGGAAAGGCCGCAGATAGCGGTACGCTGGACATGCGCAGTTCATACGCTACTCATTCGCTAGCCATACGCATACTACGCTGGCCATACGCTGGACATACGCTGGCAATACGCTACTCATACGCTACGCATAGGTTCAATACGGTAAGTATACGGACAATTCTGTATTTTCAAGGGCTTTTTGTGCGTATGAAATGAATTTTCATACGCAACTAATACGTTTCTCTCATACGCAATAGTGTGACAGGGCCCTTAAATCGAGTACAACTAGGACTGAGGAAAAGTTGGAAGCTGAGGCAAGCAATAGGACATTAACCTTTACCTTTACCTGGTCTCGGTGCTATGAAATGACCTAAATACAAACGATTTGAATAGCCCATTGCTGTAGAGATACTCAGTTAATGGGGTAGCTACTATTCTTGCCAGAACTTTAGGGAAGTTTTGAAATTGGTCTGCATTTATTAAGGACATCAGGATCAAGGTTAGTTTTTTTAAGCAAAGGTTAATCACAGCTGCTTTGAAGGCAGAGGGCACAATGCCAGTAGTAAGTGAGACAAAAATTATATTAATTATTGGAGATCCTGATATTGATAGGAGTTCTTCAACAAGTTTACAGGGAGAGGGCCAAGTAGGCAGGTGATAGATTTTGAGTTAAGGACTAATTTGGTGTCTAAGGAGACAGTCTCAAACTGTGAGGGTGCGCAGCTGGTCTTGAAGGCACAGGTGAACGTTCCAAAGTGGGATCAATACCCTCATTTGGTAGTATACTCTATCTATATTAGGCATGTGATATACTAATCACATCCTAATCGCATAATATGGTTCATTTTTTATCAAATTTCACTACCGTATTGAATAGGAACTAAGGTTTGTGTTTATTGCCGTTGATTAACAGTGAGAAGTAGATGGCCCTAGCAGCATAGAGTGCAGGTTTTTATGTCAACAGGCTATCATTCTACGCAGATAAACCTCAACTTTGGATGCCTGTTTTATGGCATGTGTATCATCTGCAAAACAAGGTATTGGTTGCTTTAGACTACAATACTTGATTGATGATTAGAGGCATGATGGAAGTTGGTGTTTAGTTCATTGGTGAAGAGCAAGAGAGCCAATGTGGGAATGAGGCGAGAGCTTTAGGCGGAAGATCTGCGATCAATGTGGCAGCTGCTGTAAGTATTGACAAATTGACAGGGTATTTCAATTTGGAATTTAATGAAGTAATGATCTGATAATGCCAGTGGGTATGGGGAAACTAATAAATCAGAGATAGTAAAGCTAGAAACCATGACGAGCTGGTATAGAGGGATGCATAATGAACACCTCACACGACAAGCTCTGCCCCCAACTTTCTTGGATGTACGAGCAACATGCAAACTGGTATAATTAGAGGGAGAGGCTTTTTTTTAACTGTAGGAAGTAATTTGGCTTTAGCCAGGTTTCACACAACCTCATGTCAATACTACACTCCTTAATTAGATTGTTGCTCAATAACTCCTGCCTGACATTTTTATCAATGTGGGAATGGAGGGGGGTGACAGCAGACACATTGGTACATCATTTTTTATTTGACAAATGCATTGCCATTGCTATTTATCACATCATGTCTTCATCAACAAAAAACTATTGTCGCTGAATTGAGTGTCAACACAGGAAACATATTAAGGGGATATGACAACAATTTTAAATGTTTCCATTTAGCCTTTCTAATTCAATAACAACAAATTCAACATATGTGATAAAAACACTTGGTTTCGAAATCAAGCCAGTGAGATATCAGCCCAAGTGGATAAATGTGCCCCACCACAAAATGTCAGCTGACACATAAGCCTGAATACTGAATTACTGGTATTGGCCACAAATACAATTCTTTCATAACCACTGAAGTTGAATGAGCGAACAGATCATGTGAGATTAAATGACGTGCAATATACTCAGGGTTCTATCTGTCTCGCTTTCTCTATGTTATGGCCACACTACATTTGTCTTTCATCTAGTGTATGCCCAGTCCTGGTGGGGGGATGCCTCTTTGAATTGCTCCGCCCAAGGTTTCTTCCATTCTTTCTCCAATAGGGTTTTTCTGGGAGCATTTCCTTGTCTTCATAGAGCGCCTTAGGCTAGTGGTGCCGGCCAAGTTAGGCTCTACACAGATTAGGTAGGCTTGCTATACCCTCCTCTCTGTTAAATCCTTCCAATCAGTCATTACTGTTACTGTTTTCATGTACTTTTGTAAAGATCATATTATGTAAACACCACAATTGTCTTGACAATTTTTTATTTATAATTGAATACTGTCATAAATCTGATTGTCTATTAGGTTGTCCTAGTTAGGCTAACATCATGAGTGTTCACCCTGGACTATGGCACAAAGGATAGAAACATCTCATCCTGTGCATTTATGAATGTAAAAATTTCAATTCTGTCCATTCTTTGGTAACTATTTACAAATATTACAATCATCATGCTATAACTACCAGCATTTACACCTTTCTCAGTCATGAAGCTCCAAGAATATTTAGCTTGAAGGAATATTGATATCTCCTAAGGATAGTCTGGGTCCAGGATTATCACCAACTCAATGGCTTGTGTGTTAGAACAGGCAGGAGTTCCAGTCCACTCTTTTATTATGGAATAAACTGGTTTATCTGATAACAGAAGAAAAAGGATAATAAAGGATAAGACATCATAATTCCTAATTTCAATAATTAATAATCCAACAAAGGTAATTTATCTTCAACCCAATTACTGTGTAAATCTAGGAATGAAGAAATAACTTTACCACGACTGAAATTTAATCATTACAGCAAATAAATCATAAACTACTAAAGCTGCTATAAATGCATTTAAACCAAAGGAAACTTGCATATTATATACACAGATCAAACTGTTGGAGGGATGAGGCATCCACATGAGGCCAGCCAGCCTCCCATTGGCTACTCATAGGCATCAGCTTGCCACACTACATGTTAAATCTCAAAATTGTAGACACTGCCAGATACTTCAGCCCCTACAGCATACAGTAGGTACTTCATCAGCCATCCTGGACTCTATTACATTGAACAAACAAGCCAAAACAACTGAGATGAGTAAGTGCTATGGTAATTTCACCTACATTAGTCCATATTTATTTTAACTGGGGTGAGACTGTAAGTCTCTGTTGCTTGGCTCTTTCTGAATAATTGTAGAGTATTTCGCAAAAAGCAATCAGAACTTAAATCATTGTCTTTGGCCAAGAAAATTACATCTACAAGGTATTTGACTAAGTACCAAGTACATTACTTGCTATTCATATTACACATTACAAACCTGTCAAACAACGCAGGCTTCTGCGATGAGGATGCTGTAATGTAATATTATAAATTCTAATATTCTGAGACAAAAATACAGAAATACAAAATACATCAGAGTGAATCTTGGTACAAATTACAAATACTGATCCATTAAATGTCTCAAAACAAATGACGAAATACTGGTGTCAAGAAATGCATTTAATTAAAATATAGTAGTAAATATAGTTAGTTTGGGGTGTACTGGTTGGTCACCGTGATGTCAAATCATGTCAGCACCTTTGTTTTATGTCTTCCCCCCCCTCCCCTTCTTTCCTTTCTTTCTCTACTTTGATCTGTCAAATAAAGGAAAAAATACCCAAAATATTCTATGGCATTTTCCCTGCTGAATCATTTTATTTTTGCTGCTGCCATGACCTCATTTCCCCACAGGGATCAATAAAGTTTCATCAAAGTTTCAGGCCCCAGGTTAGGTGTGCTACCTAAGATACCAATATTTTTTTTCAAAAGTGACAAACGTTTGTCTTTTATTTTGAAGGCGGTCTTTCTATCTGTGGCTGCTTGACTCAGATGCTGACTGTTCTTGGAGGTGGGTAGTCCTGATACAGGACCCTTCGGGAGACTTTCGTCATATCAGTTGTCTCTCCCAAAGGGTCCTGTGCTGCTCCATTGAGATTTCTCCCTACAAAACTCGGAGAGAAGTTACACTAGATTATAACTAGGGACATTTACTGGGAAATATAATAGCAAGGGGATTCTCAACTACTGGGCCACTGCCCAATAAATAATTGCAATTGGACCTTTTACCGGTGTCATTCATTCGTCATCTATTTGAGACTGTATCGCACACCAATAGTGTTGGTGAGGTTCATGGTCAGACATGGCAAGACATGAGCGCAGTAGCCCATATTAAAAAGGCAAACATGGACAGGTATTTGAAACGAAAATGATAATGAGACCAAAAAAAAGATGTCAAATATAACCCAGATTATATAAATATGGATTTGTGAAGTGAGGACGGTATTTCACCATCTGCCCAATGTCTTGAGTGTGGCTTAACTTTGTCAAATGAGGCCCTAAAACCATCAAAACTCAAGAGACATCTTGAAACCAAGCACCCTAAAATAGTACGAAAGCCAGTGGAGGACTGAAATATGATGGACTGCAAATCCAGAAGTGGAAAATTGTCTCCCTCACAACACAGTCCAACAGTGCCCTGAAAGCTAGCAGGGCACATCGCCTAGAGCAAGAAAGCCTTTATGATACCTGACCATTTCCTGATGACAGCTGGTGCCACAGCAAAACCCAAGTGCACCTGTGCTTTTTATATCAAAGACTGTATTTTAGTTTGAAACAGCTGACCCAAATGGACTTGGTCTTGTTTTTTTATTATTTTATTACAAGGAATATAACATTTTTAGGTTTCATTTAATCTTGAAAAGCCTAATTTTACAATTTATATATAAATTGATGTGAATTGCTACCTCTTGGCCTCTTGGCCCGGCCAGAATATTCAAATATCAGTTTACCACTAGGTTGAAAGAAGATAAAAAAATATATTCTATTGTGTGCCTTGACTTACTGTATTGTATTTATTTATTTTGAGTAAGCTCAATTTAACTTTTAAACTGCCAGAAACACTTCCTGTTTATATTTTTGTAACGTATTATTATTTCTTATCATCAACATTTTCTTCTTTGCATCAAGAAAAAAATAATGTTAACTCTTAAAAGTGAATATTGAATTTATGTAGGAAATAAAATGGTTTGGTGGCCACACTCACACACACACACACACACACACACACACACACACACACACACTCTGCTCATTTTCATTTTCTACATACCATCATTGGCATGTGAACTTTTTGTAGTTAGTTCTTGATGTAGAGCTACAATTCTCCCATTCATTTTGTTTAGTTTTATGCACAATCCTGTTTAAAATATAAACAGAGTCTTCACGTGCACACAGAGGCTGCTGCATAGCTTGCTAGCGCGAGGGTGCACTGTTTACATAATGTCAGTCTCTGCCAAGCATTTAGCTGCATTGTTGTATGGTGTTTGACTGGTACAGAGCATTTGAAAGCATTCTGAGAGAGAGACTGCTTATTCAGCTTTATTATTTATTACAGAGGTGGCCCATAATAAAGCACCTAAAACAGACCAGTGCAACTGTGTCATTATTATCACACAGCACAAATCAGAATAAAACCTGCTACATCTACAACAATTAATGTATGTTGTTTTGATATCGGGTAAAGTGTAGGTATCTGTGGTAATGTCCTTGGTCATGAGAGTCAACATATAGTCAACATATAGTCCTAAACAATAATACGCCGTCACCAGGACATGGACATTTAACATGATTTACTTCATGCAGTTGATGTTGATTCATATTATCGAACTGATAATATTACAATCATGGTATAATTTGATGAATACATCTTCACACAAACTCAGCCCCTATTACATTGCCACAACGTTCAGACTACCACCTGGCAATGTTACTCAGTTATGTTGATGCAATGGATCCTGGAATTTCACTTTTCTGGTTGTGACTCCATAAGTTGTAATATCGCCATGCCAAAACTTTGGTTATCTGTTTATGTAATTTGGTTAGCTGCCATTTTCTAATATCATGCTCAGGTGTTTTAGCTTAATGTGCAGTAATTATTTGTATTATTTTCAACCATATAGGCAGATAGATGGGTTTGTTTCAAGAAGTTTATTCAACAGTGCAATTTACTGGGATGGTCACGTGTTTTGAAGAAATGAAGGGGTTTCGTTTCCAAAATGTCACATATCTAATAAAGATGCTGCCTGCAATTTTTTATTTAATATTTCAAAGGTTTTTCTATCCTTTAAAAATTGAACTATTTTATAAGAAATACAACTCAACATTAATAGTAACCCCTAATACACTTTACTTTGTAAAATTTGTGTTTGTTTGTGTATGTTTTTTTAAAATGATGGATCTCATTTTATAATGGACCTCCTCAAATACAGTCATGACAGTGCCAGGGGACCAAGCTGGTATGCCTGCAATATTTCACCAGTATTGCATTGTTCTTTTTGATTTGAGAAAAATGCCAGATTAGTGGTTTTGTTTATTCAACTACCGCTTCAAGTAGAAAAAAAAGCTGAAATGACACACACATCACAACCCATTTCCTTGTGATTAGGCAAGCTTCTCAGCTGCTAAAGGGATTTAAGATATGATAATAAAGATAAAAAGGAGACATTAATAATTTGTGTTATGTTAATTAAAGGCAAGAGGATTAACAACAACGCAGGAGCCTTGTAAAGCAATAAAACAGACAGGGGCTCTGAACATTTTCCAAAACCATTAATAAAAAAATCCTTTGGTCCCTGCTGTGATCAAACATGTCATATGGGATGAACAAAGACAAGCAAAAAATACAAAAAAAACCCAAAGCTTGACATTCTCATTTACTTGAGAGGCAGTTTGAATTCCACTTCTTCGGCATGTCTTCATGAATTGGTATTTTTCTGGCCCCTCATTTCAGACCAGTTTGCCTTGGGTGTCCCTGCCAGGAGGACATGGATTCTGACACCATTTCTCCCAGGGTCACTGAGGCACTCAAACCCCTCCATCACGATAAGGTTGGGATTCTAGGAGAGGCTCCTCCACATTGGGCATAGGTGACTGGGAGGAGACCCCAAGGCAGATTCAGGACACACTGGAGGGACTACATCTCCCATGCCTGGGAGTGCCTGGAGATCCCCCAGGAGAAGGTGGTGAAAGCTGCTGGAGAAAAGGACATCTGGGCTGCTCTGCTTACCCTGTTGCTACTGAGACCTTGGCCCAGTTAAGCAACAATGAAATTAATTAATAAACTCCAGTGTGTGCACAGTACAAACCGTTTTAACTGGGAATTCTCAATTCCATATTAATAACCATTTTGTGTGTTTGGTTGAATGACCAGGTAAAAGAGAGAGAGAGAGAGAGAGAGAGAGAGCGAGAGAGAGAGAGAGAGATGTGTATGCTACTGTTCTCTGTTGTTTCTGTGGCATACAGCGACTGGAATGGGATGTACAGCTTAGGTGGATAATGGCCTCCATTTGTGGCAAGGTATTACTCTGGCGTCCTCTGTATGCTGCAGATGATTGGTGTGCAACATATAATCTGCCAGGACCAAGGTTTAATGGAACACTGTTGGCTTTAGAACTAGACTACCATTAGAGAAAAGGCAGGTTATTACCAGGTGCTACCTGGAAGTACAAAGGGCTCAGGCAGGGTTGTTGCTGCTAATCAGCCTGAACCTCCAACAGTGCTATATGATTTCAAGTACAGGGTCAATACAGGTAAGGTATCTAAGGTATTAGTTACATGTTACATGCCAAATTATGTCAGCTAACTGTTCGCAACCGTACCCCATGCAGGTGAGAGCTTCTCGCAGGATTTTGTGTTATCTCGTTAATTCAGAAAAACAGCAGAATTGTTTTTTCTCAAGTGAATGCATTACGCTTCCGTAGTTGTACTCTCATCATGGTGAAATAGTACTACTTCAAAGATTCCCCTGTCATCTATCTTGCCTGACCATTTTCTCACCTGGCTTCTCTCTCTCTCTCTCTCTCTCTCTCTCTCTCTCTCCCCTTATGTGTTGCAATTCCCTCTAAATGCTTCACTAATCACTATGGTTATTTCTTAATTCGAAATCAGTATGTATGCCTATGAGTTGGGTATCCTTAGCCTAGGTAATGTAAAATATATATATATATGTATATATTTGACCCCCCCCCCCCCAAAAGGATCTAAAATCGCCCCTGGGCTCAGGACATTTTCATAGCAGTCTGTTTCTCCATCTATCCATTTGTACTTCATGATGGAAGCTATTTTACAAGAAGGGTTTCAAGAGCTTGGTCAGTCTGAAATATGAGACTTATGAGTCTGTGTTGATGTGACATCATTGCCATTCCCTGCTGGGATCAGTGCGTCCAATCAGAGTGCTACCTGATTTCTCATTTGTGCCTGTCCACAATTTTCTCTTCTTGTTCCTTTCCCTCTGCCTTTGGAAATAAGTGCCTTGCTAGGGAACAACTTTGACCCCAATGTACCCTTCTACATAACAGGTGCTTGTCAAACCTGTGTTTGTGAAGTGAAAACCGTATTGGATCTTAATGATTATTGCAGAGTGATAGATGCTTTTGTGGGTTCTTATCAGTCACACAATCTGTGGCCTTTGCACTGCTATATATTCCTGATCACGGCCATGGGTGTGTAGACAGATGTCATGGAGAGAGCTATGGACAGATTGAAATGCTAACTGGTGGACAATGAGATAAAGTGTGCAATAGCCTCCCCGCTGCAAGGAATGACCAATACCATTGTGGCTGCCTGCTCTCACTCTTGATGTCACATGGCTAAATGGCATTAGTGACAAGTGCTTTGGGGGTTCAGCCTGCCTGATGCATGAGATTGTGTAGAATGATCAGCTCAGAGATGACCTCAGCATTCAAGGGGTTAATAGCCCAGGCTCTAGGTTGAAGCTTTGGCTTGTTCAATGCTGATTGATATGTTCAAATTGATTTTGCATTAGTTAGCATAATGACATGGACTGGTTGAGATGATCTTAGGCAGTTTTGTTATTGACAGTAAAAAGCTCATTATAATTTAACGCAGGAAACAGTGTTTGCTGACCCCTGGAAGCCAAGGGGTGGATTACAGATGAAATAGGGGTCCACTAAAGCTGCCCAGCTGAGGATTTCATCAACTGTTACTGATGACAACGCTCCTGTCTGGATGGAGGTTGCAAATTAATACACTGTGAGTCACAGCAAACCATCCAAACCCATTACATCTGTGTGAAGGACAAAAAAATACATTGAAGGCATAATAATGATGTTTTGCATGAATATAGGGTACTTAGCAGATTTTAATTTCTCAAATGGATTTTGAAATTGGCTGTGAAGATGTGCATTTGTGTTTAATTGATTTTATCTATAGCCTCTGGTTCTGTGGGTGGTTAAAGCTTATTAGCGGTGGAAGATAAAAGCTATCGCTAGCTTCTTCAGCTATGTTGCTCTATATTCTCTGAGAAAAAGAGTGACCTGTCCAGCACTGAGTTAGAATGCAGACTGCTGGCAGTGTCTCTGAATGGCTGTGCTTATTTAGGGAACAGAGAGTGCTATTGAAAGCCTGTTTACACCTGGGCAGTGGGTGGCCCTCTCCATTTAAATGATTCTAATTTCCCTGCCATTTAAATAAATGTTAGAAACACTGCATTCCGCTTTAGAATTGGCTGCCTGCAACAGCTGGCACAGACTGCTAGTCAGTGTGCCATAGTTGATTGTGCCTGGGCTCCCACTCTCTTTCGTTTCTTTTTCTATGCACGCTGGAGAGAACGGTCTCTACATCCCATCACACATGCCTTTAGCTGCACCACAATGAGGAAACATGTTGCAGATGTATCTCCTTAGCTATCAGAGGCAGGTGGTTGGACCGGGAGTGGATATATGATCACAAAGCATGACATGCTTAATAACAAAGAGGCTGAGGAGAGTGGCCGGGGAGAAAGGAAATTACTTAATCCTATGAAGGGGTGGGGAGCTGTGAAAGGGCGGGGAGTAAGTGAGGTGGCTAGTGGGATGACCCACCAGGGAGCACACCCCGCCCTGGACATATCCATAAAATGTATGAAAAATGATTAGGCTGTGACTAATTGCCCGTTTAGTGTCGCTGAAAGTTGTTAAACAGACCATTGCCTTTTAATACCTAAAGTAAGGAATGGGATTAATTAAGCAGAAATGTATTCTTCTACCCTGCCAGGTCTCTTTCTCACACTCTCTAAAAACACTGTGATGGGGTTTGCACCTCAGGGAAATAGTTGGTAATGGTCTGAGAAAGGGTCTCCACTTCTCTATTCACTAGTTCTTTTTGGGTGGATGAATGAGGTGAATAAGTATAGGAGCAGCTGCCTCTTTAAAAAGGCAGTGGGAGCAAAAAATGAAATTAGGATAAAAGAAAGATTTAGGTTTTATGACTGCCCAACTGTTCCCTCCAGTAGCATGAATTTGAAAGATGAGGTAAGAACACCAACTGGAGCTAACAATACTTTGACAACACAAATTGCCATTGATTGAAAATAGAAATATAAACTTGTACAGAACAATGGATACTTTTATAAATTGTCAGGCACAGTCATGCAGTGTGTGCCATCTACACATTACAGTATACAGTACATTGCTGTCCATGGTGTGTAGATATAATATAATATTTAATATATGTGGTATGTGGACAGATTGAAAAGTTAACTGGTGAAAGCTGGGGCTAAGCAAAACAAAGGGCATGCGTGGAGTGGAGTACAGAGTTGTTCTCTGCTCAAAGATTACCAACCAAACCAACCACAAGTTGGTAAACCAACATTTTTGTTAGCCTGTCGTGATGTTAGCCATGTTGACTTTTGCCTTTTTTCTGCCTCTGATGTCAACAGACATCAGAATTAGTGTAGAATTAGTACCTACGGTTCTGGCCAAGATTATTGGCACCCTTGCAATTTACACAGATAACGTACAATATCTTCTGAAATAATTGGAAATTGAAACAACTTTCCACATTCATTCAATTTATTTAACAGCAAATGATCAAACAATAAGACTGCAAACAAATAAAACATCTTTTATGGCTTCAAAATTGAAAAGTGATGATTATTGGCACCCTTTTCTAATACTTAATTGCACACCCTTTGATGACTGCCTCCAAACGTTTCTTGTAACCTGCACCTTTCTGCTGGCAGTTTCTCCCACTCTTCAATTGGAACCCGCTCCTGTTCTTCAATGTTTGAAGGATTTCTTTGATGAATTGCACATTTTAGGTCTCGCCATTGGTTCTCAATGGGATTGAGATCAGGGCTCATCGCTGGCCACTCCAGTACAGTCCAACGTTTTCTCTTGAACCATTCCTGGGTGCTTTTGGATGTGTTTTGGATCATTGTCCTGTAGTGATGGGAAAACCGACTCTTTTAACTAACTCGATTCTTTAGAGCCGTCCGATAGAAGTGAATCGATTCTGAATTGATTCTGAATAGATCATTGGTTAATTTATTCCATATGGGCACCTGCAACCTGCCACAGGTGAGTTGAATTACACTGCAAATGACAATATATTTAGTTCAACAAAATTGATTTGAATCGTTCTAAAGGGTGCTAATAACCATGGCCATGCCCACTTTTAGATTTTTGAAGCCATAAAAGATTTTTTACATTTTTATTTTCATTGTTTGATCATGTGCGGTTGTAAATTGATAAATGAATATGTGAAGATCGAAAGTTGTTTAAATTTCCAATTATTTCAGAAGATATTGTAGATTATCTGCATAAAATGCAAGGGAGCCAATACTCTTGGCTAGAACTGTATGTAATGGTAGCAGGCATAAAGGCAGATTAGCGAGTTAGCTTTATCGCACAAGTAACCGGATACCTTGTGTGCATCTTACAGTGTTCAGTATACTCTCAATTGCAAGGAACTATAACTAATAAAAGTCACAACATTGTACAGTAAGTACTGTATAACTGCCTGTCTGTAATTTTAGTGACTGTTTCCAATTAACATAAACATCTCAGTTACATTTTTATGAAGAAAAATACAGCACTTGGGATCAGAGAGTAAAAACATATTCTCAGCCTGTATTATGTGGAAACGGCATTTTAAGAGCCATTTTAGGAGAATCTAGAGGAAGCTCTGTTTTTGTTGTTGTGGTCTAGTTGACCTTGCCGTTGAGTCTCAGAGTTTGACAGCTAGTTGCCTTTGGTCTTTTCTGTTCTTTATTTGTAGATGTGGTGGAAGCACACTGCCTTAAATATTCCCTTTTCCTCAAACAAACAGCCAGTGACAGCTTTGTGGCAAATATTCACGGGTGAATACAACTTTAAAATGCACAATAAACTATTACTTAGACTAAATATTTGCATTGTAAAAAAAAAACCAACTACTTATGCATATGTACCCAGGGGATTGTAACTCTTATGACTGATCATTGCTTGATTGCTTCGTGTCTGTTGCATGTTAAAAGATATCAATCTAATTTGTTCCGGGACTTGGCGTGGGACTACAGCTGGCCCTCCTGTGGCTGGCTCTGTGCAGGGTGGTATATCTGGGCTGGAGACAGCGGAGATCAGTCTGTCAGCTGGGAGATTTACACTTGACATGCTCTTAAAGCCCTGGTCTGACACCAAGGGTGCCAGAACCCACTGCCAGACTGCCAGACACCAGGCCGGCACAGGGCCCACACAGCCATTTAACGGCTGTGCTTTCTAGGTTTTATAGGTGCATCAGCCTGGCCTGGGCGAGTGCCCCGAGTACACAAGCAAAAGAGAACATTGATTGACCACTTAAGAAGTACATACTTTTGGACATGTGCCAAGATGCCATAACTTAAGACTTGGCCTGATTGCTTTCTATCCTAGCTTGCTAAAATACCTTTTGCTGCCTTATGATTAATTTTAATCCAAAGGCATTGTGGTGAGTTATTCAGGGAACTAAATAAATGGTGTCCCGCCATCCCATACTAAGCCCTCTTGAATACTTTTGTAATAAGAGTTATCATGCAATATCTTTGTAGTGACATGACGTTCAATAGCAGCTAATAAACTAAATAACATAATATTTGGCCAAATCCTGAATCATCAACAATAATTCTCAATTGTGAGTAAAAATAATGGCATCCATAGGCATTAATGTCCAGGAGAGAATACAGGCTGGTCAGGGAATGAGGCAGAGCCAGAGGCAGCATTTTGCATGTCTGTTTCTGATGCCCTGCCCTCTCATAGGTTTAGACAGGGGCATTTCAATTTTATGGCAAAATACTGTAAATAAAAGCATCTATAGTTGTTACAAATGATCAAGTGTCTTTTATCAATAAGCCTATCATTTGAGCATTATTTTAGGACTATTTTAAGACATTGAAGCACTTGAAATGACATAACGAAACAAAAACTAGATTTTGCATTTTGGCCAATATAAATTTCATTGCAGTACTGACAAATTTCTAAAAAATGATCTCATGGTCAATAAATCTAAAAATGTTATTTCAATGCTAACTGACATTGTGATAAGAGTAGTAAAGAGCAGGTCGATGCCTCAGTCTGTTCACAAAATGTTAGTGCTCTGTGCCTAATTATGGATACAACTTAAGGGAAGGAGCTGAAGTTTTAATTAATTTTTGTTTATTCCCCCTTTTTCTTTCAAGCATATGACTTAATGAAATCCCAGAGCTATTAATCTTTTGACATACCTCTGAGCTAGTTTGTCAGCAAGCCACCATGAGAGCGCAAGGCGGGTCTGACATTTGACTAATTGCAGTCATTTGAGAATGATCACTGTTGTAATGTATTGGCAATGCACAGCAGCATAACACAACATGCAGGCACCCCTGTCTGTCTGGTGACCTACTTTACACTTAGAATGAGGGGGAAACTGTTAACCAATAAAAAAAAACGTGACTAATTGGAGCAAGGTAAAGTATAATACTAAAAGCTCTGGTAGCCCTGAGGTTGCCAGTAATTATCATATCATGTAAAAATAGCCTTTTTCAAGGTCCAGTCAAGTATCGATGAAGACAGGAACCAATCCATGGCACAATCAATCATCCCCTTGTAACAACCAACACTGCAGCAAAACTGCGCTCCAACTCACCCCCCCCTCCCTCCTGTTCCTGGGCTCTTTAGAAGAATGACTCTTACCTGTCCTTGGCACCTCGTGAATTGCTGTGTGTTTGATGAAGACCTTAGTGACGGCCTCCTGGGCTAGAGTGGAGGGCTCATTACAGCCAGAAGAGACAGGTGCATAACAGAGAACGAAAAGTGGAGAGTGTGCATGTGTGTGTAAAAAAGACAGAGAGAGAAAGAGAGATAAAGAAGGGGGCAGAGAGAGAGAGAGAGAGAGAGTGTAGACTGTAGAGAAAGTAGTAAATATGAGAGATGGGGAAAGCCCCTTGTAAGGTGAAATAAAGGGCGCTTGGGGATTCGCGTTGTACATTGCACCTGTCTTTATGATCATTTAACTCTTATTTGTTGGGCTTACTAAACTGTCAGCAATTCTCTGCCTTCTTGGCCTTTACCTGTAAAATGCCATGAAAATGCTGACAGGCTGCCAAACCGGAGCTGCCTGGAAAGAACTGCTGCTGGCTTTGCTTTGAATTGTACCATGCGTTGTCAGAATTAGAGCTGCACTTAGCTGGTCTTTGCATTTCTATTCTCCCGTCATCTATTCCTCTGCCAAGTACAAATTTATTTAACAGTGGAGTTCCAGAATTGACCACGTATAAGAATCTCTCCATAGCCCCCCAATAAATGAATAACACATATTTTGTGATTATGATATTCCCTGAAACATGCTTCACCCATCCCTGATCCTTGTGTCAGGGATGTTTCCTGTAATTGTGTGTTTCTAGACCAATTCAATTGTCTCTTGATGTATTCATTGCGCAACTGAGCATGACATTACACACATTATTTGTATGCAATTTCATGCAGTATGTAATGAGGATATATTTCTATGGCAGTTTAATTTAAGGAGTCGTAGAATTGCAGCTGCAATCATCTCTCAGCCAGTCTGTCTCTCTCTCCCTATATTTCGCTGTCTCTCAGAAATTGCTTTTGCAATGATTCCCCACTTTTCTGCCTTACCCGCTACCGTTACATTGTAAAGTCACTGTGGGGGATATTTCAATATTCATTCAGTGGATGTGACAAAAATGACAACGTTCACTCTTTAGCCAGGGTATGGTAATCAATTGATCGAGTGCACTGCAGCATAAAAAATATTTTTATCCATTGCTTTATGCCTTTTCCATTGGCTATAGCAATTCTAACATTTATAAGCTTCTGATGGGCTTTTAAATGGTCTTGGTACAGAGGTGTGTCTGTCAGGCATGCATGCTAGGGTCTGTCTACCTGAGTTCATCTGGATGGACCCTGTCTCTGATGTCCTGGTAAAGCTCATAGTAGCCCTGGCTCAAATAGTATTACCAAATAGATTACTATTTGTTTTAGCTTGCTTTAGGTGCCAGATAGTTTAGACAATCACAGGAAAGTATTTCAAAGTCAATTTTGCATACTTTTCTGTGGTTGACAACTCACTGCCTGAACTGTACTGATGCAGTATACCCCATCCATCTGGTACTCCAAGCAGGTCAAAAACAAACAACAAGAATGATTTGCAAATAGTTTATGTCCAAGGTCTGCCTTATGGTAGCCTCCTGTGTGACCTATCAGGGAACCTGGACCTATTACATCCTATTACCTTTCTTTGTTTTGCTCAGCATGCTCTTCAATCACCGTGCCATGGCATATGTGAAAGTGACAGGGTTCTCATTAACTTTAATTACAGTGTGCCAATTCATCTGAGGGCAGTGTTTTGTCAGTGGCACCACCCCACCACACCTCACCCCCACTCCCGGCCACAGGCCCTCTCCTTCATCACCTGTGAAGGTCTAATCTTATCTGTGGCTGTTCTACGGCTTTTCATTAATCACTCCTACGGCCCAATCAGATGGTGAGTGATGCTGGACGTGGCCTCGTCCAGCCATCCCTCAGGTGTTGTGGGCTGCTATCTGGTTGGCTGGAACACGCTGCAGTATGGATCCTGTAGCCCATTGTGACTGGCATCTGTGTGTGCATATCCGCAGTGATGTCCTCTACATGGGGTACACTGTGTGCCAGGTAACCCTGTGCCAGCTCTCCAGAGGCCATGACAATCTAAACACCTGACGGTCAACATATTGTTCCGTTACCACTGACCTTGTCTCATCAGCAGCAGTGATTTATGAACGTGGATTTAATTTGCCACAAAGTCATGATAAAAGTGAGCTTGAGGTGCAATATGGCCACCACAAGAAGATCTCTGGTCAGTGACAGATATGGCAAACATTTTCGACTTGTTTGACCAAAACCGAGACACTCGATTGACCTCTTACTTAGTGGGCAGGGTAGAAGATGTGCAGTGATTGAGTGCCAAATTCAGCAGTGTCATAAATGGAATATGGGTGGGTGGTGAAAGGGGGTTAGGTAGAAAGCAGGAGAAGGAGGGCGAAGATGGAATAGAAATAGTTTGTTCTAGTAGCAGCAGGATATAAATGACACAAAGATGAAACAAATCAACCCGAGGTAGCCCCAGCTGTTAGCCAATCCATAGTAATCAGTGTGACTGTATTGAGCTCTCCGCTTCATGGACCCTTACCAATCAGCAAAGAAAACAGAGATCCATCATCCATTTTCCCCTGCTCACAGATGGAGGCATGGGACCTCTACAGTGAGAGTGAAGGGTGGTAATTATATATAAAGGTTGGGTGAGTTGGGTGGTAGTGATTTGGGGGGTGCAGGGGTTGTGTGTTCCATCGTGTATTTTAGTATCATATCCGTCTTTTTCAAGTTTTCACTCTCCAGTATCTGTATGGGAAAAGTGGTCAAGATTCTGCTTACGAGGGTAACATCGCTAATTTGTGGCCCTGTGGTGATCAGTCAGACAGAAAAAGTGCCCCCTGGGCAGTGATTAGAGCATTGATTAGGGAAGTGAACTAATACATGCCCACCGCTGACGTCAAAACAAAGAAGTCATGACTCACTCTGCAGTATCTATTAGGATCTGCTCTAAAAGAGATTTTGTTAAGTCTTTACCAAACGACTTTGAGTGGGATGTGCGACTTCCACTGTTTGGATCTTCTTTAATTGCCGTGAAACATATGTGAAATGAAACATAAAGCGATGTATATTGCAGCATATATCACCTCACACAATGTGGAGGCACAAAAGTGCAGTATGCATACACACACACACACACAAACAAGCCAACATACAACATCTGTTTTATATGCAACGGCATCACAGAGTTATCTGCCTGAGAGGCAGAGGAGTTGGCATTAGTGTGCTCAGGTTTTCATAACCTTTGGATGCCTCCCATCCTTGTCCTACAGAGAACCGAGGACAAAGCTCTGCCCTATTAGAGATGAATAATGAGCCTATTGGCATGAGAGACGTTGCTAATGTTTTGTCCAAATATCTCAAATCTTTCCCCAATGATAATGTATTCTGCACCAGAGCCAAACAGCTCTATATTTGAAGAGGTGATTTCATTGCAGATATGGCTTATAAAACGTTTAGAAAAGAGAAAAAAAATCCTCTCAAATTGTAATGCCTGACGGGTGTATAGGCATCACAATAAGGGCTTAGTTTGTTTTCCTGTGATTGATGTTTTGCCTGTGTGGCGCCATAGCTTTGTTTGTTTATGCTAATGAGCTTGATGACCTGTTGGTCCCCCATCTAGCAGGGAAATGGCAGCCAGTTCTGTGGGGAGTGAGCCATTGATCTCTCTTCAGTGCTTCTTTCTCACAGGTACCCTTCCAGGATTAACCAAGCCAGACCAAGACAAAAGAAAATGTGAGGGGAAAAACGGGCCGTGAAGACCAGCACATTCCCCTCGGTGATGTCTTGATATGTGTGATAGGTAAAATAAATAAAGGATAAAGGAACACTGTGTGCAAGCCGTGGCGTGCATGTTTTCACACTTTCTATCTGTGATATTTTAAGCCTTAGTTGGGATAGTCTGCTCTCCTCAAATACTCCCGCAAGGCATCTTGGATAATGCAGGGCCATTTTTGGAATACCTTGGTATAACCTCAACCCACTGCCCCACCCCTTTCCCAGGGTCCATACCAAATCAACATATTCATTCATTAATTTCCCTAAACCTGCTTATTCCTTTTCAAGGTCACAGGGAGGGGGGGGCTATTCCAGCATGCTGGCAGAGAAACACCCTGGACAGGTCACAAGTCCATCACAGGGCGAACACATAGACAGACTAACACAGATAGATACACACTCGCACTCACATACGGCTACGGGCAATTTAGAGTCTCCAATCCACCTGACTTGCTTTGGGATATTATTATTATTATTATTCCATTTCAATATGCAATAACCTTTATGTTGAGTCAATTACAAATCATTTTCCAATGACTCCAAATAGAGAGGTGGTGTTGAGTGTGTGCAGTACAATGAGGTGATGGAAAATTATCTTAAATTATGCTAATTGACTGCTGCCAAAGACTATTAAAATGAGTAACAGTTTTAAGTAGCATGATAGTTTCAATTATCTTTGATTACTATTTTTCATTGCTCTCCGGTCAGTTGAGGTGGCAAACTGAATTTGAACTCTTGCTGGTTCACCCCAGTGAAGGGAGATGACCAACTCCTCTGAGAACAATAAAACTGCCTTCAATCTAACTCAAAGTATTAAATTATATATAAATTAATTGAGTAAAATATTTTAATCATTAAACAATTAATTAATGGCTTTGCTGTTTTCACAAAAAAATATAGCTGCAAACATTTCATATTCCACATAAGAATTAATTACAACAGTGGAAAGACTGATTTGCAAGTAAAATGATGGAAAGTGATCAGAGGGACAATGATCAGGTTCATAGGAGCCAACAACTTACCACAGGGTGTTCGTTTCTGAGACTGCAGCGTTTCACTTCTTCTATATTGCAAAATACAACATAAGAAAAACCTAAGGGTGATGGGCGGGGGGGGCCAGGCTCACAAAGCCATACCCCAGGGTAGATTATTGCTTGGTAAAAGCCTTTGAACAGGAGATTCTCTGTCTCTGCCATCAACTCTCACTCTTGGACACACATTTTTCAAATGTCAGTTCTTGAGGGCCACAATTCTCCATTTATTTTTCCCACTCAGTGTAAGTAAATAGCTCTGACTGAGTTTTTGTTCATGGTCCCCAGGAGAATGACGTGCATGCTCAGCAGAGAGACCTCTCAGTGCAACCTCCCTCTACCATATTGATCAGTATGGCTATTGGCGTTAGCCCTGTGAATAAAATGCTGCTCTATTGAGTCCAATTCCCCACTGGGCAACTGAATGGAGAGACAAAACTTTTAGCATTTTTTTCTTGCACTGCTATTCAGTACAAATCCCACGTCTAATGATGTCACCCCCTTACAGAGGGGAACAGAAAGATTGGAAATGTCACAACATGGACCTCATATTCTCAAAATACTGTATATACCTGATTTTCTCCCTACCGCCCGTCTGCTACAGTCTCCGCAGTAGACCAAGAAGAGATCAAAATGAAATGATTTATAAAATCAAGGGCAGGTAAACAGTGCTGTTTTCTGGCTCTTCACTCAAATTTGTTTGTTGACATCAAAGAGAGGAAGAGGCTTGACATGTGCATCTAGATACATATCCCCACTGAAAGCAGCAATCCCCTTGACATTTCAAATAATTGGAACATGAAAAAGACAATGTTTATACAGATTCAGAGTACAGAATGTGCAGCGTTTTGTATCCACATTATAGGAACAAGCATTATATTTTTTTGTGAAATTATACTATTGTACGAGGAGGGGAAAGGACCTCTTCATACTCACTTTCCAATTTCTGAACACTTCAAACTTTCTAGAAAAAAAAAATTGCTCTGTAATTGTTGCAAATGATTATACATAGGGAATCCATTCAGTGTATCTTTTAACATTATAACAGGCACAAGCCTTTTGGTCCACCTAATCTCTTGTCTTTCACTGACATAAGGAACTGCTTTGCTTCACTTCATCTTGTTTTCCCTGAGCCTCGGAATGACTGTAGGTAGTCGAGTGATTTCCCATATATCATTTATTTATTTAGTAATTAATTTATTTGTGTATTAATCTATGAGCTATGTATTTAATATTAAATAGTACACAGTCCTCTTCATGAGTTCTATGGTAAAGTTAGGGCTTTCTCAGTGGTCCTTCGTTTTCTGTTTGGTTGGAATATAGGGCAGTACAGTTTGGGTGCTCTTGTCTGAGACAGTTTGTGTGCTACTGTTTCGTAGCAGTTTTTTACGGCAGCCGGGGTTTAAGAGACCTTTTCTGGGTAGTGTGTGAGCCCCTGTTGTCCCCTTCACTGGTGACGAGACATAGGAGGGGTCCAGACAGTTATGGAGGAGCGAGTGCTCAGAGGAAGAGCGTTTGGGGGTGACTGAGCTGGCCAGGAGACTGGGCTCAGTATCACTGTCTGGTGTAGCACAGCCACTCTTTTCCTCCTGTAACTCCCCTTGCTCCTCCTCCTCCTCGTCATCATCACAGCACAACGCATGGTACAGAATCTTATCACTGAAGCGGACCCTTTCTCTCGTGCCGGATGTACGAGAAGTCTTGTGGCTGTGTGTGGAGCTGCTGGCCTCCTCGCTGGACGAGTCCGGAGTAACTATGCGGGGCCCGTTGGGTATGGGCAGCCCACCGTTCATCTGGGAGTAGACCGAGGCAGTGGTGGGGGGTGGGGTGGGGGTCTGGGTCTGGGTGGGGATGGTCCCACGGCCCAGCTCCGACCGCAGATCCCCCGGCTGTTCACCAGGCCTGCGGGCAGAGGCACCAGAGGCCTCCAGGTAGCTGCAGAACTCCCAGCTGTCTGAGAGCACATCTGGATTGAGGAAGTCCAGTCTGAAGGCCTCTCCCAGACCCCGCTCGCTGCTGGACGTGCTGCTGGCTGTGGCCACCGTCCAGTCATCTGGCTCCAGGTCAAAGTCAAAGTCTGACGTTAGTTTGTCGATCTGACCCACCACCTGCCATGGAAAAGGGAGAGCAGAGAGAGAAAGAGGCACAGATGAGATGATATAGAGAAATGAGTCTTCAGGCCACAACTGGGTCAATTAGTATTTCCAAACATTTT
Organism: Hoplostethus mediterraneus; assembly: GCA_034670385.1. NCBI lineage: Eukaryota > Metazoa > Chordata > Actinopteri > Trachichthyiformes > Trachichthyidae > Hoplostethus > Hoplostethus mediterraneus. Next base: position 12,452,634 of record JAXDDW010000004.1, read on the forward strand.
GCTATGATTGTTTTGTCTTACTTAAGTGCCAAATGGGATACAATGAGTGCCAGCAGGTTCAGACAATCACAGGAAAGTATTTTAAAGTTAATTTTGTATACGTCTCTGTGATTGACAAGTTACCTGAGGTTAAAACAAAAGCTAAGAATTATTTACAACTACTAACTCAGCCTCAGACACTCGTTTTCATCCATAAATGCCTAAAGATTTTCCCACAGTGAGGGAAAGGGTTTCGCACACAAAGCCAGAAAAGGCTCTTAATTTCACCTACTGCATGGAAAATAATAATGTAAAGGCATTTCATTTCTGCTACCTCAAAATTAACCTCAATATTTCAGTCATCAGCAGCCAGCAGAGTGTTGAGTGTTTCATGAATAAAAAGCACTTCAGCTCAAAACACCACTGATTTGCTGACAGCACATGAAATTCAAGCCCCCAATACTTGACATTTTAGCACCTTTAATCAGCATGTTCTGCTCTCAAAAACAATCCATTGTAAAATGAAAACACTCAGCATTCATGTAGCTTGTAAATGATACATTTCCCCAAACCATTCAGCAATTAAGCCTGGTGTGTTGAACTAAAAATGTTTTTTAGAACATGTGCATGTGGAATTGCAACATAATTGCAGCTGAATGCCAGAGAAGGTGTAGTTCTACCCTGAGATTTGTGGAACATGATCCTTTTTTCTGCCTTTATAATTATTTGCAGTGTTCACTTTCTGGCTCTTGTTGTGACATCAAGTGAGTATGGTTGTATCAACAACAACAACAGCACAAACCCTTATCCCTGTATGTGGAATTAAAATCCTAATTCATTCTTTATGGATAGCAACTTTAAAGGAGTAAGTGTGAGTCTCAGAGACCTGACTATACAAACATGTTGATTAAAAAGGAGTACTGTTCTGCTGATGTTCTCACTGATAGCTCAGGTGATCTCCACTACAAACATAGGAATTGACATCCATGAGCCAGATGATCTCATGCAGATATTCCACCATGATGATTTGAATCTAACATAAATAAGCAGAAGAAAATAAAAAATAAAAACGGCAGTTGGCTTACTCTACCAACTAAAATAGCAGACTTAACATAGTGATGTTGTATTAAAACATCTGTATTTTGAATTTGGTTGTGCATGTTTGCATGCATGGCATTGGTTCATTTTTCCATGAGCCTCTCTGTGGATATGCCAGTTGTGGTGTGGTATGCCTCATGAGTATCTGAGGTATGGATGTCTCTATTGGCAGACAGCCCAATGGGAACTGGGCTGTATGAATCCACTAATCCTTGAATTACTCAACCTGTTTGCTGTGTGGTTTGCCGACTTTTTACTCATGAAGGTGTTTGTTTCTCAGACCCGGAGGAGATTGAATGGCTTTGTTTATTTAATTACTCATTCCAAGAAAGGGATTTAATTTAATCAATGTGTTAAAAAATGATCTGTCCAATGTATTTCACAAGCCTGCCATGACACTAGTACAAAGCTAATTATTCTATTTCTTTTGGCTATCAGTTAATACATGAGCCAATACCAATGAGGTATCTTAAACCAATTTTTTAAATACAGTACAAAATAGTTTGAATACAAACGGAAAACACTATATGTAAGTCTCTGTTTGTGATACGTTAAAGGAAAGGTACAATGGATTGCAGTAATGAAGTTTCTCGTCGTTAAACATCACTTGAATGTTAATCTCCCTCTGCAGTGGAACATGACCTATCTTATTTTCCATTTTGAAATGCACTGAAATGCCAGCGTTAACAGTAAGCTCTGCCAGCTTCTACTCCTGGTTCGTCTGGCCCCTGCCTCCAGTATGTAGGCTAATTCAGCTTGATAACTGTCTCAGCTCGAAGGGTCTGCTGAATCTTTCTAGGTCACAGATGGGACCAATGCAGCAACAATGAACAGTAATCTCTGCTTTTTCTTCCAGGAAGAGAATGTGTGATGAGCGAGCTATGGAGTGAATTATTGGGTAAACAGATTGCTTTAGCACAAAGGATGAATGAACACATCAGGAGCAAGTCATTAGCAAGGGGCACAATGCGTTTGAAGTAGAAAAGAGCTCAATGAGAATGTACAACAGTCAAAATGAGAATGCAGAGAAATTACAAGCATTACAGTAAAATTGCATCCTCTTTGTCAGGGTTCATTGGCCATGATGTCAGTTTGCATGAGGATCAGGGTACAAAAATGGATCCAGAATGTTGTTATCTTTAAAGGGGAACACCATCAGGTTTCAGCGTTAGGGTTAGGGTTAACCCTTAACCAGAAATTACATTTACCAACATCATCATTAATCTGTAATGTCACAAAACATACAGCTCCAGTGGGCATCACATGGAACAAATAGCAAAGGTTACTTAGTTGGTTTCCCTTAGCACCACTATATAATAAAAGGTAATGTATAATAATAATTATAAATAATAAATAATGGTAATAATAATACAACTAATATTTTTTAAAGCACAGTTTGCAAACAAATGAAATGAAAATGCATAAAATCCTAAAATAATTTATCATGAAATAAAATAAGAAAAGAAGGCACCACAAGATAAAAGGTAGGAACACAGAGTAAGACAACATGAGGGTCAAGACATTACATGAAAGCAAGTCTATTCAAAAAGGTTTTAAGAAGTGATTAAAATGACTTAATGTTAGAAATGCTTCTCAACTGAAGTAAGACTGCACCACTCTGTGCCACCTGTACATCAACGCTTAAAGCAGCATCCAAATTTCTGGCAGAATCTCATTTGACAGCCAAGGGTTAAACAAACACTGAATGAGGACACAAAGTCAGTCTCATGCTCATTGTAACTGCAATAAAAATGATACACTTGTTGATGATGAGTAAAGTAATAGTGATTGATGAATTCCAACATTTACTCATGATCAGAAATGTTTTTTGAAGCGTCATAGGTCATAGGACATGCTTAAACTGACTGCTATGCTGCTAACAGCTGGTTTGATGGCATGCAACACTGTATGTAAATCTACTGGATAAGCTATAATAAACCTCTGGAGTCAGGCTGAGCATCCCCTATGGACTTTATGGCACTATTACTCTACAAAGTTTATGATGCAGTGATGGCATATCCTTGTGACCGAAAAGCCTCCAACTACAACACAGTTACCTGGTGATGTATAAAACTGTGGATATAAGTGCTAGGGATTTGATTTTAGCTGCTGTCTTTAATTTACTCTTGATGCCTCCACTGACATTTTTATTGCCTTGTTCGTTTTCATTTTGATTTCATTGCTGCCCATTGCTGTACACTTCACTATTTTGTTTGGCATTAATAGACTGGACTGGACTGATAACTTAATTGTGAACGTTGTTAACTTGTCAATGTGTTGTATGTTATCCCCTGCTGTGTATGCACACTCTTTTTGGCTGGGCCGGCAGATAGCATCAGCCACAGTTGGCGACCAGCCCAAGAAGTTGGTCTGTCTCATGTTTAATATGCTTAACGCACATGTGCCTGCCAGAGTCCATGATGCCTGCAAGTGTGGCTTGTCCAGCAAAGATGTGTGATGTTGACTTGCTGGCTGCCTGAAATAGGAAGAGATTCTTTATGTGTGTAGTTTTGACAATGAAATAGATATTGACAATAATGCTCGTATTGCGTACGAGCATTTATCCATGGCAGTCTTTTATCAAATTAAGTCTCTTTCATCAAATTATTTTTTAGTGGAGCTTGCTAGCTTTAGCTAGTATAGAGAAACATGTTTATTTAAAGGGGCAAGTAAACATTTTATAAAGGAATAAAAGCAAATGACAAAGCACTATCATTATTACAGTTGTTTGCATTGTGATAGATTACTGCTTCACAAGATGTTTTGGTTGCATCTCTACTCTAATAAGCTAGCTTACTCGTTTCTGTTGTTAAAATGGTGGTGGTGGGGTTGTGTCAGAGACTTGTTTAGGAGGAGATGAACTGTCGATGTTGTTGCAAATCCTACTGGTCGCCATTAGAGTTCGATAAAGGTCATAGATTATGTCATGCTGCTTTAACTTCTGGTCTCATTTTGGCATTGTGCAATTGTGCCATTAGCCAGGCTACAGCGCTATAATGATGCGAGTAAATGATGAATTTTACCATTTTTTTGCCCTAAAGTTATTGCACTCTGCATTAGTGACAACTGAATAACTTCTGTTGACGTTATTGTTAACTTACTTTCTTTGAAGGGCATCTAGAGGAAGTCGCTTAGGATGCCACTTTTAGAGTCATGCAGCTAAACGACTGCAGCTACAATACTCTAACACCTTTGCACAACCAGACAAGGTTGTGTCATCAACTGATAACATAAAAAAACAGCTAATCTCCATCCTACAAATGCTAAATGAGCTACCTCAATGACTATGATGATGTCTATAAATCTTAGTGAGAATGCATGACAGGCACACATATAAACAAAGCATAAATAAATGAACAAGTACATGTGGTGTACGTGTGTGTGTTGCTTGAGTGCTATGCATTGCCCTCTACAGTGGATTACAAGGCAGAGTAACATTATACATGGACAAGCATTTTTAGCATTCACCATAGAAACAGAATAGCCCAGCCACCAAGAGGCACACAGTCCTGTTCATACTGGCCTTGCAGTATGTAGTACACAGTAAATGGTATTGTAAATGGTATTGTATTGTCTCTGCTACAATATCAGCCAGCAGTGCAGAGTCAACTGTGGTCACAGCACCTGATTAGCACTGAGTCCAGTCATTTCAGAGCTCTCAGTGGTGCTTTAAAAGAGAGCCTGCTGAGATAGCAGCAGGCCAAGGTTTATTACTGTATGTCGACACCTGTCTGAGATGATCGGGCTGGGTAATTGAGGGTCAGAGTGAAGGAGGGCACTTGGAGCCGTGTCCCTGACAGAAAGGTACAGTGATGGGAAAGACAGGCGAAGATAATCTAACACAGAGTGACGGTCGATAATGTAAAAACTCTCCGAAGAGCCTTGTCTCAGGCGGAGTGGCGATCTCGGAAATAGATTCAGTACTGTCCACTATCATTACAAGAGTCCTTCTCTCTAATGTTCGCCTCCACCTGGAATCATGATTTATTTATCATGATTGGATATCTGCTTCTTTTCCCCCCCGAGTGAGCATCTCTCCTCCTTCAGTGCTAATTGAAAATGCTTAGCTTATTCCGGTGTTATTCCAGTGTTAATGTATCAGGTGCTGCCAAAGAATGCATGCTGAGGTCAAAATCAGCAAATGTGAAAATCTGTGTAAGAAATTGCCTCTGATGAGGAGGCATGTTGTTCCTATCACACTGTTGATGTTTAAACAGATGTTTAATGGGAATAGCTTGTTTTGATATGCATTGAAGGCTTTGTGTAAACTGTAAGGTACACGGATGGCAAGTCGTATGTATGCAAATGCTCTGAATAAGCAATCTAACTTTTTCCTAATGGACAGAGAAGCATATTTCCAACGTTTATCTCACAGCAAGTGAATACAGCTCTGAAATATAACTCTCACAATGCAGTTTGTACAGATGTGAAAAATACATCAGGTGTGATTTACAGAAGTGAATGAGACATAACACCCTCACTGGATTTGTTTGAAACGCACACACTATGAGGGAAGTTTCCGTGGCGCATCATTACACTGTGTTCAAGTGGCCTCTCCCCATCTGTTCCTGTGCCACCCATTCTTCCAGGAGTCATTTTCAGAGTGTATTGAGAAAAGTTTGCAGTGCTTGTTTGTTAATTATGCAGCATCCAGCGTCTGGCATTGATTTGCTTTTTTTTTTCATGAGGAAATTTGAAATGTGTTCAGTGGAGCCATTCAAACACATCTAAGTGTTATTTCTTTCTCAACATGTCACAATAGATTTCCAGTCTGCCCCTGTGCAGCACTTCCAGCGCTGGAAGCAGTTTATGCCAGTTAAGAAGTCTCAGCAATTATCAAAATGGCCTCGCATGCTGGCTCTGAAGTAAAACGTTTGCAAATATTGTTTTAATGTATTTAGCTCCTGCAGCTTCCCAGCTCCTCCTTACTCTGTACCCCATCCCTGTTTCCACTCAATTTACCTCTCCTCAAGACAAGAATAGGGTAGCATCCTAGACACTCATATTGTGGCGACACTGTTTATCTCATCCACCAGAAGCTAATTCATCATCCCTGACCCACTCTGAAAGGACATGGGTGTGCTTGAAAAATTGTCCAGTGAAAATTACGGGACTCTTTCTACAAGTCTTACTTGTGACACTTCAATTGTTTGCAATCTCTCATAGGTGTTGAATGAATGAATGAATGTGAATGTGAATGAATGTGGGGGAATTTTATGGTAAATGTGCACATTTCCCACTCTGCTGTTAAATGTATATATTTCACAGTAAATGTACACATTTCCCAGTAGGACAGAAAATGTATACATTTCCCAAGGTAACTCTGGTAAATGTGTTCATTTCCTGGTTAATGTAAGCAGGAAAACGCTAGTCACCGTAGTGTAAGGCTCTCTCAGTCCTGTCCCTAATTTTTCTTGTGGGTACAGCAAGCCACGTATCCAAAATTCCTCTTCGGACTGGCTTCTGTAGTAAACTGAGATCTGAGAGACTGGAAGATTCATTCATGTAGCGCTACGACAACAGAAAATTGGCAAAGGCAGAACAGCAATTGTTAAGTTTTCATGCATCCCCTTCCAATTGACCTGCATCAGTTTGGGCAATAATTTGATGCCTGACTGATTTTATATTTTAGTCCAATAGTGGACGCAGTAGCCTACACAACTCATTTCCATCCATGTGTAAAATATGTTGACGTCAAAACATGCTTGCCTCTCAATTAAATGATTTAAATGTGATTGTTAAGACTGTAACATAACTTCATGAGACCAATAATCTGTTAATAAGGCTCTAGTACTTTACATTGCATTACATTATAGTCATTTAGCAGACGCTTTTATCCAAAGCGACTTACAATAAGTGCATTCAACGTAGGAAGCCATGAGAACTACAACACACTAGAAATCTTATGTGCATTTCCTTCCCAAACAAGCATCTAAGAGCAGAACCAGTGCTGAGGTAAAAGTGCAATAATAATAATAATTCCTACTTTTTATTTAAACAAATGAGACAAATAAGTGAAGCAAATAAGCAGGTGCTAAGAGGAAGGGTCAAGGTAGTATTTCTTGAAGAGGTGGGTTGATCAGAGATGGGCAGCGACTCTGCTGTTAATGGGGAGTTCATTCCACCAACAAATACCTGGCAAATACTTTTTCTGTGTTACAGAAAAGTGTCAGTAGGACACTCAAGGACTGAGAGAGAGCCTTGCTACTGTGACTGGCATTTTCCACCCACGTTTACTGGGAAATGTACACATTTACTACCTTGGCAAATGTGTAAATTTACCAACTCGGTTCCCAGATTTACCGTAACATAGGCATTTTATTTGCTACTAGATGATGTAACATTCTGAGTTTACTCTTATTGTGTGGTTATGTTTGCACAACTTGATTTGTATAGCCACTGTCCACTGCATGCAACACCCCGTCGTTCAATATCAATATATTTCTGCAGCACTGTCACCAATTCCTGTACACTTGTTTTACCAGCCAATTATATTGAATGTCATTGTGATAGTGATGTAATGGACTCTGTGGAGTTTTAGTGTGTCTGAGGGAGGGAGACATTACAGAAGCCAGGGGGACCTGATTTAGGTCAGGCCATCTTGATTGGTGAGATGTGTCGCGTGGTGTTGGTGGAGGGATGAAGTGTCCTTTGAAGTGTTCGCTAGAAGCATTTGGTGTAATTATCCTGTCATGAGAGGGGTTATAAGCCTGAGACTTCATTAGGCACATGCCTCCTGCTTTTTCATCTTTCCTCAAAAACACTCATCTTCATGGAGGCCTTAAAGTGCTAAACAACACCGTGATGAGAGCAGAGCCAATACCTCCTGACAACTCGCTAATCAAAAGCATCATTACAAACTTCACTGCGTAATGGGCATCATTTATCCCTTTGGGGGGTTTAGAAGAGGTGGGCTTTTGCAGTCCTTGAGGCCTGGGAAATCAACCACTTCCTTAGCCTAATACTCTCAGTATATGTTGGTTAATTTAGGTCATAAGACTGGGCAGACTCTTCCCACCTGCTGTTTGGCAAAGAGCAAGTTTATTGGACGGTGTTCACTATAATCCTGGAGAGGTTATGGGTTGTACACTCTGTGAGCGAGCCAGATGAGAACTGTCTTGCAGTAACGGGGAGGCAGAGGGTGCAGCACGCGGAGGTGCTGGCAGTGTACACTGGTCATTTATTGAGGTTCTCCTTCATTGGTTCTATCTGTGTCGAGAGGCCTAGCACTGGTAATGACCAGAAATAGATGGAAGTGCCACGCTACGGGGCTCCTCACTCTGTCTGCTTCCCTGAGATAGCGCTCGGATTAGGCCCAGGCACTGGCAGGTCACGCTGGGCGCATGCAAGGAAATAGGTGTGCATGTGAGCGCAGCCAGGCCACACTGACCCTTTTTAATGACTTTGCCACAATGGTCTTTTCATTAACAATATGCTGTCTTTTTGCAGAAGGCCATTGATGGTCTTAAAGTGATTTGCAGTTGTCACAACATGGGATATGTGTATGTGTGTGTGTGTGTGTGTGTGTGTGTGTGTGTGCGTGCTTGTGTGCATGTGGTGGGTTAGAGGGTAAACATAGTTGGCCTGTATTGGAATAGTGGAGAGTCTCTCTGGCAGGGGAGAACACACCACCACAGGAAGTGGCTCAGCCCAATCCAGCGGTAAATCCTCCACCCTGACAGTTCCAACTGCCAGTCTCGCTACAAGCCAAACCAGTGAGCAGAGAATCAGCCAATCTACCCTATCTAAAAGTACAGCTTCTGTGAAGTCCCACGGCACATTTGTGGCAATGACTATAATTCTTTCTGAATATGACAAGAGGATTATGGGAGTAGTGTGAAAATTTGCAGCCACGGTATTAGATTCATATTCATAAAGTTGATTTTTCACAATAATATAACCTTTACTCCCTATTATTAATGACATACAGCTCAATAATGAACAGATATGATTTATAGGAAATAATTTTCTTCAATGCTGTTAGATGTGGATGTCTGATATACTGTAGATATTGGTCTTTGGTATTTGTTCAAACCAACAGACAATACTGAATTAGCACTTGCTCGACCCTAAACATATTCATGTTTTACAGCATATAATATAATTATGCTTCTAATAATTCTGATAGCGCTTAATTGACTAGTGATTAAGCATCAAATGATCATGTGTTAACATGTTTGTTATTAAGTATACTTCAGTCATGGTCAACTAATATGCCGATTAAATTTCGGCTGGACACGGAGAGCCAGGAGTGGCTCTTCTGCCTCAGCAGACACAGCTGCATTGAGTTAACGGTTACTCAGGTATATATGCTCTCTCTTGCAGTGAGGCTTGGACCGAGGACGCACACTGTCTGGTGAATAGACCGAAAGGTGAAGACAGAGAATCCGCCAGCAGACTAGAAATTGTATACTACTTGAACTGTGACAGTGGCCTAAGTATAATGGGACCAAGTGAGATCCATGAACTGTGTGCTCTGTGAGAGCGTGAATAAAGAGTGTGTGTGCCCATTCTGAGTCTGTCTTTCCACGTAGAGATTGTATCTTTGTTATAGTGGTGCTTAGGTTGAAGACATGTTGAATCTCCCCTAGGGCATGTATTGAATCGCCTCACCCTGCTACAGGAGAGACAAGCAGTCGCTTCTCTCTCCTCAACAGTGCAAATGCCCAAACTGAAGATCATCCTGTGTGAGCTGCTGCAGCACCAGGCCACTCCAAATATTCCAAAATACTCCCAAGTATTCACCCCATGGAGGATTTTCTACTCCTGGGGCCAAATGTATAAACCATGCGTACACACGAAAAGTGTACTTACGTCACTTTCCACGCAAGTTTCCAAATGTATAAAAAGCACTAAAATGTGCTTACCGGTACACATTCTGAACACCATGCGTACCGTACCATTTTTGTATCTAAAAAAGGATCAGAAAAGTGTGAATTTGGATGACATTTTATTTGGAGCTTTTTTCTTTCACTACATTGTGTTAGGATGTAATCTATAGTTTAAAAAAAACATCCACTATGATGCGTGAGTGGTTAATAACATTTTTTTGACAAGCCTTCATTTCATTCTATCTTGAGTAAATATGTTTGTCACTATGCTTTATATAAATAAACAAATAAATACATGATCTGTATATAAATAAAGATGATTATTTTGTAGCCTATTATTGGGGATACACCTTCAGGTGTGACCAGTTAACAGGTCGTTAAAACGTCACTATATAAAGGCTGTAGCCGTGCGTAATGGCTGTGCCAAATGATACAATGGCTGCTTCGGCGTTGCTGGAAGATATTGCGCAATTTAGGCGAGAACGAGTCTTCAGAGACCGTACTGATTTTCTGGTCCATGATGATGACTGGCTAATGCGCCGCTTTTGATTTCCAAGAGCTGTTCTCTTCTAATTGTGTGCTGAACTGGACCCTGTGTTGGAACGGCACTCTCGGAGAACCCCTGCCATCCCCGTCCATCTACAGATATTAACAACAATCGGGTTTTTAGTGACGGGGACGTTTCAGCGGGAGCTTGCTGACAGATCAGGGATATCCTGAGCTGCCCTGAGCCGAGTCATGCCCATGGTGTGGGGTGGCATCATTTCTTTGAGTAATAAATACATCAGGTTCCCTTACACAGCAGCTGAACAGGCCAACATCAAAATGCAATTTGCAGCGATGTCCGGTTTCCCAAATGTAATATATGTATATAATATTGTTTTGTATAATATGTATATAATATTTTATACCCTCAGGTGATAATGGGTATGTATTGAAGCCTTGATTATGCCATGTACAAACCCCCAGAGCCACAACAGACGCTGTAATGTGATGCACAGCCGTGCGCTCTGTGGTAGAGCGTTGCATTGGGCTTTTAAAAGGGAGATGGTTTCGGTTACTTTCTGCCATTCAACTTGTTTCATTTGGTTGGTAATACCAGAGCTTAGGCTTCTAAATAATCCGCGATTTCTTCTGTCATTTTAATCAACCATTATTTCAAGTTCACAAATTGCGCTTCTTTTCTTCTAATTCTTCTTAAATGCTTCCGCCGTTTGTCCTCAGAACTAAACTAAATGCTGGCCCTTTATATGCAAACCAGGCAGTTGGGAGTGTGTTGGAAGCCATTTATAGTAAATTGTGGGCATGGACAGAAGGCTCGTGCACGTGCACGCAATTTAAGGATGATTGAGATGTATGAAGAAAAAACACGTGGGAACAGACGTACGTGGGGTTTTATACATCTGAGCGTATGCATTTTTCCTGTTTTGTGCGTACACAGATTTCTACACCTAAATCTACACAGAGTTTTATACATTTGGCCCCTGCAGTCTTGTGACGATACTCTATGCTCAGCCTTTGATTTAGTGATGCTGATGATGGTCACCAGGTGCGCCCTGATGCAGCAATCATGCATCCTCACTTTGCAGTTGTTAGGGACAGACTATAGAGTGAGTTGTGACACTCAGCCATTGACACTCAGAGAGGAGTGGGAAGTCGCCCAGTTGTTGGTTCCTAAAAGCTGTCGGGAAATGATTTTCCAGGTGGCTCACCATAACCCAATGGCCGGGCACCTCGGGTATGGTAAGACACTGGCACGGATAATGGTCTGCTTCTATTGGCCTGGCATTTGGCCAGTGGTGTGGTGTTGCCTGCCTACCCCCTTCCATTGATTGAGGTCCCCTTCAAAAGAATTGGCACGGACCTCATCAGGCCATTAGACCGTAGTGCATTGGGATATCACTTTGTCTTGTTCCTGTTGATTACACAACACAATATCCAGAAGCAACATTTCTGAAAAGAGCGTTGCACAGGCACTGTTTCAAATGAGTTGGAATCCCGAAAAGAGATTCTGACAGACCAGGGCACGTCATTTATGTCACATACACTACAAAATCTCTACGGCCCTTATTTCTATCCTGAGCCATAGTATATTTGAAAACAAAATCATGAAAACTGACTATCATAGGAACTGATGTTATTAACTGGTTTGTTCATTAAGTGCATCCCAAGTATAATTATTAATTACCATTTTTGTTATTCATGATAGCCCTGACACAAAAACCACCAATATGTTCCCTTGTTAGTTAATATTTCGTTTATTGATTTGTGCTTAAATATTGTAATATCCATTATATTCATTCAGCATTATATTTATTTATGACTGCTGCTGAGTTCATGTATAAATTATTGTAGTTATTAACTCATTATTAAGTACTTACACATGAATCAGCATATTGGTTTACCATGATTGTGTATACTTAATAACTAACTAACATGTTAGTTAGTTATGACTAGTTGACTAGTTACTAGTCATAACATGACCAGTTATTAGGTGCAATCTTAGAAAAAAAGGTCACGTGTGATTGTGCCTTCTATCCACCCGCACTTCCATTTTCCACTGGTGCACATCATCAACTACACTTGCAGTCACCTAACTTAAAGTCACAAAAAATCATAGAAGAAAATAAACATTTTGTAATTTGACAGTTATTAAGGTATGGTGCATTTTGTTGCATCATGCCTCAACAACTATAGCCGCTGGCAGACTACAGGACTTGTAAAATCATAACCGACTGAAAATGTGGAGCATTACAGGCTAAATGACAGGTCTTTACAGAATTTATTGTCATGCTGTCAAAAAGGTGCGTGCACTATGTGATAACGCAAGAAGCGAATGTCACATTAAATAACTGGATCCAAGGGGATCCAAGATACAACCTTAAACATGCAGAATTGCACTACTACAAAAAGTTACAGGCAAACAGAATGTATGTATCCTTGAACATCTACACAGAAAAGACAATATAGAGGGTATTCTTTTTTTTCAACTCTCATTGACTACTGTCAGTCTGTGATGGCCCTTCTGCTGCTCTGTTCTTGCTGGCTTGTCTGCATGTACCTGGTTGGCGGCGTTCTTCTTATTACTATATTCTTATTATGAGTGATACCTCTGTAAATACCTCTGATGAAGTTTCCCAGAGGTATTTACAGCTTGATCTGTTATGCGGGCCATGAGCGGTGCCAATCCTGACTCTGAACCTGCACCCGAGCCTGATAAATTGGGGGGTAGTGACTCTGAACCATTTGCATAGTCTTTGTCTGAATTTCCCTTGTCTGCTTCTCACAGTGATCTGGTGGAAGAACAGCAGGCAGATCCTCCCCTCAAGGAACTGTTTGAGAAGGCTATTCCTGCTAATGAGGTGAAAAACAAATCGCATGGCTACTTCCTTTAGAATGAGCTGTTGGTGAGGAAATGGGTGCCTCATGGCGAGAGTTTTGTTGGCGATGAGATTTTCCAAATAGTGGTGCCCTCCAAATTTTTTAATATAGTCTTTCAAATTTCTCATGATGAATCAGGGCACCTAGGTGTCAGAAAAACGTGTGATCACATCTTATGATATTTCTTTTGGCCTTGCTTAAAGAAAGATGTCTCTGTCTAGATTAAAACATAATTGATTCGGAAGACGAACCAGAGCATAAAGCCTGCTCCTCTTTATCCATTTCCAGCTATCAGCCAACCATTTGAGCATTTGATCATTGATGGTGTTGGTCCCCTGCCTTGTTCTAAAGGTGGTGCTAATTATTTGCTAACGGTAATGTGTCAAAGCACTAGGTACCCTGCCGCGTATCCTCTACGTACAATTACAGCTAGATCTGAAGTGAAGGCTCAGTCACAGTTTATTTCAATTTCCACCACTGCACCACCCCCTACCGACATCTCCTTTTAAAAAGAAAAGAAACTTAATGAAAATGAAATGAAAATGTATTAAAAAAATGACAGAAAACAGCACCTTACATACACATATTTGATGTTATAGTCATTACAAAAAATGACTTTACATAAGGCGCTCACCCAAGACTGAACAGTTCCCTCCTTCACATCATGAATCGGAAGTTAAAAGTATCTCTGCCGACCATAGGTTCCAAATCCCCTAAATCTCTTGATTCAGCACAGAATCAGCTGGATCTTGAAATAAAGCATGAATGGCGAAATCAGTACTAAAATTGAGTCAAAAGTTGTGTAGTGAGACCAGCATAGGAAAGAAAAGAAAACCCAAATATTCCACAATCGAACCTTCTCCGTTGTAGACTACAGCAGTCTTTTCAACCATATTCCATTGCAGCTGTACTTGGGGTGATTTCTCTTTGCTCCTCATTGTTGTTGGGCCATGAGTTTGGATGAAAAGTCATGGCTCAGAGAGGAGCAGCTAACCCTACTATTAATACAGGGGATGCAATCAATATGCTGCTGGCATTTCTAGGTTTCCTTGGCCTGCAGTGCTTATCTTAATGGGAGTGTGCTCCCATTTTCTTTTATTGTACAAATCCCATATATCATTACCCAACAAATATAGCCTGATCTACCATGCCAAAATGAAAACATTGAAGCCCAGAGAAAAACAATTTATGAAATTTATTTTTTATTTTTTATTTTTTGTTTGCTCTGCTGGCTCGTGGTGGTGGGAAGGACTGTGTCTGTGGCCGATTTATTTCTGTTCCATCTTTGTTTGTCTTTGCTTTGTACTTTCAAGCAAAGGGCTCTCTGCGGTCATTATCACCCAATATTTGCAGCAGCATAGTTCCCAATGAAACGTTCCAAGTCAATAGAGGAGGATGTGCTTTACATATTAAACACATTTTTATATGAGCAGATACAGTATTACTGTCTGTACTCTAAAGTCACTGAGACTTTACTAGGTACACCAGGTATGACAACAACAGGTGCTGGTTCATCCCACTCAGCAATTCTACTTTGATTAGCCTTGATTTAAATGGTTTATAGTGTCTAGGCTAAAATTAGGCTACGTGTTTATGTCTAAGATGTCTATGAAAATAAACCAGTATGTTGTACATATGGACTTTTCTGGTGCATATTTCTGATATTTACAGTTGTTTATGCTTTGTTTAAATATGTCATAATGTATTTCTCAGGCACACCTGAACCAATTAGAGGCTTCAGGTTTTCATGATACTTTAATTGGTTCAGGTGTGCCTGAGTAAAGCTGGAGCAAAAACCTCCAGGACAGGGGGTCCTTGAGGACTGGATTGAGAACCACTGGGTAGATTATTGGGGTAAACTAAAGTCACTGCCTTATGACATTGTGAATTATTCCTCTAGAAGTATCCATTTGACCGTGGCCATGAAGGGATGCACGTGGTCCCCAACAATGTTTAGATAAACTGTGGCATTCCAACAATGCTTAACTGGTACTAAGGCAACTAATTCTCCACATCCTTACACCACCCTGTACCATTGGCATCAAGCAGAATGCCAAATTCTGAAACTCCCATCAGCATATCATAACAGAAATTGGGATTTGGCAGACCAAGTGACGATTTCTTCCATTTTGAATCATTTAGTCTTGGTCATCACATGCCCACAGCAGCTTCATCTAGTTGGTTTTAGCTGACAGGATTGGAACCTGACATGGTCTTCTGCTGTTTTAGGCAATCCACTTGAATGTTCAATGAGATGCCTTTCTGTACACCATTGTTGCATGAAGCTGTTATTTGCATAATCGTAGCCAGCCTATTATCTTAAACGAGTCTTGAGAAAATCCCAGAAGGTCGGCAGTTTCAGAGTTGCACCGACGATCATGTCACAGTCAAAGTTGCTTAATTACACATCTTTTCCTTTCTAACATTTAGTAGAACGGTAAGAGAACCCTGTGTGTGCTTTATACTAGGCGGTATTTACATGTGACTCACTGTCTGTAGGAGCAAGCTATTCACAGAATTGGGACCTTAAGAAAGTGATCTAAAATAAAGAATGTATTTTACCATCCCTTGCCAGGGATATGCAAGGCTAGGGTCCAACCTATGCTCGAGCATCTTTCCCACGGATTTATTGCTTTGTTAAGCTACGCTCAGCTTTAAAACCATTACAATACAGAGTGAGGTATAAAAAGTAAAAAAAAAAGAAGAAAAAAGCAGGAAAAAAAGGCATTCTTGAAAAGCAAATTAATTGAATCTTTTTTTCCGCAGTCACAAAAACTGAGACTGTTGAACAGAGACACATTTCATTCAGTAAATATTTTCGTGACAACTGTGGGACCTACAGTATATGAACATTCAAAGCAAAAATCCATCCCAAAAAAAGATTTTGTATCATCAATCCAATAATCTTAGTTCACCTAGTATAACTCTCTCCTGGGCCAGAAAGTGGAGACTCTAAGCTGTGATGACTTGAAGAGGAAAAAAATGGAGCTGCTCTATTAATGAAGACTGAATTTGTGTACTGATAAAATGTTTGTTTCAGCTTTTACACCCAGATGGGCTTTATTTGGTGTGGTGCTAGCAGTTATGAACCAGAAAATGTGTCCATATCCATGAAATCACCCTGGCTTCTGTCACTGTGTTCACACCCATTCACTCAGTGAAGCAGACCAAGGATTGGTCTCTTGATGACAGAGAGTCTGGACTTCCTCTGTTTTTATTTCTCATAAAGAGCGGCACAAATCTCACATTCACTAATGTAGCCGGCTCTTCCATATCAAATAAACGCTGAAGCTGAACATCATAGAATCAAAGGAATAATATAGGATATGTTCAGATCTTTTTCTTTGATACATTTTGGTAACAAAGAAAAGTTCAACTTATTATATTTAATAGGAGGTCAAATAATTGTTTATTGAATAACCTGGTCCTGGACATGGAAATTATTTGGAGAGACTCTTCTTGTGTATTTTTGCCCGAACCCTAATCCACTTATTCTTTTGTTGACTTGCTATGACCTCTAGTTTTTTTACAGACAAAGCAGATAAGTGGGATATTTTGATGACAGGACTGTAATGTTTCATAGCATGTATAAGAGAACTATGTGATAATCAGATATTTTTTATATAAATCTTATATTTTATATATTATATTATATTATATTCAATCTTCTCATAATAAATAGCAGTCTATGTGTGTCTATGTGATTACCAAAACATTCATGATTCTCCTTCTATATGAACATGTTTTTGAACTATTATTTCAGATCATCAGGTATTTCTATCTGCAGAGAGGACCCTGCCATGGTCATGACACTGGCGCATGATGGGAACTGAGATCACACTCCCCCCGCACTCTCCACAACTGCACTGAAGTAGGCCACAGATATTGGCATGACTCGCTCTCCTACTTCTTTCTCTCAAAACAATTTGTCATTGCTTCCAGGGTTCTGCCATTTCTATCTGTGACAATCTGTAGGGCGGTCGCCTCAGAGAGTGACAAAACCTGTCACAGTGCGTCACTTTCACTCTCTCTCCGGCAAGCAGCAGGACATCTTTGAGTCTGCGACACCTTTATCAGATATGGCAGTTCCTAAAGCTCTGCCTATAACAGCGGGGAAGTTGGAGGGGAGAAGCCGGCGACTTTACAGAGACCTATTTGCAAACAAAATCACTGGGAGACATTCCCCACAAGGCACCATCTGGCTGCCACACATACCTGCTTCCATCACCCCCTCACAATCACCGGCTCCTCTATTTATAGACGTTCTCCCGTCCACCCACCCACACACTGCATCTTGTAAAACAACAACCCAAATCTTACATACTGTAGGATCTGCTTCAGACAATCAATCATCAGGGTGACACATGTCAACACGCCTCCTCATAATTTGTGGATAACTTCTTCGCAACAGTCAGCGTCATTACTAACAATAGAAATGAACACTCAGGCCTTAGTCAGGTTTTTTTTGCCAGACCTTGGAGAGATAGTGAAGCCTGCAGTGACCTTCTTTGTCATTATCTGAATTATTCTCCTGTTTTTAGCTTGGCCCAGCCAGAGTAGGTATGAGATGAGCACCGAAGTAAATAGAATGACACCCCTGGGAAAAAATAGTCGAGGTGGGGGATACGTGGGGTGGATGCTGTACAATCAAATCTTTACAGTATGTATTCCATTTGGATCTGGATAGTTTGTGATTGTGTTCTGTCAGCCGTCAACCACCGGTGGGGTGTCAGAGTCATCGATAAAGCAATCAGTGTCTCATCTCAGAGGGGGCAGGGTGAATTCTGATCATTGTTATGATGTTATTGAACAAGCATTCATCAACGAGGGAATGATATTGATGACGGTGCTGAACAGAGAACAACACAGACGTGCACTTGCAAGATAGTCAGGCGTTTGCTGCATTTTGATAAGTCCCACAGTGAGTGTACTTTGAATGCTTTAAGAAGCTGCACAGCACTCTCTTACTTCAATTGTGCTGCTAAAATGCCACATATGATTTATACTTAAGTAGGCATGGACAGGTAAATAACTGTCGCACCGCTGAGATGTTCTGGCATCAAAACAACACTTTTCCCATATTTACAGCTGCACAGTTGTTTATTCTCGTTCTGCGAGGTTTTACCCTATATAAACAATTTTTTAAAATAAAATTCCAGAGAAAAATACTTATTTTGACATAAAAATCCCAGATGTGTTGGCAGGGCTCTACTCAGAAGCTTTCTACACCCTTTCTCCTTCCACCTTTTCGGATGGATTTCATCAGCCATCTGCAAACAATCAGTCAATATGCATGGATCGCCTCTTTTAATTACATATTGAAATATTATGTATAAGCTCTGATACATATTGATTAGTTGCAGGTTACTTGGAAGCTGTAGAGAGTACGTATATGTTCACTCCACAGCATATACATAAAGATCTCTGCTGGCATTTTCCTCCCAACAATTCTCCTGATTTGCTTTTTTAATGTGCACCCCTTGATAATTATAGTTTTCAGAGTTGGCAGGGAAGCATGGTGGTGTGGAGAAGAGCTGCCTCACTCACACCAGGCCCTTCTGGCAAGAGAAGCATGGTAAACAAACCGCACCAAAGCGAGGGAATAAAACATGAAAAAAGGTTATTTTTCTGTCAATATTTTTCAGTGCACTGTCAGAAGCGAGTAAACACACAATGCAAGGGTGTGGCCAGTGTGGGCAACTTACACTGGACTCAATGGATGTCAGTGGAGTACTTCCTCAAACATTTTTACTACTTCTTGCCTTTGCTCTCCTCAGCTTTTAATCCCCTGTGTCCCAGGGGGAGGCTGTGGTTGTATTGGTGAAGGCATACCACTTCCTGGTTTGAAAATATATTCATGCTTCATAGTGAAGTCATTGATCATAAGAAAAATACAGTATAATGGTTAACTCAGTTCAGTTCTCCATACTTTTTTTTCTTTGGGGACGAATTAGCGAGTACCCTATGAGTGACAGGTTTGTCCAAAAATTGGGAAATGAGTGTAGTTCAAGAATGACCATTCCTCTGGACATCTAAATGGTTAGGCTCACATAGGTGTGAATGGGAGGGGTACAGTGGCCAACCAGCAGCATAATGCATAGTAACATATGCATGCATCCATCCGATTCTCCAGTCTGCCATGCTGTCTGTTCTCATATTTAATTAGAAATAAGGACATAACACACTGCATGGAGTTATCCTGCCCATAAGCTACCTGCATTCCTTAGGAACATTAAAGGGTCCAATTACCACAGAAAGATAAGCAATGTACAGGGGGGTGAAGGACGGGAGAGGCAATTTTCTATCCTTTTCTTCTCTCACTGCACGCTTTAAATTGCTAGTACATAAACACTGGGCCTATTGTGCTGTGCTGTTGACACAAATTGGATGGAGTGAAGAATGGAGATGTATTGTTCCATGTAAAGCATATTCATCTTTTCAATAAAGTTGGCATTGGCAGGAAAGAAAGTGTGAAGTCAGTCCCGGCATCTAATTAGCAGGTAGAGGTATAGTACGGAGGCTTCATCGAGCCATCTGTGGGGAACATTTGTGAGGTGCTCTTCAGCTGAGCTTCCCTCGCTTCTTTGTCTTTGCCTGCATTTCTCCATGACCCTGTCCCCTATCCTCAGCCTGCCAGCAATACGCCTCTTCCAAACCAGTAGCGCTGTTTGCTAGCACTTACTGTCTGGATGATGCAATAACTGGTGTTCTCTGGGCACCCACTGATGCAAGCTCCTTGCTTTTCACACACCATTCGACAATGTTACTGGAAACATTTGAAAAGAGGCAATAATCCATGCAATCCATGGAATCCATGTCCATGCGTAAATGTTGAGCCGACCTACAAGTGCAAGTCCTTAGTTGGCCAGTGTTTTGACACCTTTCAGTGTTTCTCTTTCTCTGGTAGCCTAGCTTTGATTGATGACAACAAAAGGAGTGGTGAAATCTGAGGGCTGGATGGAGAGATAACAGACTTGCTGAGAGTGAGTCAGTCACTAGCAGAGACTCAGTCTGCTGCAGCCTGGAGGAAGGGAGGAGAGGGAGAGGGAGATAGGTAGAGAGGGAGGCAGGAGTGTAAGAGCAAGAGGGAGAGAGAAAGGGAGAAGGTATCTCAGGGTAAATGAGGCCTTGCAATTTGGAAGCGCACCAAATAGTGTCTGCTTCATCATCCTAGGTACATCTTTGGGAGGCTAACATGAATGGGCTAATATTACTTTGTTCGACAAGCAAAACATAGCCAACAATCAGAGTGATGCAGCCAAATGCACAACAGGGCCTCGCTGACAGCATTCTATCTAATCAAGCTACCATGGGCCAACAGAAAGAAACCACACACACACACACACACACACACACTGACTCACACTTGACTCGCACACTACCACAAGAAACATGCACTCATACAAGCATGCACACATGCACACGCCCACATACACATAAACTTTCATTTGAGCACACACACACACACACATCAACAACAATATGCATACACAAGTGTGTATAAGCACCGCCCACACACACACACACACACACACACAAATACACACAACCAATCTCTTCTTACCTTCTGGCCGATGCACATACACCCACACAAACACAAGCATCAATCACCAGCTCTCTTTTTCTCTCACATAAAAACCCAAACTGTCATACACACATCACAGATGCATCTCCAGTATTGGCCAGACACAGTCTGACTGCCAGGCTGGCTCACACTACTCTGATCCTGATGGGAAACAGTGATTATTTTGATGGCAGCTTGTATGTCTAACCTAAGGGCTATGGAGTTTTATTTATAGGCCAACAGAAACCCTTTAAAATGAGATTGTGCTGCACTGTAGTGTGCAGCTCTGACCGCATCTCGCTCTGACGTCATCAGGCAAACCCTTCTTGTCTGACCTTGGCTTTTATGCAGTGACTGTACACAACAGACACAGATACAGCGAACATGCAACGTGATCAGGTTAGTCATGCCAGCAGTGAATGCCCCCCTCCCTTTGTTCCCATTATTTATGCCTCATGTTTTTCAGTCAGAGGGTGACGGTCGCCAATGATGTCACAGTGGCGTCGGGTGCAGTGTGGGCAGTGGCGTCAGGGGCTTTGGCGTGCTCTCCCTCTTTAAATAGCCCCAGATCTAATCTGCAGACAGCAGCAGAGTTCTGACAGATCCTGCCTTGGTGCCTCCTCCCACTAGGTGACACATTCTTTATTTATTTTTCCTCTCCTCTGCTCTGGTATTCACTCCATGGAGCACTGGCCCCTCAAGCTATTGTCAGTTCCATTCTCCTTCCATGTCTGAAAAACCAAATGGATTTACAGGGTTTACTGTCAGCCACTCCCTTTTGCTGGGCACACGAATGTGGTGCACTCTTCTATTTCTACACTTCTATTTCAACACCATCCGTCCATTCACAGTGACATGGTCATTCTCATTACGGGCCCGTGCCATGATGAGCCTGTCTTGGTCTCACCATGTCGTTCATATGTGACTTTGAGTGAGCGCGAGCATACATGTGTGCTTGTGTCTTCCTCTCCCCCTTCTTTCCTGGATGAATAAAGGTTAAAAAAAAGGTATTTATTTGCCAATAGAAATGTGTGCTCAACCTCACAGTCAATCAGAGGAACAGAGAATTTGAGACATATTTCATAGTCAGGTACAGTAGTAGTACTGTAGATGTAGTGGCTGACAATTGGCCCCATCATGTTGAACCTCAACCTTACTCTGGAGACGGAGGGTTCCCACTACTAGCAATAGAATATCAATGAAGGGTAATGAATTATAAATCAATTATAAATCAATGATCAAATTCACAGACATGGTTATGATTGTTTTATGATTGTGCATCGATTTGCCAATAAGTGGAGTTTTCACTTTGATATCCAAGAAACTGGATTGGATATGATTATATGCCGTTGATCATAGCATCACTCTAGCAATAATATCATCTGTCATGTTCCCAACATGTTTCACCACATGATCTGTGCATTGCAAAAGCCAATTCATTGAAGTATATAGATCAATAGGAAACTCCAAAGCCATGTAATTGTCCAGTCTGTCATATGTTGGCTTGAATAGCCATTTCAATGTAAATGTCCTAATTCTCCATGGACCCCTTTTCATACCACTGTGGCAAACATGGAAATAAGCTGATGTGTAATGCTGCACCGTATTTGTGCAATGTATTCCCTTTTGCTGTTTAGCCAGCAGTAGTGTGGACTTTGCTTGAATGAAAGGGAAGAAAACGGGGAGTATATTTTTATTTAATGCGATTGCGTGATGACAAGGTGAAATCCATTTCTATGAGATATTCTCTTGACCCTCCTTGCTCCATGCACAATTAATTTGATACAAGCTAGAAGCATAAATCCTGGATGATTATGCTGTGTTCACGAGGAGAGCAATGAACATTTTCATCTTCTCAGGGCTCAACAACAGCGGGAGACAAGGAAATTAGTTTTGTTGTATTATGCAGATGTTGATGCATTCTGCAGCATCGTCACAATTCAGCAGCTGGGGTGTGGGGGGTAAAGGTGGTGTCGAATTGATGCTTTCAGTTAAAATTATTGCATTTTAATGGCTGCAGGTGTCCTGTCCAAGGGTGTTGTGCTGTTGCGTACATCAACACTTTCTTGAGCAGTGGTTCCGTGAGGTGAGCCTCTTCGCTCATGATCAAAATGTAAATGTAATCGAAGCAAACCCCTCCTTCCCCTCCCGCTAGAACACAAGTGCAATTAAAAGCGCAGTAGCCCAAGCTGGAAGGTGGCCAGCAGCTGTTCTGGGTTAATAGATGGGCTTGGCCAGACGTCTGCGAGGTGACCGCTAGCTGGCAGCCTGCTGGATGAGGTTGCAGATTGTACGCGGACATGTGCCTCGCTTCCCTCTCAGTGTGCAGTTGTCACTGGGGATGATGAAGCACCCTGACACTCCCTCCTTCTCTGTCTTAAGCTCCTTCTTACTCGCCCTTTTTCTAACCCTCTGTCTAACCCTTCTCTCCCCAGCAAGTGTAGTGCTGACACGTGGGTAGCATCTCAGCATCTCTGCCCCTGACTTTAGATCCCAGTGTCTCAATTGAGTCAGGGGCATTCAAGGACTAAGAGAGTGACAGAGTGAAGAAAAAAAGAGAGAGAGAGAGAGAGAGAGAGGAGGAGGAGCCAGAGACCACGCTCCGTGATAACCCATAACCCATTTCTCATTCCATTCAGGAAAGGAGCGTCCATTGTCAACAGTCCATACTCGGCAGCACACTCTATGAGTCCTATTGGACTTTCATATTCATGTTCCCCCCAACCTGCAGATAAATCAGTTCAGCACCGACGTGATCCGCTTTGACCTGGAATGACATGAAATGGCACGCTAAAATATGTACATTGCTCTAAATATTCACCCGGTGTGTCCCCGCTTGCAGCCTAGTTCTTATTTCAGCACTGCTCTGCTTCGTGGTTTCATTTGGCATCTGCTCTCATTTCCAGAGCAAAAGAGGGAGAGAGAGCAAGATGGGGGGGGGTTGGTGTGCTCGGTCAGCCACGGATGTTACTGTAGCTCGTCTTGTAATCTTGAGAATGGAGCTGTTATCTACGTTGAAGAGAACTGCTGGTCAGAAATCAGCACAAAAGATCCCATGGTCATGTCCCCCCATAGATAGCTATGAAACATCCGCATGCAACTACTTACGATACCATGAATTATCCATGTGATACTGTACGTTATTAATGCATTTACTCAGTCTAATGCATAATGGAGAGAAATGATGTGAGCGTGGTAATGAATAATAGGTAATGTTTGCAGAGGAGTCTCCGATACTTCATAGATAACATAGATCCAACCTGCTCAAGGACACTCTCAGTATAAGACAGAAAAATGCGTAGGAAATCATTATTTAATGTCAAATGCTTTATGCTTCTTATTTTTTATATTGCTGTCCGAGGTAGTTTAGCTCAATAGTGTGGTACCCCGAAAGCATTAATGCAGTAGATATTATAAGGAATACAGGAGTACCATGTGTGATGTCTTCAGAGTCACTGGCCTCATAAGTATTCTATCTAAAGTCTAAATTTAACCAATAAAAATAAGAAGCTGGGCTCACCTTTCCAACTCTGATAGAAAAGGGCTGACCAGACTTGAGCTGCCCTTACCTGCTGGGGGATCATGTTTGTGTTTTTGCCTCTGGCCACAATTCTGGCACTTGAGCAGCAGTGCTGTGTCTGGGCTTGATTGGGCCCTTCTAATGACATGCCTCGGTGCTGCTGGCAGGGTGCTACAGGCCCACACTCACTCCAACACAGCCTACTACTGTACTGCTGGGAGTTGACTCAGGGATGGCGCATCAATGACACTTATTCTCTCAAGTTCCATGGCAAGAGAGGGACCCTTTAATCAGTGGTGCAAATAAATGTGGCAACAAAACTGTATCTCGAGGGCCCTTACACGCAGACTCTTAATTTGATATTAATCAACATGCCACCATCCATAGCTAGGAACAGTTGGCCACTGATACATTTAGAGGCAAGTTGGAAATGGAAAGGAATAAATTGGAGTAAAAGGAGGAACAAACTTGCTTCTAGTAGACAGGGAGCTGTGGGGAGCCAGGACAGGGAGGCAGGCTAGTCTGCTGGTGTGATTTGTAACATGTCCAGGAACCAGTAGCTCAGTCCCCCATCTCTCTGTTCTTACTGTGAACATGTCGCTGAATGTGCTACGGTGGCAAAGGCAGACGCTCCCACACTCACTGGAGTTCAATTCATTACCCTTGGGATACCTAGCAGTGGTCCCAGAAAATCAGCACTCTGCCCCCTGTAATGGAAGTGGAGAGAAATTGATAGCTTTGTGGAGAGCGGCGGAAAAAAAAAGAAGAGAAATAGCACAAGTCTATCAATGAAATGACAGTGGCAGAGTGTGTGTGGTGAATTAAGAGAATCTGATGGCCTATTTTTCCTCTCTCATTGGAAATCATCAACACTAACTACAGCAATAGAAGATAAAAGAAGGAAATCCAATAAGCTATAAAATGGCTGGAAAATACAGCCACTGGCTGTCACAAGAGTTTACAGCGGGTTTGTCATCAGAATAATTTTCCACTGCTCCAAAAGGAGTCTCCCTCTAAAGAGTCGCTCGGGGTGGTTTAGTCCATGGCAGCTTGCTAGCACACCTTTCATCAGATGAATGTTATTTATAAATTGAACTGCTGTGCCGGATGTTTTTGATCCTTTATTGTTCTTACTGGTGAGAGCACACAACACCTACCAGAAACTCTAACATTTTCACCAGCAGTTCCGGAGCATGAAACACTTCTGACAGTTATTTTGACAATCTTATGTGGGGGAGGGTAAGTGGGTGGGAGGGCTGAGTGATGATGTGGTTAGGTGTGCCAGCACTGCTTTTTCCTTCCTTCCTTAAAGCTCATTTTCTCCTTTAATGGCTTAATGCCCCTTAAAGAGACGATACCCGAGGCAACCTTCCATTCTTTGTTGTTGTTTTTGTTTTAGTCTGTTTAGCCAAGAAAAGGGACCCACATAATAAGAGATCTGCATGAATACAAAATTAAATCCAATTCATGAAGCTCCATGGATTAAAGACTTTAGTACCCAGCGCATCTGATGCGCAGCTACTATAGCTACCTTAGAATGCAAATATGCTTGCTGCTGCCAAGTTACCACTAATACCTACTTCTAGGTCTGCCACCATAGGTGGAGTTTGACACTGGAGCTGGGGGGGGGGGGGGCAGACGAACCAGGAAAAAATGCAATTTTATCTTGTCATCAATACACTGGCCAACAATAGAGCAGCATGGTGCGCATGGCAACAGAAGACAATATGATCAGTCAAGTTTGCCACAAGCCCATAAAACACAATAAAACACAGCACATCTAAAAACATACCACCAAACCTAGACCCCAGGCACCCCCAGCCCCCCCGTTAACTCCGCCCACGTCTGACACCAGGAAACATGCAAATCAAATCTAGTTGGAAATAGCAAGATATCTCTACACACCTTCTTATAGTGCTTAACTATTGACATCGCACTGCACCATTTTTCAAAAATGTTTTTTAGTACGTAAGGCTTGATTGAACATGGTTTGCAAAGCCAAGACACAATAATTGTTTTCAATATGGTAGTTGTTGAACAAAGTTAAGGTTTGTATCTTTTGGCTCTGCAGTAAAGTTTGTTATTCCTCAAGGATATTCACTGGTGTCCTAGAGTCAAAGATCAATAATGTATCTTCTGCCTCCACTAGCCTCATGGATAAAAAAAGAACATCTTTGTGAATTGAAAAGTAGGATTTATTGATCTTGGTTACCCCTTTTCTATGTTAAAGTGAGTGAAAGCAGGTTTAAATTCATCACTCATACAAAGGGCAGAAAACAGGGCAGGTCAATGACTTTGGTGCTGTGAGTTTGTGTTAGTGTGTGTGTACAAACTGAAGTAAGGGATTAATCCATTAAGCCAATCAAATTTCAACCACAATAATTATTAATATAGTGCATGTTGTTTGGTTAAAAACGAGCAGGGCAGCCAGCCCCAGCCCCACATTATAATCTATTAACGCAACTTGCATTCAAAAGCCCAAATGAAAGTAGTTTGGGCATTTGGATGGTTTACCGAGTCTATCTCAGCTTAGACTCATACATATGTATTGCACTGAGGCAGGCAGGAAGCAGTGGGTTGAGAACAGCATGAGGCTGTGTTTTGCACAGTGTCTATCTAATTGCCTGACCACCAACAGTTATGGCCAGATTCAAATCCAACACAAAATGTGTCTGAGCTGTTCTCCACTTCCCAACCCTGAAGCCAAGCTCCCCGGAGCCCTGTGGAGGTGGGGCACATGGCCCCTCTACCTGTGGCGAAGAGAGGCCAGAGTCAACCTCTTTATCAACCTGTCAATCATGCAGGGACAGCCAGGCCAAATTTCAGAGCATCGAGCCCCTGCTACCTCCCCTGCAGAATTTGGCTTCAGAACAGTTTTCAAGCCGCCAAAGTTCTGTCTATGCAATTAGACTAGCGAACAGGTAATGGTGTCACCCTCCTCCAGGTGTCTGGATGGGCTGCATCTGGTCAAGCAAGAGGAGAGGGCATTTGACAGTGTGCAAATTCCCACAGGTGCACACGCCTGGGAGTGCCACTAAAACTTCACATGGAGGTGTCAAATAAGCGGCAGATTTTTTTTTCTTTTTGCTTCAGGCATCAATTAGTGGAGCTGGAGAGCTTTATGTGAGATTCACATTCACAGCTATGTTACAGGCAAAGGTCACACTGTCTCCCGCTTGTGTCAAAGTAGAGTACTGTCAAAAAGCTTTTAAACCAGAACCCCTCACATGTCTCTCACTCTTTATTTTACCCCTCTGGAGACACACCACTCCCCTGATGAGTGCACCATTTTCCTGGACTTCAATGACAAAAAAATACTATTAACAAAATAGCACTAAAAGCATTGCTTTGGAGCCAAAAAAGTCCATCTTTGATTATTAAGTTCCCATTGAACCCTTTGTCTGAAGTTCTGACTCAATTAGTAGGAACAGCGTTAGCGTAGAGATGAAGCACTGTAATGTACGGAAGAGATCCCTTTTTTGGAAAAATCAAAGTGGGACACCAAAATGGCAACGTAGCTTTTCATACAAAGCTTTGTGGAACTTGCTCCCAAGCAGGAAGAGAGAGTGCATTGATCAGAGCAGGGCAGTATGATAAGTAGCAAAATGAGTCTGTAATTTACATAGAAAATGGGGGAAAAAAAGATGGATATCACAGTCTTGTTAAGAATTTCCTCAATTTGACTGGGGAGTGTGATTGTGTCCCAGGATGCATAGTTCTCCAGGGAGAGTGTGCATATCACCAACCCAAACTGCTGTGTATATTCATGCTCTGTTGTCATGTTTAACTGAGTGCAGCCTCAAAATGGAGACGGTCTTTTATAGCTTTATGTCAGTTTTTAACACAACATATGTTAATAACAACATATGTTGTGTCAATTCTTCTTATGTATACATGTTGTGTTGAAAAGTAACATTGAAACTTGATGCACTGAAAATAACACATCCTTTTTAAGAGTGTATGCCACTACAAATTTAGACACTCGCAGCCCAATTAACATTCCCTCAATTTAGGTCATAGCAGATGTCATAGACTAAATGTAGACCAAAGCTATTTTTGGTGTGTTACGAATGACACTGCAAAGCGATAGTGATGCAAGACAGATGGATTGGATGCTTCTTAGGGGCATAGGACTTACGAAATTCCAGCAGCATTTTAAAGTAAGGGAGTTCTCCAAAATATAAACGCACAGATGGATAAATAGAAATCATTCATCCTTCTTTGTGAACCTTTGCAAATACGCTTAGGCTGACAGCCGTTCTAGTCAATTCCCAGTGCAGATGCGGGAATGACAGGTGTTAAATAGCTAGACCCAGTTTTTATTGTCATGCATCTGCGACTGACTCACAGCCATAGAATTATCGGCTGAACTGCTGACCCTCTGGCTCACGCACCCAGAAGAGGAACACACTTTCCCCCTGGCCCCGGTATGCAGGGCTCCAGCTCTGGGAAGGAACTGCTGTCTGCAAGCAATGAGATAAGCTTTCTGTCTCTCTTTCTCTTTCTCTCTCTGCCTTGCTCCCCCCCCTGTCCCTCTCTCTTTCTCCCTAGGTCCATCGCTTCCTCGCTCCCTATCTCATCGCTTGCATTTTGTGTCTCTTATTAAATGCTTTCCTTATATACACCGATACAGGCGCCTAAATAGGTTGCGACGGACATCGGATGCCCTGCCGCGCTATCCCCTTGTCCTATTTGTTTTGTGCTGACAAAAGCTTCCCCACCCAAACACAACAACGGATGACCCGTGTGTCTTCACCCTCACCTGACTCCGAAAGTCCTGACGGTGGGCAAACCACTCCATCAAGCTGCCCTCTTTACCAACATATACAGCTGATTCTGGGGGTTATAATTCTGGCTGTGACCTTGATAGCCACTCTGGAGGTCACCGTTGCAGCTCCACTCTGCTCCCTGTTTTTCCATGCCTCCACAACCCCCCACCCTTCTCTTCTACATTCAATCCTTGTCAATTGCAGCTCTTAGTCAAACAAGGACAGGCTCTAAACATTGGGCCAATTAGTCACATAGTTTGCCTTTTGGCAAGTGACAAGGTGCTATGATTTATGTGGCAGTTGCAGAAGATTTAGCTGCGAGGGTCATTGTAGGGTCTTGAAGTCCATCATCATTCACAAGGTTGCAACACCTATCCATACCCCCCCCCCCCCCCCGCCGCCCCCAACTATATTAAACACTGTATTGATCATCATACTGTATCACTGACAACTCAGCCACCTAATGCAATATACTCTTCTACGTGAAGGGAAATGATCAAAAATACAAGGGAGGGAGAATGGATGATAGCTTAGACTAGGAACTGAAATCTGCCCATTCTTACTTGCTAACACAGCAACAAACGAAGTGACTTAAAGTAACTTAGCAGTTGACTTGTTTCACCAAAACAATCTTATCCTTTCCAAGAAGTCATTTTTAGTATCTCCATCAACAATTTCATTTCCAGTGAATAATCGGTGCTCACTGGGAGCCACAGAACTGTGAGTCATAGTTGAATTGAGGACACTGGAGCTGCTTTACTGTGAGACTCTTCAGCCATATCTTACTTTCCTCACCACACACAGCATGAAAATAGGGATTTCACTGTAGCAAAATAAAGCGTGTATGCACGACTTGTGCCGGCACATGTGAGTCAGTGTGGGTATCAACATGAGCATGTCTTGTGTAATGCATTCGATTAAGAAATGGCGAATTAACGATTAGCTACGCAAGCCAAGTATTGTGATTGTGTGTGTGTGTGTGTGTGTGTGTGTGTGTAAGCCAATGACTGTGTTGGAAGCATTACTTAAATAGTCAACCAATCACTTCAAATAATAAAAAATCTATTTTTATAATTCATTCACAGGCAGCAGGGACATCACGGCTGAAACAACACCATTTTTGTTTTGTTATTTCCTGTAGAATATTTGCTAATGACACATGTCAAGAAGCTCATTTTAATAGTTATTTTTTGCAGTTTAGTTTTCATAATCATAGTTTGGATGTTTTGCTCAAATCACAACACATGTTAATCAACAAATCACAGCTCACGCCGTCTGAAGCTACTGAGATTAACAGTAGACCAAAGAGATTAATTAGAATGTTTTTCAGCCCTAGCAGACTCAGTTGTCTACTTAGCATCCTAAAGTCGGCAATCTTGCCCCTCATCATCTTGGGCTCCGCTGAGTGTGGGCATAAACTCCCAACTGCACAGGTGACTGCACAGACGACAAGAAATATTAATCATCCAAACAGTTTGTTGACATGTTCTGTCCCCCGTCTGCTCTTAGCTGTGTGTCTGAATAATTACCCTGCCCTCTCTCCTGTGCCTCTTTCATCTTGCCCTGCCCTGCATTAGATGGTGCGTCGTCGTGCTATTGACAATGACAGTGGTGGCAGCCATCCATGCTGTGCCAGGTGGCAGACTGTGAACTGCCAGCACAAGGTTAGAGCAATGGAGGGAGAGAAAGAGAGAGAGACAGGAGCTGGGATCTTCCCGAGTACTCGTCTTAGCCTGGACTTAGTCCCATGAATCATTATGTTTTTCACTTGTATTTGCTCCTTTTTTCCATGGGATCATTCAAATTTTGTGATAAATGGGGTTGGCACAGCTCTTTATGAGGCTGCTTTTCTGGATTCATTGTTTCCTGGACCAATGATATCTTCATCCCCAGCATAGATTGTTCCTGGCTAATTGCTGTCGTAAAAAGGGTTGCACTCAGGTGGGTACATGTTAAGGCTTGATAATGGTGTCCACCTCAATGTCTGTCTGTCTGACTTCAACTTCCTCCCCGTTGCCTCTTCAGGAGAAAATACTGCCAGTCACATGACTCATTAAATAAAAATGGTCATGTGAATAAGTAAATACAAGTGAAAACAATGAAAACATTGTACATGGCTGGATTGAGGCAAGGCAGGTCCAGCTCAGGTCCCAGATGTGGATTAGCTATGACACCCTATGCCAAGTTAAGACCGTGCTTAGATATCCAGACAGACAAGCTCCTCACAAAATAAAGTAATTAATGACATTTAAATGTTAAATGGATCTCTGTCTGGTTGGCATTAATTAGGTGGATTAGAGGCGAATCCCAGTAAACCAGCTGTTTTCAGAGAGTTCTTTTGCTCAATGGCAAGGTGCACTATCTCCGTATCGCTCAATTATAGTTTGGCTAATAAAATAAAATGTATTCATACTATTCAACAAATGTAAAATGTATTCATACTAGTCAACAGCAACAAAGTGACTTACAGTGACCAATCATCATTTGTATCAGTGAAAAAGCCTTTCATTATTCAGAAAAGTCAGTGTTATTTTTGTTGAATAATCTGCAGGGATGTGATTGTTCAAGCCTTTTTCCCCAGGATCGGTTTTCAGACAAATTCAGCCAGGGAGGAGTCACGTCACTCCTCTACACCTGGGCGCTGTGCAGCTTTGTCATAGTGTGGTAAGTCGTTTTGTAAAAACATCTTTATTGAGCAGTACAGTATATAATTAATAAAACAAAGTAAAAGCTAGATTATTATTATAAAATGTTAATTTTAACTACTAACTAATCTTCACACTAACTTTAATCTCCCATAATCCCCTTTGTCCAAATGAATTTCAACAACCTCACACAACAGGAGAATTTACCTCAGGGTTAGTTTGCTTGGAATGTTGCAATATAGCAATATATATATATAGCTAAATTGTTTTATTATCATTAGACAACACATGCATTTGGCTGTGCTTCATGGTTAGCCTCACGTTACTGTATTCTCCATAGAAGAGACGAAGGCAGCCAATCAACTAGGGAGCCTAAATCACATTAAAATAAATTGATGCGTTATTAGGTGTATACATTATCGCCACAAATACACCATAGGACCAGACATAATTTGTACTTTGGACCTATTACCTATCCTTTTTATTTCCAAACGGAGATTACAGTTTTCCTACTTCACCCTTGCTCTGCACTTTTCCCAGCTTTTAGTGTTGCTGATCGCACGCCTGAATTGGAGCCACAGAACTGTGAGTCATGTTTGTCACACTGCTTTTAGCAACTTTCTGCACCGCACAGAACATATGACAAGATGTATCATCATTTTTGTCCGGTTGCATGTCATACATACAGTATATCCACAGAACTAAGAACCCACTTAAAGATGATATCTTGAAAGATATCTTGATATCTTTTTAAAAGGGGCTACAGATGGTTGGTTGTGAGTCACCTCAGCTTCAGCTGTTACTGATGGGTTAAATTAAACAATATCATTACGAGATAATTCCAAACTTTTGATTGATTTATGATACGCCACAATACATGGGTAAAAATAAAAGGAAGGACAAAAAATCACGACGATCCCTCAGTAGAGCACTGTTGCAAACACTGTAAATGGATGAAACCGCTACGCTGCTGAGTGGTCCACGCTGCCCTGAGCACTTTCACTGGCATGGGGAATGGAGGAAAAAATAGGGTATCCTCAAAATCAGATCACACGACTAATTTGAGTTGCTTGTTATACTTTGCATACATCTGTGCCCTCAATTAAATTTTGTGTGTATACCCAGTAAGAGCAGCGACGGTCCGCCTCAAATGCACTTCACTGCTGACCCAATAGAGAGCATGCTGTCCCTCTGTGTACAGTGTGCTCCAACACAGCGATATGATGCAGCTATTCTTGGAGGCTGCTTGTGTACTTCGATGGATGCCATTTTTCACACCATTAACTACAGCCTACTGGTTTTATTCACAGCACAGAGATAGGCCAAAACAATCCTAAACACGCCCACGAGCACAATTGCAACAATTGATCTAAGCTGTTCCACCCAGTCTGTCGCAATTCTGTGCAGCAGGAGGAACCATTATCTCCATCCACCCTTCATCTCTCTCTGTCTCTCTTGCATTCTCTCCCTCCCTCCCTCTTCCTTGTACACGTTCTTTATCTCTTTCTCTCTCTGTCTCCCTCGCTCTCGCCATCCAGCTTTATCCCTCCCTAGGGGCAAGGAAAGGGTTAGGGGCTTAAACATAATGTACAAACATGCACAGCACACTTTTCACTCCTTTATCTGTATTAGGTGTGTTACTTAATAAAAATCAATGGGCATAATTTCTGTGTGTTTACCTCAGCAGAGCTCTAACCTAAAGCCCTCATTACAGTCTATGCTGAGTGCAAGGTTCGTGGAGGGAGGCTGAGCTCAAAGGGCCAGATAATCCAGTGGGTCTTACAGGCATGATGGGCTAGTCAATATGCTGGACCTGCATCCCAAAGAAGCTGGAGCTCCACAGCATGAGCCAGGTAAAAGAGGCTCCGGGGAATGCTTTGCCTGGTGCAGTTTTATTCTCTCCACAGCTCTCAAGGTTAGATGCCGCTAAAGTCTTAACCCTTCGTTTACCGCCACTCCCTCCCTTCATTGCGGTCGGTTGCTCTTAAATTGGGCAATTCAGGAGATGAAGCTCATTCTGATGTCGCAATCATTTTAAGTCAATCTGGGTAAAAGCGTCAGCTAAACGATCGAATCTATGGATGAATACAGTCATCCACTCGTCATTGTTGTCACCCTGAGATTACCGTGATGGATTCCCACCAGGAAACATTAACATGCCTGAGAATACAACAGGGTTGCAGTCGATTCCATTTAAAAGTACGTCCAAGAGATGATCTGAAATTCCACTTCAAATACTGAAGCAATATTACCTCATCCCTTGGAATAATTGAACTTCGGATTCATTTCTTGAATGGATGAATTTATGTGGAATTGAGCTCAAGGCAGAAACGCAGGTGTGGAGATTGCAGGGTGTTTTGTATTCTGTGAAAAATAGTTGAGGCTTGAGGTACCTTGTTCTTGTTGTTTTCGTGAGCAAAGAGAACTCTGCTGGAGGCGCGTCA
Source organism: Hoplostethus mediterraneus (assembly GCA_034670385.1). NCBI lineage: Eukaryota > Metazoa > Chordata > Actinopteri > Trachichthyiformes > Trachichthyidae > Hoplostethus > Hoplostethus mediterraneus. The sequence goes on from JAXDDW010000004.1 coordinate 12,486,865, forward strand.
CCAAGTTTAATTTAGGAATTTAATTTCCGCAGACAAAAGAGGTCAGGCAAGGAGGAACAAATTGACAGACACAGCAGGCGGGCTCTTGTCATTTCTTCCAAATGGCTTTTAAACAGAAGAAACCCTTTGGCCCAGGTGTGTCAGGCTGAGGGGGTTCTTCTCTCTCTGAGCGGCTGTGTTAAGCCCAGTGAGGGTTGTTGGCCTGCAGGACAGCTGGTCAGCATGTTCACAGGTCTGAGACTGGGCCAAACCCTGCCTTAATTTGAAGTAAATGGATTCTCTAGTGGAGGACTGGCTGGGACATCCTCACTGGAGATCACTGGGCTGTGGTCGACTGGGCAATCAATCCAGGAAACTGGCAGCCGAGTGAAAATGGTTGCTTTCTGGGAAGTGGTCCACCAGGACGCAGCTTTGTGACTGATTGTAATTTCTGATTGTACGCTCTTAATTGGACAAGCAGAAAGCACCACAACCACTGACCACTGTTTCTGTGATACTGACTAATACTCAGCCATACTCGTAATTAATATTCTACTGGATTTGTATTTGCAACATGCTTCAGCATGTTGGCTATGAACAGTACAAGCACTTATTTTACCCCAAAGCTGTGGGTATCAAGAGAGATGCAATCAATAATTTGTGTTAACTAAGAAAATATTCTATGTTATTATTCTATGTCCTGCTGTATCCTGTTACTAGTTGCTATTGCAAAGACCCAGTTTCCCCACAGGGTTTAATTAAAGTTTCATCTTATCTTAAAGTCCCACGTCCTTAAAACATCCTCTGGTTATAGGATCAAACATTTTGTTTAATGGGAGCATGTTTATTATGTGTCCATTACATTGCTATGATTCTGAGTGGAGCTGCTTGTGGTGAGAGTGCCCCTCATGGTCAAATTTATTCCAGACAGCTTGTTCCTTGCCCTAATCAGTGGCACCATCACCATGGGAAAACAGAGCGAAGAGAGGATATGGCCCCTGTGGAAAAAATGGCCTTTGATTTAGGTTTTGGGCTCCCTGCGGCTGCCTCTGGGTTGCAAACAGATTCGGTGCAGTACTAAGCCTGGTAGCTTCAGCAGAGAGGGGGCCATGGCTCCCCCTCATGACTGGTTTCCGACTAGATCAGGAGACACACTGGCTTGCTTGCTGGCTCGCTGGATGACATGCTGACTGATCTTGGGCCAGCTGTTTGGATGCCTCACCCTCCACACTGTGCTTGAACAATGCAGTGTCTAAGCATGTCTCAGACATGAAAGAGCATCATGGGGTTTCTGATCAGATCATTTACCTACCAGTTTTTGTACCATTTTAGCACAAATGCCTCGACAGCCAGGCCAATGGGATAATACAGCTGGTATCCGGTGATGAATAGGAACCGAAGAGACCACCCTTTTTCTGCCACGGCATCTGCCATGGTGACTGTGGATGACTGTAACTTTAAGTGAGACTAACTCCTGCCTATATGGTGGCGAGCTAAGCTTGTAGAGCACAACATGGACTGTTTGTTCCAGAAACAAGCAGAGCCTGGGGGAGAAGGTTGATAGCCCTGCTGCTGCTGTCAGGTGAAAACCTTGCAACTCTGACTTTGATTTTCATGTTTTTACTTGAATTGTAGCATGGTCCTCTGTGGGTCATTTTATTACCCTTTGGCTTTTTAAACTCTGTCTAAACCCATTGTATAATTCCAAATCTAAAAAAAAAAATAGCCTGTTATTCTTCCTTCCTGAAAAGCTGACATTTGGGAGAGGCAAGGTTTTCAGCTGACAGCAGTGTTTTACTACTGCCATCCTGCTCTGGTTCGAGGTCTGGAGCTGAGGAGAGACAGCAAACCAGTCTCCAGAATGTGATGAGGACGTGCAGACAAGTACCACAGGCTCTCCCCAGGCTGACTGATAGAGGCCAGTGTCCTGGACAGGCTGTACTCTGCCACCGATAATTGCTCTTTGTCCAGCTTCTATTCACTCCTCTCATTTGGGGCCTTAATTCTGTCTCTCCTGGTCTTAATAGCCTTCTTGTGTTCATTTCTCTCGAGCTGGGCACAGACATGTAGCGTCCTCCACTTCTGTTATGATTCCACATAATGACTACATCGACATAACAACACTCCCTTATTCCCTTTTGGTTCTATATGAGGATGTGCCCCGCTCTGTTTCCTCCTCCCCCTTTCCGCCCCACTTCTCCCCCGCTCCATGCCACTGCCTCTTCTCTCCAGTCTCTAATTTTTCTGTCCTTCCCGCCTCATTTAATTCTTTCAATTTACCAGTCTGTATCTCCCTAATAACCAATATGGGTGTTCTCCTGCATTTGCTTTTGCTCAGCTGTTCAAAATTGTTATTCATTCAAATTCAGTTTTAACAAACCGAACAGCTAAATAGCAGAGGGTGCTTTGTGTTTCGTTTGGCTCCATTTTCCCCCCATCTTGTCACCAGAATTCTAAGGCCAAGGTTGATATGCTACCCAAATGAATTATTTCCTCTCCAGCTGCCACTACTGCCAACAGTATTATTAGAAATAGAATAGTTTATCAGTATATTTCCTTTCGAAGTCATTGCTTTAGATCCTTCTCATTCTACTTGTCAGAAACCTATAATGGGATTCACAGATATGATAGCCTACATGTGCATGGTAATGGGCTTTTGAAAGCAGCAGTCTCGAAAGACTACAAGTACCGTGCATTATATTTCTCTTTGACATGGAAATAGGGAGAGACACTGACTGTGCCGCAGCCTAGACAGGCAGCAGTGACAACTTAATTCTTTGAATTTTATTTAACTTCACATAGATCAAATGCTTTGTATTATAATGGTATATACAATCAGAGCATCAAGATTCTCCTTGCTCAAGCCGAGACAATAAGCATCTTTTTCAAGAGGCAGGTGATAATTCAATGTTTTCTGTCTGTATTTGTCTGCTAGCTACATATGCTGTATGCTGTGACGGTATGGCTGCAATGCCTTACATACTCCAAAGGAAATTCCCTCGGTATTGCTGTTCAAATCAACATTAATAAATAGTCACTTTTCTGGTCCACTCAAAATGGCTGACAAAGAGTGTTTCATAAAATAGTCATGGAAATATGCATTTATACAAAAGATGAGACTTGGAAACCCAAAGTGTTGCCATGGTGAAGGTATCGTCGTTTTGAACATTCCAAATCTCAGAGTTTCATGCACTGTCCACAGGAAACAACTGTCATTTCCATGACAATGAGCAACATTTTATTGCAGCCATCTTTCTGGTGGGTTCCATTATACTGCAGGAAGTGCCTTTTTTATATTTCAGTACATCTTCAAAAATCAATAATGAATAAATGAAGTTTTTTTTTGTGTGAGTTAGTCACAAGGTCTCCAGTGAGGTTAAGGTTAAGGATAATGATGATGGCAAGAAAGTAACCAAGTAACAACCACGGTTGACTTCTTTGTAATACTAATACTAATACTAATACTACCATGAGACTTTTATCACTTAGGGCCACCTGGGTCCAGGTCATGATCATTAATTTATGAGCAGCTTTGTTTGGAGTGCCGGCTTTAACCCCTGAGAGAACTGAAATAAGTCCAGTTCCCTGAAGACCCCCTGGGTGATAATTCCTCATTACTGTTCCTTCATTGAGTTATTTATTTCAATGCATTTATGCGGCAATTAATCATTTATTTATGTGACAGTTGTTATCTATTATGTGGTCCCTTTAATGTGGCCAAGAATGAGCGATTTTATGGAACATTAGGCTCCCATGCATCTTGATGGTGCTACACTGAGCACTGATGCTGTTTTTGCATCTTGCTTTGACACAGTCTGCAATCTCACAGATCAGCTAATTGCAGCATATTGATACCATTGCTATGACTGCCACTGTGGCTAATACGATTCCTAGCAATTATATGTGGAATTGTGGTCCCCAGTAAAGCATGACACTCGGGCTGCTGTTCAGAGCCTCGTCTAATGGGGTCTGGGATAAGAATGGTAATGTGCGTTCGAGCTGGCAGAGGCACAGGCCGTGTTTTTGTTTATAAATAGCTCCAGCCAGCATTATTCCACTTGCAGTCGTCCCATAATCATCAATCACTCCTGCGTGCGGGTCGGCTTCTTGTGCTCACCAGAGAGTAGGTGTGCTGTGAGCTGTGCCCTTGCACCTCTACCCGTGCGAGTACATAAAGTAGAGAGTGGTGAGTCGGACAGAGCTGGGAGTCGGGTGGGGGTTGGGGGGGGTGGAGGGTGGGGTGAGGGGTTGCGCTGTGACGGAGTGAGTTATGGCACCTTCACCACCCCTGGGTCTGCTCAAAACCCTCCTGCCTCAGCTCTTCAGGTCATTGAAGTCACCCCGACCCTCCGCTTCACTCCCTCCACACACACACACACACACACACACACACACACACACTCCCTCCACAACCCTGATCAGAAGGAGGTGGGAGACCAATAATGTGATGGAGTTGGGGGGGTGGGGTGGGGGGTGGTGGGGGGTGTCAGAGAACTATTCACTAGCAGACAGGACGGATTTAATCTGCCTCTGTCTTCTTCTATTCTTTTGGAGGAGCTTTGCAAGAGAAGCTCACAGCGTCGAGGACACTGCAGGGGGAAAATCCCAAAGAGACGATCAGGGCCATTTTGTACACTCATGCACACACACGCATGCACACACACACACCTACACACACACACACACACACACACACACACACAGACACACACAAACAAGCAGAGGTACAAATGTACTCTCATCTTGTCAACCACGACTCAAACATTTTTTTAACAAGCACATTTTTAGCTTTTTTTACTTGTACACACACACACACACACACACACACACACATGCATGCAACCATACACTTGCACAGATGCACACATATGCGCACACGCACACGCACACGCAGTATATCTCTTTGTTAATGCTGCTCTGAAGTGCGTACATACACAATCACTTCCTTGCGTTACCATGGCAGTTGCGAAAATACAGTAGGAATCCAGCTGATGTTAACAAAATGGTTACATAACTATTGCAGTGCTAAGTCCTGTCTCTTACCTAAGCCCACCTCTGTGTTTCTTTGCAGACTGGCTTTGCTTCGTCCAGGCTGTTCAACACCTCTTCATATCTACCGAACCTTTCACAAGACACCACTAAACACACGAAGGACACTCATGTGCTCGGTATGAAGCGAGGCTTTGATTGGAAAAGGAAGACAGCCTAGCTATAGATGCAGTAAACAATATCCTCCTGCTACAAAAGCTGAAAGGGAGATCTCATCTCTTTCAAATCTCAGATCAAAATCTTCTCCATGGTGTGAAATTAATTTTACGCTTAATTCAATACAACCTACTTGCGGAGCACACCCACCTTACACCCACATCCTCTCCCTGCCTCCATCGCCTTCTTCCTCTCCCTGCTCCTCTCGTCCTATTCCTCTCTAAACCCCAAAAGCCTGATATGTGTAAGATGAATGTGAACCTCACCTCCCGGAGTTCCTTGGCCACATCCTTGAGCTCTTTGAGAATGCCTTCCAGCTGGTTGATCACCATCTTCATGTGGCTGCGGATGCGTTCTCTCGGGCTGGGGGTCTCAGAGGTGTCCCGGGCCGGAGCTCTGCTGAGGGACATCCTTTACAGGGCGACGTGGGGCCAATGGCCAGTGGGCTGAGGGCGTGGGGGAGCCGAGTCGGGGTCCATGTCTTTGGCCACGAGGAGCCTCAGTGCTACTGATCCGAACAGGGGCCCCGGCCACGCAGGGAGACCTCAACATCTTAAAAGCACCTGGGCAGCTTAAAGACCTTGCCTCGCCCGCACACTCGCCACAGGGTCACACTCTGACATCCATGCCTTCTGGTTGATGGTTCCAAAAATGAAGAGAAAACAAGCATGGGAGAAGTCCAGCACAGTAAATCCACGGAAAAGAAAGAGGCAAAAAACATGGGCTAAAGCTGGTATGAAACTTACATAATCGTGTTGAGCCAACTCATCTCATGTGTCAGCGTGTACGTTTGAGTTTGTCCCCGAGGAGGTGCTATTTAAAATGCCTGTCTATACGGGGAAAATACTTTTGTCTTCTTCCACTTGTCCTTTACGATCTTTTTTAGTTGTGAAACACAGTGACATAACGGCAGGCTACTATACAAAGTAAAAGCATCAAAGACTGTTAGTCTTAACAAGCAGGGGTTCATTTTGACCTCCCCCGTAGAGTAAGATATCCAACAGAGATAGAAAAATAGAACTCCCAGCAGTAGCTCAATTTTCAAAATGATCTTGTTCTACATTATTGGTGGCCAGCAGGGACAAGCTTTGCCTTCTAAATGTACTCAGTGATGGATACTGTCTTTTAAGGGAGAAAGGATGGATCCCGTTTGAAAAGAAGGGATATTCCTTTGTACAATGTGGTTTCCTCCTCAGGAGGAAAGGAAAAATAAAGAGGACTCTCAATAGAAACAGCTCACATCAAAATGAACTTCTCCGCACATCCATTTTCTGTGCGGATGATGACTAAAACGTGTCCTTCATCTCTTGTCCGTGAGAGGGAGGGAGGGTTGTGGGTCTCGTGTTTCTTACAATGTCCAATCTCTTCCACAGCGGGGCTTATTTCAGGTGGCAGGGATCAGAATCAATTGATTTCTACGCCAGAGGAACGTGGCTTGTGATGAAAATCTTTTGAGGAATAACAAATAATCATGGTGACAATGAAACTGAGTACAAGAGACTAGGGGAGTGAGGATTTTCCCCTGGAATTAGGGTGGCTAGCTTGTCTTTTGTCCCCACGTAACAGCGTTCTTCAAGTCCTCTCGCTCCTCTCGCAGCCGCTGACCCACACCAGTCCGCAGGGGTGTGCCCAAAAACCAAGGGAACAGAAAGAGAAAAGGATTCTCTTCTCTCCTTCAGTTGTTGCTAAGGGAACCCAGTCTGCCTCCTTGTGCTGTGATTGGTTAATTATTTCACTTCTTATCCGTGTACTGTATGTTTCCTCTTTGGACTCTTTTTCAGAGAGGTAGAAAGCCCCGTGCCATCCAGAAGGACGAGATAAATCCCATGAAAGCTTCCCAGGGGAGCACCAGAGAGCAAGTAGAGGGGAGAGAGCTGCTCACCAAATCCAGGGTGATGCTGCTGCCACGGGGTACGCTGGCCAATCACACATGGCACCTGGACAGATGGTAAGGAAAGCAATCGTTTATTCTCTCACACTCTTATCCTCATTCCTGTTCTCTCTATCTATTTCTTTCTCTCTCTCTCTCTATCTATGTATCTATCTATCAGATCAGCAGCACTCTGAATAAAACACAACAATAGAGAGAAGAGAGAGAGAGAGAGAGAGAGAGAGAGAGAGATGGGAATTAGCTGTGATGATGGAACCTGATGATTTTTAGCTGCTGTTGAAATGCACCTCTTGCTACCGTAGCTCTTGCTCCACCTCCACACTCCACCACAGATATGCACTTAGACACACACACACACACACACACACACACACACACACACATACTCACCTGTTCTGTACATTGCTGTTGCTATGCCCAGAGCTCACTGTCCACGCACAGCAGGATCATTCAAGCTGCACACAAGCTGCTGGTTCTTTAGCAGTCTCAGTCCCTCTGTCGCACACACTGACATCTTCTCGCCGCCTTGCTGTTCTCTTACTCACTCTCTCTCTCTCTCTCTCTCTCTCGCACACACACACACACACACACACACACACACACACACACACGCACACACACACACACACACACTCCTCTCTACTTCTCTCACTCCCTCCCCTACTTACTGTCTTGACAGAGAGAGGAGCTTTTATCAGTAGGGTTATTTCACTCCAAGGCTGTGGCTCATCAGAGGAGGAGTAGAAGTGGAGGATGAGGCTGTGGAGGAGGAGGAGGAGGCACGCGGCATGAGGTGGCGAGGATGAATGGCCCTGATAGCACTCTGAGAAGAGAGAGGAGGCTGAAAATGAATAGGAGCCAGAGCAGAGGGAAGAGCTCCCGCTTCGGATGGTGATGCTGTTGCCGCGGCTGCTACCATCGCTCAGATGACTGTGCTGCTGAAAATAAGCCACCCGTCATCCCCATCAGCATCGGGAGGCAGCAGACAGAATGGCTGAGCTGCTCAGCGGCTGTGTGCAGGAGCTGTGAACGGGAGCTGTGTGATTCCTATGACAGCTTCTCCTCTCTGCCTATCCTGTCTGTATTCTCCCTCCCTCTCTTTCTCTCTCCCTTGTTCTCTGTCTCTCTCCGTCCCCGTCTCTCTGCCCCTGCGCCCTCACTGTGTCCTCGCTGACTGCCGGATGAAGGGAAGCTGATGCCAGAGTTTATCGTGGGGCTCAGGCTCCTGCCAGCACCACTCGGCTGCTCCGCTCCGCTCTATGGAGGAGGGGCTAGGCGCTTTAAAGGCACAGTGCTGTAGCTACACTGTACAGTCCCTCCTCCCCGCCTCACACCACTCCTTCTCTCCTCTCCTCTCCTCTCCTCTCCTGTCGTCTACTCCCTCACTATCTCCTCTCACTCGGCCTATCTCTCCTTCCTCGCAGTTCTATCTAGGCTGTTATCTCTGTCTTAAATCAAGATGTAGTCTTCCCGCGCCGCCAGCCAACTAGTCCCTGGGGACAGGGTGTCCAAAAATCCCTGGCTGTTGCATCATTAATATACAAAGCAGGTTGGTGTTTGATGACCTCATCTGACTGAGAGACGGAAATAGGGAGGGAGGGCCCGCATGACTTTTCCTCCCCCGTCTCCTTCATCAGGATGTTTTTTCAACACAAGACACAGCCCTGCATAACCCCACCAGAGGCAATTACCCTAATATGAAATCGGTTTTCTAAAGCAGATAGAGTAACACTAAAGCAAATTCATAATGACAAGTTCTTGGGCCGTGCACGCAGGTTTCCAGGGGGTTTTGGCAGATAACTGTACTAAATAGCCAGGGGCACAGTGCATTCTTTAGCATAATTCTACAGAGTAATGCAGAGTGGATTCAGGTTAGGTGGATCTTGCACATGCAGATGAATTTGTTCTGGGGTCCTCTGTGGTTTCTACTACCAGGATCACAGACATTATGCTGATGCTCTAAGGCTAATTGGGGGAATATTCTGCAGTATAATATATTCCCTTTTGTATGTTTTCTCTGATTAATAAATGATCAGGTTTGGGTTTTAAAAAATCTTAACGAAGAAATGCTCCATGTTCCATGTTATACTTTTCCAAGCACACAATCATATTGTGTCATTTTAGGACTTCATAAAATTTTCAATATGTTGGTATGTGTTACATTGCTGAATCCAGAGGGTGTGGTGACTGTGTGTAAGTGGAGCTGGGGGAGTGCAGTGGGTTCCTTTGCCTTTCTTTTCATTCACACATGGCTGGTAAAGCATCGCACAGACAAGATGGTTCTCACCAAGTGCTCTCTGCAAGAAACAGGTGTCCTTGAGCATGTGTTTCCTTTGCAGCTTTGCTGCATAGTCTCTTTGCACAAATGGGAGGCGCCTTTCTTAGAAACCAGCAACAGTTTGCAGCACAATCTTTTGCCATAATTTGCTTTCCTTATTGACTTTTGAAATGCATTTTGCTTGGATATTTATGGTGTATTTAATAGAGCTGTCCCTAAAAAGAGAATGTATACTAAATGACCTCCCACTGGAAAGGCCCAGGTGCACAGTACAGATAGCTCTATGTCAGCAATGCCTTCACTGGAAAGGAATTGTATTATTTACCCCTGTAATATATATATATATTAATGGTCATCCCGACTAGTGGGTTTTACTAGGAATCTGGAGTGGTTCCAGCACAATATTGGTTCCACTTAATATTTCTGCCTTGGATTTCTTGGTGCCATGTCATTTATGGAGAATTTTATAGAACATAATATTTTTCTAGTTGTGCACGCACACACAGTACACTCATTACTCAGTACACACAGTACACCCAGTACACTCACACAGTCAAACAAGCACCCACACGCACAAACACATGCGCACACATGTGCACACAGACACACATTCAACACCACGCACCCGCATGCACACTTACTCTCATACAATCAAACAAACATACGAGTAGACCGGCATTGTTGACCCTCCACTAAGCTATCATACTCTACTTGTGTAATACTGGAAGGATCTGGGATCTGTTTGATTACTGTTTTTTCTTTGGCTGCCTTCCCTGCAGCTTCCGGGTTCAGCACAGCCCCTGACACAGGATGTGCAGAGGATTTATTTTTTCTAATAAAGAGGTGAGCACCAAGGATCAATACAGGTACTCTATCCTCCCTGTCTCCACACAGCATCCACATATATGGTAACATGGCAGAGTAAGATGAACGTCTAAACAGAGCATTTTGACTTATTTATGAGAGTATGAATGCTTGTACATCAATTTGATATATATATTGGGGAATTTATCAGGAAATGGCCATGGCTGTGGAAAACACAACAAAATACTGGTTATTTTGCTGTGTGTTGGTTCAGAACATCAGTGTTGGGCATATGTGTGTAAGTTTTTTTGAAGCATGTCTGAAGTCTCCACCCTTTGACCTGGACTACAGTTGCCGTAAAGCACCTGCTAAAATTGGACTCCATCTCCTTTAGATCTTAAGGACGGATCTGTGAGGAACAGTTTTTCCTCCACTCCCGAGGTTACGTTCCACCCCCCTCCTGCAATCCATTACATATTCCTTATCACAAATCAGCTGTCATTCGCTCCTCAATATCCCAGTTTCCCCTTCACTGCTCCATCAGAAAGCTGGATAGCACACAGAAGCTCTTTTCCTCTGGAAGGAATTTTGCTTGAATTTTTAGATAACAAATTCCTTTTCATCACAAAGGCAAACAGTTCAGAACGCTCACTTCCTCTCTCTCACCCCCCAGTCTCAAACTTATTTGATGCCATATCCATCCCCAACCCCCCTCGTGCTCAGCCACCTTTGAACTGAGCGTTGGGAATTTGTTTGCATAAATCCCTTACACACACCCTCACCCTGTGTATAATTGATCTACTGGTCTCCTCCTGACTGATAAACATCCCAAACAGAAGAGAGATGAGGAAAATTGGAATTTGAAGGTCTTTACTGAGACTCAGACATCATCAGACTTCGACAATATCAATCACACATAGAGATTCATAATAAATCAAGTAACAAATAAGATCGAAAACATCAAATACACTTCTTGTTCTAGACTTTGTCAATGGCGTTTCATTTTAAAAGATTATTTACAGTTTGGGGGTATTATCCCTTTAATTAATCTGCCTCCATTATGCTTTTCCTCTCCTGGCCATTGTGTGGCACTGTGGTGTAGTTGTGACGTGATGCTTTTTTTTCCCTGCTCTGACACAGCACTAAAATGGTGGACAGAGAGAAGTCACACTTTTAAGAAAAGTTCCATCCTCTCGATATTCGACCGCTGCACTGAAATATTTACTGTTGCATGACATGACAACTGTGTGCATGTGCAAGAGCCAAATGACAACATGATATCACAGAATCAAAGGAACATATTAATTGCAGGTTTTATTGCACATTCACCCCGTATTCATGAATATGAAATACTAGTTCAGTCATCTACTGTAGAGCACACACAGACAGATGACTTCCACAGATACCTTGTTAGGAGGCTTACCATGATATATTCCACTGGTATCCTGTAATCCAGTTATTTGGAAAGATTAAAGGGTAGGTATTATTGCGTAAGATCTCTGCCATAATGATTTTCTAGTTTGGTTTTAGCTTCATAATGAGTCTCAGTTTAGCTTTCCCGCTGCAGCCGGACATGTCTGCCTCTCTTGCTTAGACCCAACGTTGTTTCAAGAAGCAGAGGACCGGATGGCACATCTGGCAGCTACAGTATGCATGGCCAAACCCAGTCATCGTGACCTGCTTGCGCTGTCGTGTTGTGGCCTTGATTTCACGCAGACCTCCCAAAACGCTAAGGGACAGAAGGCTCAAAGGCCCAGCCTGTCCTACAACGACACCATTCTCCCCCCTCGCCCGTGCACTGACCTTTTGGTATTTGAGTCTGCGTGTGTGTATTAGAGTGTGTGTGTGTTTGTTTTCAGTGGTTGTGCGGGTGGTGCGGCACACACAGAACGGAGCACACTGTGATGGATCAATGCTCTTACGCGAAAGGTGTTGTGTAAATGAAGATTAAATGATTGATTAATTGATTGATTTCTCATTAACTTGTAGTTTGTATCTGTACAGTGTTTATGTGTAAAAAAAAAGTTGTTCATCATATAAAAAAAGAACAATTTAGTGAATTCATTCCTTCCATCCCAGAATGGAAATCAGCTTTACCTTTAACTATTTTCTTGAACAGAGGGTTAATTGATATAATGAACCCCGAATCCTATTAGTGTAGGTGACTCAGGTTAAGAGCAATTCCCTCCACAAAGGATTAGACTCTCATGAAATTATTTTCCAAACAACCAATCTAGTACCCAGAGTAAGTGATTTAATTTGTATCTTTGTTTGATTACTTCTCTCCAATTGTTTAATAAATGTAAAGAAATGTGTGGCCCTAGCAGGATATGTGAAGTTAGCATGGAAATGTATACTAGCACTTGGGAAATCAAGCATGTAAGTGACTGTAGATGCTGTAGATGTTTAACTCAACAGTAGTTGAATAAATGGTATTGTAATAAGTCTGCTAACAGGCTGGTAATCATCACAGATGTTGAGATTTTACAATGATGTCAGATTATCTATGCTGGGTTTATTGACTCCCATTCGTCCGCACTGTTAATTCCAGTCTCTTTTAGAGGATGCCTTCTGCATGAAGTGCAAATAAATGTGGGACACATAGCAACAGTTGAAAATGGCTTTGTCTGTTTAATTACTGGGAAGGGAGGAAGGAAATGTTCATTATCATTGTCAAAGCAACAATTCAACCTTTGATTAGGAGGAAACAGAGGGGAAATGACAACAGTGAAATTAACATTTTCAGCACATAAAAATAACTGCTATCTTTGTTTTATGTATCCATTATGGATATCCATTATGCAGCAAAGTAATTTAAAGCTAAAACTGATGCAAGATTTGTTCTTGGTTAAAGGTAAGCAAGGGTACTTTGCTAACTGCCCCAGATTGGCCAGGAGAGTCCTGACATTTCTTGTGATGCAAGATTCATGTACATGTAGAACATGTAGAAAACCAATTATTATTAATGAATAATAAATCACAATAAAAACATAAAAGCACAATAAATTACAACAAATTGCCACAACACCATATACCATACAGAAGAACATTAGTTGATAAGACCATTCAGTCAGCAGTCACACATTAGGATCACATTATTGTAATATATTGTAAATTAGGTCCTGTCATTTTAAAACACCTAAACCATCCAATCATGCAAAAGTGCTGTGAGCAGCCCAGTTTACATCCTCTCTGAATACTTCCTGTAGTGTGTGTGTGTGCGTGCGTGTGTGTGTGTGCGTGCGTGCGTGTGTGTGTGTGCATGCGTGCACTGGTGTGTGAGTGTGACAAGAGTTGTTAATTTGCAGGTGCAACTATCATCCCCACTCTGCTGAACAAAAAAAGCATATAGTTAGCTACTCTAAATTTACATTAGCTGTGACAGTTCGCTGTCTGCAAACTGGCACAGCACTTGAAACTGGATGAGGGAATGTCAGTCAAATAAAATATTCTCAATATTCATGCAGACCAGGGAGAATGCCAACAAATCCTCTCAAATTTTGCAAGGGGTAAGACGAGCAGGCACAAATTTGCAGAATAGATAAAAAGCATAATCCATAATAATGTTCCCATAGTGTCTGTATACTGTTTTGACATATTATCAGCCACTGATGCTTCAGTCCAGTTTTATCTGTATCCTTCAAATCTCCTGCTAATTTTTTCTCTCACTTCCCCTGCTTGTTCGCTTTGCTCAGAATGCCCTTTCCGTCTCCTTGTGAAATGCTAAGTAGCCATCCCCCCTTTAACCCTACCCTTCTCTCAGAAGCTAAAGTATCTTTTGTGTACTGTTTGCCAAGAGCTATAAACAAGTGTAATAGAATTGCAGAGGGGTTAGCTGAGATAGCCGACTGTGCATCTCCCATCACCCCTGGCTCCCCAGCCGTGTGCTAACAAGCCCAGCGGCCTCATTGCAAATTCATAACGAGTCGCACCAATGTGGGTCATCTCTGCTGCCGCTACATCTTCCTCCTTGCCCCTCCCTCTCCCTCCTTCGTCTCTCTCTGTACTTTTTTTTTTGCACACCTGTTCGCCTATTTGACTAGCATCATCTTCTCAGCTGTGCTAGAGACTTAAGTGCAGTAGATTAAATTCATTTTCATGCAGGTCTATTTTATTCGAAGAGGGGGTGCAATTATAGGAGTCATTGATACGTCTTTGTTACATGTACAAGTAACAACTTAATTGAAGAGAGCTCTCTGAAGTGAGAGATTTTGAGGGGTGATTGAAATCAAAGCTTTCAAGGATCTATGCGATTTGGAACTCGGCCTGTCACTTGTGTCAAATCTGTTTGATTTGTTTGCCAACATACTGAGTCCTCTGCGTCCGCCAGTGATTCAGTTAAAGACATTAACCCTAGAAAAGCAACGTGCTGATATTGTGACAGCAAACCTTTGTTGTCTCTATGTTGACAACTGACAAGTTGAAATGAAATTAAACTGAAATGAAAACACATGTCTACTGTACGTCAACACAGTGATATGCATTCCACTGATTAGATTTAAACATGAGGTCTTGCAATATAAGCTATTGGAAGCTACAGTTGATGTGCTCATTCTGTGGTGAGAGGTAGCACAGAACCACTCTAAAAGCTGTCAATCAATAAAAATCTTAGAGAGCAAATCATTTACTGTGTATTGGATATATTGGATGCCATTAACTAGTGTGCACTGTATTATTCATTTGAGTGTCAAAAAAATGACTGTGCAGAGTATCCCACCATAAATTTGCCTCCCCCTCCCATTTAGCAAGAAATAAATCACTAAATAAATCAATAAGTCAGAAGTGTTGACAGTGGCGAACTAGTGGATCTACTTTAAACATATGCCCGGTGCCTCATTACACACGACTTTGCTCTTATACGGATCAACTTTTGTGACTGTTTTCCTCATCATCGTCGACAAAGTCCTCGCACTACATCAGACCCAACCTTCAGGTGCTGGCTAATGATGCCTTTTTAATTCCTCAAGAGGAGTCATTAGTTGATTCAGATATTTATGGGGTCTGAAGAGGAAGGTGCATGCAGGCAGAGGAGGGGAGGATTGCTCAGATAAATGTGCCAGTGAAAAGATGAATATGAATATGTACTGTGATCCAAGGGCTAAATTATTCAACTCGACCCTGATGTCTACTGCCGTTCTTGTTTCATTGCCTTAGGCAGCCAAATTTCCACTCGCAATGGCATGGTCTTGGAATCTAGAAGGAGACACTAGGGGAGGACTACTATCCTCTAGTTAACATTTATAGCAGCCAAGATATGACATTAGGATGTAGGTAAAATGTAGATGACTCACCGTAGGGTTCATTATGATTAGAGAAATCATTCATCATGTAGTAGATATGGTACATGTGTACATTTCCATCAATTTATTGGCCAAACTACATCTATGTTGAATACATATGTTGTCAACACAGCAAGATCTTATCTGCCTAACAAAAGTAAAGAGACACACACCAATGACACCAGTTTGGAGAAAAAATGTGATGCAGGTCAACTGGGAGAGGATGCATGAAAATTTACCAAATGCTGCTCTGCCTTTGCCAAGTTTCTGATGTTGTAGTGCTACATGAATGAATCTCCCAGTCTCTCAGATCTCACTTTACTACAGAAGCCAGTCTGAAGACGTATTTTGGCCACGTGGTTTGCCATACCCACAACAAAATGCAGGGACAGGACGAAGAGAGCCTTGAGCTACTGTGATGTGGGAAAGTGACACCACTAATGTTATCTTATATATATTAACTCAGCAGTGGCCAGATGACATAAGAGACTAGAGCTAGCCTTATGCATGTGTCCAACTAGACAGAGTTTTCCTTTGTGTGTTCTACATTTAAACAAAAGTATGAAGGCATCCAAATAACTTAAAAATAGCAATATGCCAGAACTGGCTCATTCATTCAGTTGTTTCTCAGATCCTACTTGCCAAGCAAGATGCAGCCAACCTGCTTTTCCATCATGCTGGGGTGAGCACTGTCTTCATTACAACATCACAGAATTAGCATTTATTATTTTTCCACTACACATTCCACTGCGCTTGTGCATTTGCATTATAATAACGAGGCCAAACAAAATTGTTCTGTATGGGGAAATTAGCCTGTTAGCCTTGTACCAGATTGGAGAAAGGCTAGGGAGGGGTAAAATAGGAGGAATGCTGTAAACATTGGCAAGCAAACTGGTGAATTTAGTTTAAATAATTAATTTTTTCAGTGCCATCAAATGTCATGTACCCGTCTCCATCCCAATTGTGTTCACTATCCATCTGCAGGGCTACTCTCTGGCCTCGGTATGGTAGATTTCTGAGCAGGGCCTCCACCCTAGGATTCTCCTTGTTCTCATCTACACATCACACAGACAGAGTGCGGTGGCTCCGGCCCCCCGTCATTGACTCATCACAGCCTCTCAACATGTGTCAGGCTAGCCAGCGGCCTCCATCTGTCTCCCCAGAGCCAGCCAGCCATGTCCATCCCGGAGAGCCACGCAGGCAGAGAAAAAGTCATTCCCAAGACAAAGTACATTATACCATGCAGCCGTTCCCCTTGAAAATGAGAACTCCATTTGGGGACGGGGGTAGTTTAGCAGGCAGGCCGGCAGCCCGGGTGTCAGAGAGGCAGGGAAACATGGCCCTGGCCGTGCAGTGGAGAGCTGCATAGCTGTAGATAGAGAGAGGAGATTTGTCATCCTGAACCACACGCTGACATGAGGTTGGGCTTCCTTAATACACAAGTATGCACACACACAAGCTCAAGGAGTAGACACAGAACACATGCACACACCCACACACACAGACACTTCCACGCCTGTACTGTATCGACACACATTTGCACGCATAAACAAACATCTGCAATCTCTCTCCTTTCTTTCTCTTACGCACACAAACACACATACAGACACACACAAATACATGCAGTGTTCACACCCAGGCTCAGATACAGCATCTCAGCAGGTAAACAGAGCTAAAAATCACTATTAGCACCCTCTGTGTTATCCTGCTGCATTGATGTTTAAGTATTGGACATGTAAAATATCTAAATGTATGATATCAGACATTAATGCCTCCGTCCATGGTGCTAATGGGAACGTAAATAACTAGGACCATGATGAGGCAAATAGGACAGGGGAGCATTTGTTTCTGGCATGCCTGCTGAATGCCACAGTTCGGGCTGGAGGAGGGCCCTTGTCATAACCAGAGGTGGAAAATTTATTTTTACAGTAACAGGACATTCACACTCAAACACTATTTCTGCTTAGTAAAAAGTAGCAAGTAAAATAAGTAGTAAGTAAGTAAAATATTTCAGTATTCTATTCATCTCCAGTTACAGCTGAGATTGTCGGGAGAGATGCAGGGAAGGGGGAAGGAGAGAAATTGAGAGGGATTTTTCAACCAGAAAAAAAGTCACTTGCACAATGACAGTACTATAAAACACTCACCAAACCCTTATCAGTGTTCTATTTTAAATAAATCATTTGGACTTTTTGCTCACCCCTGATTTATTTTTAATGCTTAAATTGTACTTGAAATTCTTGAGACAAGTTAGCACTGATGTCTAAACATATGACCTGCATGCTTGACCCTCTCCTTGCAAAACTTTGAAAATATTTTTTTCTTATTAGGACAAATCTTAAAGGGTAATTCTGGGATTTTTCAACCCGGTCTCTATGTCCACAAAATCGCCTAGTTTACCGCATAATAGATCCCCGAAGTTTGGGAGCTGCTCCGGTCCATCGGCTCAACCGACAGTCACGTAACGGCGGTTCAATGGCGGTAACGTAATCCGTAAGGGCAAATTCGGCCGGCGGTCAAAGTACGTCCACTAAAAGTGCTTGTTTTTGCCACTGACAGGCTCAGATTGTTATTCGTGTGTCTGACAAGTGTCTGACAACATTACCGAAAGGATCGCTACAGAAATAGACCGTTTTTAACCAGAAATAGACCTTTTTTTAACAACAACTCTGAACTGTGAACGCTCAACTCTGACAAAGCTGTTTAATGAAAGCAAGAGGATTCACTCTTGCAAGACGGGGATCATGTAAACAACCGTCCTCTATCCAACAACGAGTGAATACTCTTGCTTTGACACTTGTCAGACACACGAATAACAATCTGAGCCTGTCAGTGGCAAAAACAAGCACTTTTAATGGACGTACTTTGACCGGCCAAATTTGCCCTTACGGATTACGTTACCTGCCATTGAGCCGCCGTTATGCGACTGCCGGTTGAGCCGATGGACCGGAGCAGCTCCCAAACTTCGGGGATCTATTATGTGGTAAGCTAGGCGATTTTGTGGACATAGAGACCGGGTTGAAAAATCCCGGAATTACCCTTTAAGACCTTCAATTCTTAACATTATCTATTCATCTCTTACTACTAACAAAGGGCCCTTCACTTTTCCACTACTGAAATATAACAAAACTTGATCCAGAAGTCCTTCAGAATTACAGGCGGATCTTGAACCTGAAGTTTTTCTGCAAAATACATTCGAAAAGATAGTAGCCAGACAACAATTTATTTGAACTGTTTCAAACTAGTTTTAGATCTTTTCATTTCATTGAAGCTGCACTCACAAGAGCACTCCATGATCTCCTATTAATTACTGATTCTGACTAAAGTATTATTATTAGTTGACCTGAGTGCATCGTTTGATACAATTGGCTATAACATACTCCTAAATTATCTTGAAATCCTCCTTTCTACTAGAAAGCATGCATTGCATTTTACACAATACAACCTCAGAGTATCATAATGTGACCTTTGGGGTGCCACAAGGCTCGATCCTGGGCCTGCTGCAATTCTCTATCTACATTCTACTGCTCGGTGAAATTGTGCTCAAATTTGGCATTATTTTTCATTGTTATGCAGATGACACTCAACTCTATGTACCTATTAAAGCAAACAACCACTCCCAATTCCTAAACTTAGAGACGTGTCCACAGTCAATCACTGGATATCCCTAAACTTCAAACAAAACAGACATGTCGATTATTGGATCAGCTGGACCTTTTAATCTTTGACACAGGTATATGTTTGAGAACAGGACTTGCAACATCCTGTTCTCCAGTTTACCTAATACCTGTTGATGTCCTCTTGGTCCCCCACTTTTATGATGACACTGACAAAGCTGCTGCTGATGACCCACACCACCTATATATTTCACCTAAGTGCCCTTATTGTGTTTATTCTATGTAGTTTACTTTCCATTTTCTAATGTTTATTTGCCCACTCTAGGCATCCATTGCATGCCTGACTGTCCTGGTTGGGGGATCCTTACCCTCCCAAGGTCCCTTCCATTTTTTTCCCTTGTTTTCATGGGTCTAAGGTTGGGGGGTGTCATGTTTCTTTTTTTTTTTCATTTATTGTTTTCCTCATGTGGGGTCCTTCAAGACTGTAACTGATTAAGGGCTATACAAATAAACTTGACTTAACAATTTAGATGGCACTGGAAAAATGTCCCAATGGTAGTTAAATGATGGTAGTGTAGTAGTAGTGTTTACTTCTCTAGTCAAGGCAAAAAAAATAATTCATTTTTCATTCCACACAACAAAACACATGGAGGTAGAATGGCCCCTGTAACACAATGAGAAAGTGTTAATAGTATACGCATGGACAGACACAGAGACACACACACACACACACACACACACACACACACACACACAGAAAGCATTGCAGTATTACCTTGCCTTTCAGAAGGCATCGTCATTGTTACTGTGGATGTATTCATTTTGTCATTTCCTTTGATAGTTACATAAGTAAAACGAGCTCAGGGCTGAGGTGAACTTTTCACTTCTCTGGCTCCCAGCGTTATGGATTACTGCAAAGACAAGAGCAGAATGTGAATATCCATTTTTCTGCTGCTATATTCAATGACCCCCTTTTCGCCACGTCTTGAATACCCCTCACCACGTCTCATTGAAATTCTCCCACACATAACTGCTTACCAATTGGGAATCATTAAATTTTAAGAGCAGCACTACAGGGTTATCCGAAATCAGATCATGCGGTGAATGCGAAAGCCCGGATGTTCTTGCTATTACTTTGTTGTCAGTCTTCTAAACTAACAGCTGAATCTCTGACAGGCACTGCAGCCTTTCCTGTTCACAGTCCTTTGTGTATTACAGCTTGCTCAGTGATGATGCTGATGGTTTTTCTGTGGAGAGAGATTGGGCTATGAGGAATCTTGCTGACACACAGTGTAAAATCGGATTTTCTTATGTCTAATAATCCCAGGGAGGGACCATTTATTATGTAACCCTCTGAATTTATATGTGCTTTGCATTTATCACAAACCTCTGTGGAGGGAAGGTCCCCTCGGTTCAGACTCAGAGATGGGTGTTTATTGTGTTGCCCAGTGTGTCATGTGTAAATACCTAAGTGTGTGAGTTGCATTTCTAAATGTAGGTATGCATGTATATGTGTATCTAAACTCATCCATATTCTCTTCCATTTGTCAGAGGTTTATAGAGGAAAAAGAGGGAAAGAGAGAGGTGGGGTGCTACAGAGTGCCATTATACACAGCAGCCTATGATGACTATAGCAGGAATATCAATAGCAGGGAGACGGCAGTGTGATTGTTTGTGTGTGTGTGTGTGTGTGTGTGTGTGTGTGTGTGTGTGTGTGCGCGTGCGTGTGTGTGTGTGTGTGCGCCTCTATCTGTGTGCACACCCATTTGTGTAAACATACACCCGGTCATGTATTCAAATTCCTCTGTGGCTGCCCATATGTGCATCTGTGTGTGGCTCTGTGGGTGTGTACAGTAGACGTGTAGCAGTGTATTCCCCTTCCTTTTTGAATCACTGGAGGGCCAGGCTCCCCATGAAGTCAATAGGGGTTCTAACAGGGGGCAGTCACTCAATTCCAGTGTCTGTCACTCAACACCAGGACTCCCTCCATCTCCTCACTGCTCATACACTGCTCCCTGCTCAGCTGCCTCACTGACCGACAAATGATGAGAAGTGACAGCCAAGGACAGCCCCGTGCTCAGCCTCAGCCTTGGAGTCACCATGCAAAGTAGTAGCACACACACACACACACACACACACACAAACAAACACACACACAGACAGGTAGTCACAAACGTGCACACACAAGCATGCACACACCTACACATGCTGTAAAATTAATGCTGAATCCTATAAAAATATTTGCAGCAAAAATCTGTATCAGCACTTTAAACAAATCAAGCATGGGATGTCTCATATTTAGTTGATAATATCGCTCAAATACAATAAATCATTTATCTCCAGATGCAAATAAAGTAAGTTGATGCATATTGCTGCCTCATTTTTAGTAAAGTCAGCATTTTGCAGCATCAATACACAAGCACAGATATGCAAATACACACACACACACACACACACACACACACACAAAATACTGCACGGGTCAACCAGCCACAAGTGGGAGACAGGACAGGCTTAATCAGTCATAACTGACACTGAGGGCAAGACAAGTACCTCTTCATGCACATTATGCTGAGGTGCTCTCAAAAGACCAATCTGACTCTCGGCCCTTCTTGAACGTTCTCTACGCACTGTTGCTGTTGTTAATTTCAGTCACCAAGTAGGATAAATATACAGCTTCCTGTTGAGTACAGAAGCTGTCCTGGTTGGATGGGCCCCCGTTTGACAGATCATGTGTTCATCCCTATCAAAATGTCTTTGAACAATATACCTGATCCACAAGCACCACTCCGATTATGTACTCTGATCCCTTTGGTGAAATGTGTCAGAGGAAGCAAAATCCTTGTTTTACTGAGTGTAATGTGGCTGTTGAAGTGCTTCGAAAAAAAGTGCAGGAATTTTACTTTGGGCCATACCATGAGGTGAGTCATGTTTTTCCAAGGTGCCAAAATGAAACTAATAAAACTACATCTTACTTGTAATGAGATAGCGCTCTGGGTCCTTCAAAGGCAAGGTTGGTTATATTAAAGATTTATCAGTGAAAAGAGCCTCTTGTACATTGTGGTGTGATGCATGTCTAAACTGTTAAAGCATGCATTATTAAAAAACAACGCAGATCACATTTAAGCAATCTAAGGAAAGAGCAAACCTCACACTGCTGCAATTTAGTGCCAACAGTGCTAAATACAAGGTGACATAAAAAAGTAGGCTGTGAGCAAAATGCAATACAAAAAAAACAACAGAAATTAATAATTAATGCACACTTTTCTGTTTCTTGTGGTGAAAAGGGACTTTGACTTTGTACTTTTTACTCATTATTATGGGATAAGTGGATTTATAAAAGCCAGTGCAAATGTAAAAGCCAGGGGAATTGTTAGTACTGATTTTAATAGTAAATTCTGCTATACCTTGGCATCCATTGTGGAGAGCAATTTAAGTGGAAGCTTTACAAGACACTTACAGGAGTCATGTGGGGCAATATAGAGCAATTCAATAAATTAAGGCTCAGGCTTCCTCAACAGAGTGGAAAATAGGGCTTTTACTGGACGAAAATTCATTGTCATGCTTACATATAGCTGATCCGTTTCTTCTGAAAAAAAAAAAAAACAGTTGTGATGAACAGACAACAGCCTTGTGAAGAGGCTGAGTGCACCATAGATGGGTGCACTAAGATCTTTCAGACACTGACACATCCAGACATGAAAGAACTGAGTTTGGAGTAACTTCACAAACTTTGGTGAGCTCCAGCAATGGCTAGGTCCCTGGGGCACACAACAGATCGCGCCTTACACAAGCTGGATTGTGTGGGGCCAGAGAGATGCTTGGCCTTGGTACACAGGAGCTTAGGCCTGGAGGGCTGCAACACCAAGTGGCACACAACGATGTCCCCTCGCTGTCTTTCTTCTCAAAGCTGATTAAAGTACTGGGGGCCTAGGAGAAGTGACTATATCACCGCTGTCCGTCTGGAGACAGCTTTTTCTCAGCCAAACCTCCAGACACAAACTGACAGAGCTCTGAGGGATGTGGGTAAAATCACACAGAAGGCACTGCAGTTAAGCAAACTTTGCACTGATGTAGAATGGTGAACCTTGAAGGGTTGGTTGTTTATTGCCTCAATCAATCAGTCTATGTATTGTCAGAAAAAAAGATGCACATGCTGTTTTGGTTTTGAGTGAAATGTGTCTGAAAGCTGGTTATATGTTATTTAAGTTCTGTCAAAAAGAATGACAAATGTGCACAATCAGAGTGGATCGCTATTGAGGTAATAGCCAAGTTTTATATTTGAATGTGGAGAACTCATTTTTCACTGACACCTCCACTTGCCTGTCACTCAGAGGATTTATCCATTCTGCTCCTCAAATAAGAGCAAATATTAAAATGTGCTATCTATCTATCTATCTATCTATCTATCTATCTATCTATCTATCTATCTATCTATCTATCTATCTATCTATCTATCTATCTATCTATCTATCTATCTATCTGGTAGCAGCACTCTGACTAAAACACAAGATTAGAATGAAGAGAGCGAAAGAGAGAGAGGAAATATCTATCTGTCTTTCTGTCTGTCTGACTGTTTATGTATCAGAGCTGCATCACTCATTTGTCAAATGGATGTCTCTATCTCTCTCTTATCTTTATCTTTATCTTTATCCTCACACTATATGGCCAAAAGTCACTGGACACCCCTACTAATTATTGAGTTCAGGCGTTTCAGCCACCCTGTTTTTCAGGGTTTGGGCTTAATGCTACAGGGTACGAAGACATTTTAGCCAATTGGGCGCTTCCAAGTTTGTGGCAACAGTTTGAGGAAGGCCCTTTGCTGTTCCAGCATGACTGTTCCCCTGTGCAAAAAGCGAAGTCCATAAAGACATAGTTAGATGAGTTTGGTGTGGAGGAACTCGAATGGCCTGCACAGAGCCCTGACCTCAACCTCGTTGAACACCTTTGGGAGGAATTAGAACGCCGATGGCGAGCCAGGCCATCTCGTCCAACATCGCTGCCTGACCTCACCAATGCTATTTTGGCTGAATGGGCACAAATTCCCACAGACACACTCCAAAAGCTTGTGGAAAGCCTTCCCAGAAGAGTGGCGGCTGTTATGATGTGATGGTCAGGTGTCCACTGACTTTTGGCCATATAGTGTTTCAGGCAGGTAATTGCAAGGGAGCAGTATCGGTTGTAACTTGACCTATATAATCCAAAATGCCCCCCAGCTGCATGTAGTCTGTCCAATAACACTACATTCATTTCAAATATATGAAGGAAGGTTAGAAAGGTGTTCACTGCAGGGAGCCATGCTGCCAATTGTTCCAGGAAATGACCAGTCGGTACGGAGAGAACTGTCAAACTAATCAGACCTGAGAAAGGAACAGTTCGCTTGACAGACTGACAGCCATAGTCTAGGAATGGTGCTGCTGTCAAACTATCACTGCTTTGCTGAAACACGTACTCCGGCCCATGCATAATATTTCTGAAAGATGGATATGGTTCATTTAGAGGTGCTTCTGGTTTCTTAATATAGTAAAATGCTGGCAGGGTTTCCTTTCCTAAACACATTTGGGAAACAAAAGCAATTTATACAAAATGTATTTTGGGTTGTTGCCTTGTTTCCAATTATTTCCAATTATTCTTCACCCTAAATCATCAAAACATCATTGAAAAAATAATAATCAGGGGATATTATCATCTTGATCTGTCTAGTGCAGAGTGGATCCACTGAGCAGAATGTAAACTAGGCTGACAGCTAGTGTCAGCTTTTGAGAGGCAAATGTTGTCAAATAGAGGTGAAGCTAAACGTTATATAGATGCCCATATTTTTGTCTTCCCTCCATCCAACTTCCAGCACTATTGTATTATCCTGTATTATGCCTGCCACCCAGTCAGCTTTGCTTACTGTTAATCAACTTTTCTTGCATTGGGAGGGAGCTTTTGAGCAGCAGGAAACAATAAGGGGAAGGAGTGTATGGCCCATTGAGAGGACTATTTCATTCCATTTAAACAGGCAATATTCAGCCCAGCTGTTTAAATAAGCATTGCTAATGTAACTCAGGGGCTTGGCAACAGGCATTATCAAACAGAGCCCATGGCTTCATCTGGCAGAGCCGCACTGATTTCTACTCTCTACTGTTTTCAATCAGGTTTGTAATATAGACAAACGTGGCAGCCATACTGCACCTCTGCTATGTAGTGAGATTCACCGCTGAGCCTGATGGATAATACTCCAAAACCAAATCAAGACCGTCTTCATGGTCGTTCAAACATGCTTGTGTGCACTGGAACCATGCAAATCAGTTACTTGAAACAACAGGCAGTTTCTCCGAGGACTGAAATTAGCCTTCCATAGGAGAATGTAGTCGGTCGGGGAGGCAGAGACAGGAATGCAGCCCCCTGAGCAAGGTATTTAAATGAGGCTGCCACAGCCGTGTGTGCTTGGCTGCAGGGGGTGGATCTCGCTACAAGCCATGGAGCCGGAGGCTGGGATGATGAACTTGTGAGGTCTGTGTTCAGCTTGGCCAGTTCCTCTCTGACTTCAATCAGATTCTCTGTTAGAGGAATTTAATTTGCATCACACGCCTCACCGGTCAAGTCTCCCATTTTATCAAAGCATTTTCAGAGGCATCACCCCTACTGACTGCTCTCAGCCTGGTCTGAAATGCAGCTCAGTATTTAAGCTGAAAGATGGACTCCAATGGTGAAAGCGATTCCTTGGCTATTTTGTTTCATGAGCAAAATATCATTTTTATTTTTTTTATTATGCCTGCAAACCACTGGAGACCCAAGCCCAGGTAGCCCTCTAGAGCTAGAGTTATTGTTTTCATATCACAGGGGAGAAGCTATCGGACATACTATTAAACCACTACTACTGAGGTCTGGGTTGATTTGGGTTAGGGTTAGGCTGTCCTTACAGATTTTCATTTCATGATTGGGAATAGGTGAGCATGAATTATTATCCCCGCCTGAGGTGATGATGAGCTCGCCTTCCTGACAGTTGAAATCTGTGCACCATCACCCCATTCTATGTCCCTCTATGGTGATGTATGAGGAAGGGCAAGGTTTTTGCCATGGCCCCTCCCACATTATATACACAATTCAGCCCCGGTCTCCTTCATGCCTTCATGAAGAGCTCATCAAGCAAGGTACCATGAGACATGTGGAATCACTCTGGGTGATGAGGTCATTACTTCTGCAATCATCAGCAGGGATGAACTGATACAGATGGCTTTAAAGGCCAGGGCCAGCCAGCTGTAGAAAACATATAATACAGTTGTCTCTGGGACCTACAGGGGGATTGATTGCTTGAGCTCTGTATTAAGTTGCCAGAGACATTGACATGACAACAGGGATGTACCCTGCTTAACTTGAAAGGTCTATGTTTGGTGGATGTGATTGTTTGCCGGATCACACTGAGAACATAATGAAGCAATTTATTAATTTTCTCTCCCTGCTTAATCTTTGTGAGGTGACAATTCTAAGCCACTTTCAGGTGAAATTCATGAAATTTCTAAACATTACAACACTGAAGCCATTGACTTTTGCAATAGATATGGTACATACGGGGACGTGATTAAGGAGTAAAAACAGACTAGTGGGTTACAGTACAAAATCATCCCCCGCTTCTTGGTTCACATCCAAACTAAATATTTATGCATTGTTAGTGAATGAAATCTAAACATCTGTTGTTCATTTTTCATTTTACATACCTGGCTATCCAAACTTTAAACAGACTGCAAAATAGTAAAGTTGATAACTTAGTTATGCTAATAACAGCCATAAAGAGAAACTGGTACCATTTATAGCAAGAAATCCCAGCTGTAGACTTGAAGCACCCAGATGGGACATGTGTAGCTGTGGATAATTACCCATAATGCCTGTGTGGTATGTCTGTATGGAGGAGGCTTGGTTGTGAATGTAGGCTTGTACCTCTGAAGGTGATGTGTTAATCATAGGTTAATAGTAAATGGATTACAAACCCAGTTGAGTTTATTTTCTTTTGATGAGATCTTTTTTTTTTTTTCTTCTTATTTTCAACCCATACACACACCCCAGGGAACGGAATAAATATATATGATTGAATTTAAGCCCTAATAGTAAATGAGATGACAATGCATGCTGTGTGTTATAAATGTTCAGCTCCTAGCAATGGATGAATCTCATCCCACTGAGCAATTTTATATTGATTGGTCATTTAAAATACATTTAAATGGTTTATAGTGTATGCTATAATTAGGCTCATAGGCATAAAGAGTGAAAGTTTACTCTACATCTATGTAAATTACAGTAGTATCTTTATCTTTCTAATCTTTCATTATCTTTCTAATATTTACAGCTATGCTTTGTTTAAATATGTAATAATGCATTTACTGCTTGGTCTAAAAGTGGGCAATAGCCTGGGCTATGAGAGCTAAAGCATAAGTGCAATGTTGAAAAAAAGTGGGATGCCTGCCCAAGTGAGAAGAATTATTAAAACTTCAACCTCAAATAACATTTGCTACAAATACTCTGACAAAAAGGTTTTGACAAACCATCATGTGTCGCCAAGCTCAACAGTGGAAACTATTTTTTTGAGGCTGAAACAGTGAAACAGGACTATTACTGTCGGGTGATAAAGCTTGATCCAAAACACCAAATTAGAAACAGCAAGCTTAAATTCCCAACCAGTAACATACATGGCTTCAAAGGACACTCAAAAGGTACATGTTTGATAGTGAGCATGTCATGCCTAGATGCTAACACTGGGATCACACACTATCTGTAATCCACTGATGTTGCTGCAAACTGTGCAGAATTTCATGCAGAGATCCAATGGCTCAAACATACCGAAATAAATCTGATAAGATATGTTCACTGATTGTAGTATTATAATATAACTGTTTTCATCAACAAGACTTGCAACATCTGCATTGCAGTGCATCTGCTATGGAAATTATGCAGCAGGAACAGATTATTTTATTGGAAATGTATGAACATCCATTGTAACCCCTTCAACACATCACATGTGATCCCAGCCTAAGAATAGTACCCAGGCATGTGGCAGTGCTTGTGCATGACTGGTTAACAGTCATACTGCAGGTATCTTTTAATGTCAAGAATCGAAATAGTTAAAGTTAATGTCTCATCCTCATATTTTCTCAAAAAAATCCCAGATTGGATATCTTTCAGCTTCAAGATTGAATCTGAAAGTCTTCCAGCCAGTCCTGGAGGGGTTGGCAATCCAAGGGTGTGAGTGCACTCACACTTGCACAGCCAGACACAGCAGGAAGTTTGTTTGTGGTACTGTGTGTATGACAGTTTAGCATGGTTACTTTAGCAAATCAGCAAACACAGCTGCTGGTTATGGAAAAGAACCACGAAGATGCTGTTTAACAATATTATGTAATATAATACAACATATGCACATTATGTTGCTTATTTCCACACCGACATATGAAAGACTCAGCTACCTGACTTTCTTAGCCACGTTACCAATTGTTTTTAATGCCTGTTAAAAATATGTGTTGACAATGGAGGCAGCCAAATATGTATAGTAAAGGTTGTCATGGCTAACAAGTGACAGTTTTGGTTTGCTGACAGTATAAAAACATGGTTTGGATAGAAATCTATGAGGGAGAACCCCGCTAGTGTGCTATTTCTGGCTTGATTCTGCTTTTATTTGCTTTTCCTTGTGTATGTATTTCCCCTTGCTGGTGTTGCCTTTCTGTGAGGTCATGTGAGCAATAATGCATGGTGACCACACAGAATAATTACCCAATTACAGCTCCATTGTGCAGCAGTGCACATTGCTTTACAGAAGCCATGGCCACCCCAATATAGCCCAATCAGCTGACAGATTGGGAAAAGCACAGGGGCGAGCAAGCTGTGGTAATTGATCTTAATCTTACCTGGACAGTCCCGGCCCCTGTGCGACAATTGAAAGGCTTTACCATCACTCTGATTGACAGTTGACATAATCTCTTGATGGATAGGGTAGCGCTGAGCCAGAGTGTTGATTATTATGAGTTGATTGTGTGTGTGTGTGTGTGTGTGTGCACGTGCAAATGCCTGTGTGCTTGTGTATGGCTGTGCATGTGTGAATGCCTATGTCTGAGTGAGAGCTCCGCTTGGGCGTCAGAGAGTGATGAGCCGTAGAAAGTATTAGACATATAATCAGTGAGGCTGTTCATCTCTCCATTTGGGTGAGTGAAATCCTGAGGGGCAAGCGTGCAGCGTGGATACCCCCCCCGAGGGCCCCGGAGTATCGCAGGCTCTCTCCTCTACTCTCATGCCTGCTGCTGTAAGGGCCTTGTGTCGTTCAAACATGAGAGGAGTTGATGCAATGAGAAAGGCCCCTCCAGGGTAGATTACCTATCATATCACTCTCCTTCCTTCTTCATCCGCTCCACACGGCAAACAATCTTGTGCAGTCTCTTTTCCTTTACCCCTTAAGACTGACTACCGATCCCATCTTGACTCTCTTCATGCGTTGATACAGCCCATCTTCCTTTCTAGCCATTTCATTATGGCCTTGTTGAATATATTGTTACCAATTGTGCCAAAAGAGTTGGTTTGCTATAATATGAAAATTTGACCTCATCTTGCTGAGGTCATGGGCAATAAACACCTGACAAGAGGGTGGACCGACAGAGCTTGAAATTCTAATCTTCTCTCAGCGCCCTGTTGGTGCATGGTGCTACAAGGGTCAGCTCGCTTCCCCCTCACAGTGGTCAGTTAGAGGGAGAAGAGTGTGGAGCGCTGTGCTCCCTTTTCTTTCCCTGCCTCTGCCTTCCCTCCTTCTCTACCATCAGATTTATTGATATTGACCTTTTGCTGAAATTAAGCGTGTAGATCCCTGGGCAGCCAGAGCAAAGTTTAAACCAATTAAAGAGCACTTCACCAATCAGCTAGGCAAGGCTAGGGCCTGTCTTGCAGGCTGGCCCGGTGAAATTAAAATCGTTTGCACTGTATCAAAACCTGCTCACAGGGCAAACAGTGCCTAAGTAATTTGATTAGGTGAGCCATATAAAAAAGAGCAAAGGATGTCCTCTGGTCTCTAACTATTATGATCGTAATGACAATAAAGCATCTGGGTGCATGCCCTCCAGGGACCTAAATAAATATTACAAAATGATTTGTGATGTTGTTACCTGAGTGCAAAGCACATCTAATTATGTACTGTTAAGTTTAAGCATACTTGTTTCTGATGAATGTGTTTCAAGTGACTTCTCACTCTCTCCTCAGAAGAGCTGAGGAAAAGCGAGACGTCTGATTGGTGTAATGGGACATTGAAATAATCTTGTCTTCGTCTCAGGTGATGAAATATGTGGTGATTGTGCTTGTGTGCTCATAACATATTTATTAATCTCAATCACATTTTAAGCATCAACTTGCCAACTTTCCTAACAAATTTTATTTTTTTTGTATTTTCTTTTACAAAAATACAAAATCATTTCAGTCTGGTCATTGTTATTTGAGCTTCATGGAAATCTTACTAAAGCAATGTAAAATACGGTTTACATATTTTACGGTTTACGGTTTTATTTGAACATACATGTCATCAACAAAATGAGTAGAGTAAGTATGTGTGTGTATGTGTGCTAAGTGCGGTGGCAGGTAATGACCAACACAGTGTAAAGTGGCCCTGGTTAAATGCGTCATTCTGAAAGTGCATTATGAAACGTTGCGCCGCCCTTCGCCTTCTCACTCTGTGGCTGGAGTGCTGGCGGGGAGCCTAGCAGCCACTTTCCCAAATAATTCTGTTGGTTCCCATTTTCAAAGCCATGACAGTCCTTGTTGTCTTTGGAGATAAAGCCAAGGTCCTGTGTCCTTCATGGTTGTCAGTCCGCCCTCACACATCAATCTGGCCTGTTTTAACGTCGTTACCTTGAGGTGCTTCAAAAGGCTTCCTCCCTATGTCTTCTTAATATAGATCCTACTTCCTGATGGCTCTGAACTGTAGGAGTTGCTGTCCTTTATCGTGTATCCTGTTAGTTTGTCCAGCCCTACATGTGCATGGGTATGTGTACAATGATGTCCCGCTGAGTTCCATTTCGATACAGCCTCGTTTGTTCATCTAGGTATTATTGCGCGAGTTTGAACTTCCCCATTTTGCTCTGAGGCCCAGTTACTCCCCAGGTGATGGCTGTATGTGTTCTGCATACAAACAAGCCTGTCAGTTTGAAAGACATGGTCTACGGTTCAACACAGCGCCCTGCCACTGTCAGAATACAGAGGCGCCTTTACCAGTGCAATGCAAACAGAGGAAGGAGCAAGGAACTGTAGCTTAAGGGCATTTTGATTGCAAACGGGGGTCTGGGGTTGTAGTAGAGTCTTTTTGAGGGCCAGCAGGGGTGTCCTGCTCAACAGCGTATCAGAAAAGGGGCAAAGCTCTGTTTCTGACCACCTCTTGTCATCAGACTACCATGGTTTGGCTTATATATGTGCATATTTAGACCCTGTTGCATTTATTCATGAGTTTGTCTATTTGTTCACTTTGTTGTTTTCACGATAAACTGACTTTTGGCTGTGGACCTGTGAAAAATCCACTGGAATTGGATCTTTTAAACTTTCATTTTATTTCCTATGTGCGTTCCAGCTAAAGGTTACCAAGCTAAGAAGCCCATTATTTTTTCACAGCTTTTGTTACCATCAATACAAGCAAGAAGACATTGTAAAGCTCCAAAAGACATGAAATTGCTTATAATAAAACACAGCAAATTGTCTTGATTGGACTTTTAGTGGATTGATATTATTCTTACAATCATTGCCTCACAATTACATCGTGATCAAGAATGAAACTAACAATCAGACTTTAGAGTTTATTGCAATCAGATTCAACCAGTTGGAAACAGCTTTGATTTAGACCTCTCAGGATGCTGTATAAGACGGTTGCTGGTTATATGTGATCCTGAAAGCAAGCAGGTCAAAAAGGAAAAAGATGGAGCTCATTCTTTCAGCAGTACACATCAAATAAGGTAGATCAAAGTCAGACATTAAGAACAGAAATGTATTCTCTGAAGTTTTTCTCTCACTATATATATATGTGTGTGTGTGTGCGTGTGTGTGTGTGTGTGTGTGTGTGTGTGTGTGTGTGTGTGTGTGTGTTTCTGTCTCTGTCTATGTGTCCATATGTGTCTGTACTTTTGTATTGCGTATTTCTTTTGTTATTTCAAAGAATATGTCAAAAACAAGTGGAATGGTTCTCGAAGATGTTTTATCTGTCACATGAAAGCGATCACAACATGTATTAGTCTGCCGCAATAAATCACCACATCACATTGTGCTTTTTGTACAAAATCAAGCTACTTCTGTGGATGTTTTGTAAGGTTGTCTAAAATTAAAAATTCCCTTTTAAAACTCCCTTTTCACCCCAAACTCTGACTCTTGGCCTCTATTGGAATCCAATGCAAAGCTGCGGGGTGACTCAGTTGGATGTTTACAACCCTCTCATGTAACATTGATCGACGCTGCATGGGTGCACTGGAGGCTTAGTACACACTCTGTATGCTTGGTGGCGGAGAGCTCCTGACCTTCTATTGACAGTTCTTATACTGGGTGTCACCTTGTGGATCAATTCCCCCTCCACAGTAGAAAACTGAATGCCACCCCGCCCCCAGGGAGCGAGCGTACACTGCATGTCAAAATTCCATATGGATGATGGGGAGGATGGAAATCTAATCGTTTCCCCCAATGCTCTGAATAAATCTGCCCGCAAAGCATTATTCCAATCAAAAACATAATCTCCTAAATGTTTGCATTCATCAACCCTGTCACCTCTGCTAATCCGCGCCTCCGCTTACCTCTCGTTGGCACCTTGGACCTAAATGGCGCTTTCCACATAAAGTCATGAATATTTAACATCGCTGCTGACTCATAGGAGAGTGATTTTCATGCCAGCACCTAACAAAAGATTTCCATTTTTTAACATGTAAATATGGCAGACACATTTACAAAGCAACAACAAGAGGCTTTTATTCCATCAGTGATTCACAACCCTAATCCCTCCTCTCAGGCGATTTGTCCTCCCACTGGTGGAGATTGAAAATGTGACGTGTCTCAAGCTTATGGCCCAAACTGCCATACTCTATTCATACACTGTTTGTTTATTATTCCGACCGACCTTTAAATTCCCTTGGCATCGTGACGAATCATGTATAATATAAAGTGTGTTGACTAACATACAATGTGCTTTGAATGCAGAGTGTCCTGAACCTTGCCAACTGTACGTTGTCACTCACATTGTTGTTGAACATTGACATTGAAGACAAAGAAACAGCATTGATCCCGGAGCAGGGCAAATGTCTCAGAGGTGGAATCACCATGAAATCAGAGGGGGATCCTGGATGTGCCACCCTTCATTGCGAAAGGGCAGCAAGTGTGTCATAGTGAGTAATCTCAACCCACAGGAGTTGGCTATCCTAGCAAGGGGGGGATAGGTGAGAGAGTCCAAGCTGAACTACACCAGAGCAGGCTTGCATTCATCAGGCCATGGCCTCTGTTCCTCACCCCCTGAGTGGGCCTAACACCCGGTCTGTGTTCACTAGTTCCCCCATCAAATCAGTGAAGAGGCTCTGGAGGCTGGAGCCATGATTGATCACCACAGGTAGCTAGTTCTACTAAGAGAAGTACAAACCATAACCATGTGCACATGTTTGGGTGAATGGTTTGTAGATCACAATTTTCCATTTTGATGTGCATTGCATTGGTACAAATTTCTAGTAAATCCAAGCCTGAGAGCCTTAGTCATGATGTACTTACTGTTCTCATGAGCTCTCATTATCTTGCAATGACAGTGTGATTATCAAATCCGTGATGATGGTTCATTCGAATACAAGCAAAAGGACATGACTGTCAATGTTAAAAACAGCTGACCTAATGACCTACTTCACGCTTACGTATTGAACAATCTGGGGTCTGATTAAGAATTCTATTGAATCCTTCAAACTGTACTGGCAAGGGGTTCTTCAAATGTAATAAAGAGAAAACTATTCTGGCAAGTAGGGGCATGTCTGAATAAAAAACTGCAAGTACATAAATCATGGATATGGAACAAGTCCTAAATCTGTCTGAACATCCTCATAAGTATTTATTTATTTATTTATTTTGTTTATTTGTTGTAATGAAACAATTGCTCCATTTAAGCACAATTACTACACCACTATTAACCAATACCAATGCTCAGAACATAGTGCATGGCACTGATGGAGGTTATCAGAATTCTTTCGTCTGTGAAAAATGTTTCTTGTCATATCTTTAATTAAACAATTGATTTTATCTGACACATATTGGCTTTTGTTGTTGTCTCTATATTTTGCTCGGGCAATTTCTAATGACTGCAAGGCATTAACAAGGAAGAATCATTCTGCCTTGAGCTGTACTTCTTCACCAGCTGTTCAGGATGCTCCATTCTCAAGCTGTACTGTATGCGTTCTGCTATACATCATCTTGCAGTGACTGAACAATGTGAATTTCACTGATGACTGTGAAACTGGGTAATTTACTGCAACAGTCACACAAAAAGTACTCACCTTTTACTACTTAAGACTGTTCACAGATTTTGTTCTATATGTTTGTACTTAGAAGGCATTTATTTTTAATTTTGTACATGAACATGAAATATACAAAATTGATCTTATTTTTTTCTTGGCAAAAAATTCATCAAACATCTTATCAATAAAGAGAGGAATGAGCACATCACTGACCAAACTGCATCAACACACCAAAATAAGAACATCTGGAGTCACAGCACAATGACTCAAAACTGAGCCTTGAGACCAACAACAGTAAAAAGAATATCTAATGTTGATCAACTTTTAATTCAAGAGCATGAGCAATCACAGCGCAGGGTGCAAGCAAGGTAAACCTATGCATTGATACTTGCCAACTTACCCTTAGGCAATGGGTTCATAACACAACACATATTAGTCACACACACTGTACAATACGCAGCAGAGCTAAATTCCTGCTTAAACTCAACAACGCTGCCATTTCCATGCTGTGTAGGCCAATAGGCGCCTATCCCATAAGACAATAATCTGGAGCCACGGGTCCTTAGATTTTTTACCCCTCTTATATTATTAATGATATTGTGGCCCAGCCCTGACACGACAGGATGAACCGGTCTGCAATGAACCTTGCAAAACAGTCAACAGCTGGCAGGCTTCACATCAATCCGACTGAACTGAGCGTCCATCATTAAAGATACATCAATCCAACGTGACGGGAAAGGAGATGGAAGATGTCTTGATAATGAATAGAGGTGGGGGAGAAGTGACACAGTGTGGCACAGACCTGGTCATCGAGTAGCATAGGGTTCATCGAGTGGGTGGGGCATTACGAAATGAGGACAATTCAGACAGTGTCAAATACATATGGTGTATGTAAAGAGTTTCACTCCACAATGAGATATCTGCTATTTGACAACACTGTCACCTGCTCTTACAAACAGCTGCTCATAAAAGTACATCTCATCATACCATAGCCAACCTAATGGTGCGATCCAAGCCCGTTCTGTAGAATAAAGTAGAAAACTGCCCATGTGGAGAGAAAAAAAGGAACTGAAGTGTAATACCTTGTTACGAGCTCTGTGCTGTATCCAAAAGCTTATGCTTTGTCCCAGCAGAGCAACTCTCAGGCTTGTTCATTGATCACAGTTTGAGCTGTGGTTACACGGGTACCACTTGCTCAAATTAGTTTTTGTGTAATTCTGTGAGAAATTAGCTGCCTCTGTTCCATACTGTCTGCATTTTGTACATTTTTTGGGGTTGATTTTTTTAAGCATTAGTAGAAGCTGTTTTATCTCCCAGGGGCCTTGTCTTCCATTATGTTCTCCAGCTGTGCCTCTCTTTCACTTCCCTGCGGTGGACCTGCACTAAGGCTCATCATCATCGTGGAAGGGTGGGATGGAATCTGTCTCTCTTTTCTCTCTCTCTCTCTCTCTCTCTCTCTCTCTCTCTCTCTCTCTCTCTGTCCTTTTTTC
Organism: Hoplostethus mediterraneus; assembly: GCA_034670385.1. Lineage (NCBI taxonomy): Eukaryota > Metazoa > Chordata > Actinopteri > Trachichthyiformes > Trachichthyidae > Hoplostethus > Hoplostethus mediterraneus. The sequence continues at coordinate 12,522,872 of JAXDDW010000004.1, forward strand.
TTCCTTTCTTTTTTTCTCTCTGTCTCTCTCTCTAATGCTCCCTCTGCCCCTCTCTATCTCTCTCTTACTCACTCTACAAAGCAAGGTGCCATTGTGGTTCAGATGCTTGTCCGGTTAACAGGGACATGGGCTCAGTCATTAAGGCAAAAAGCGTGAGGTTTTCTCCAACTAACTTTGAGTGACAGAACAGCCCCCCCTCCCCTCTCTCTCTCTCTCTCTCTCTCTCTCTCTCTTTCTCTCTCTCACCTGCAACTGTTCTGTTCATCCCACTGACATCTCACCCAACTCTTTCTCCCTGGATCAAAGGATTAAGCCTGGGAGGAGAGCTATTGCTCTGCTTTACCTGGGGGTTAAGACAGCAAATAACAACCATAATGTAAATGACAAAACAGATATTATAAATGCTGATGATTGTAATAGGGAGATACTTTCTCGCCAGTTTAGCAAACAAGGTGAATGGATTTGAATGTGCTGAATGCATTAGCACTTATTTACAGAACATTTAGACCATCATCGAGGGCTTAGTGTGACACCGCTTTCTGAAAGCAACCATGAATGACTCTAGGGTTCGGTTGCATGTGGTGTGTAAAGGATGCAGAAATAATGTCAAGCGATCTAATTTCAGAAGGTTAAAGGGAAGAGGTCATAGAGTGATGCACTGCACTCTTTTCCTATTTACCTGATGAGAGTTTGTGCTTTAGAGCTAAATAATGTGGCATTTGCTATCGTGCTTGATAGTACTACATAGAAAATGTTTTTTTAGATGAGGTGTTTTCTTGTCAATCCTTTCAGTTTTGGACATTTGCAAAAAACTCAGAAACTATTCCTAAATGTTTTGTAAATATTATCTAATTCTCAAGTAACTGTTGAATGTTATTATATGTTATCATAATTGAATTAACTATTACTACCAATAACAAAAGTCAAAAGCCATGTAACATTTTCTTATCCTTATTTAACAATTATTGAACGTGATCACAAAACTGACAGAGGTTCTACATGAATTCCCATGAACCGTGTCTTTTCTCTTTTAGACAGACTGCATCATACTGTATGAATTTCATTCCATGCTCTCACTGACAAAACTCTGTGCCAAGCAGGGAATGGTAGCTGCATATCACTGAACGGTGTCATTGAATGCTGTAAACCAACAGCTCTTGATCTTCCAGATCTAAGTGAGATGCCACATCCTATAGGATCTGAGGCTCCCCGTGTCGTCAGCGCTTCAGACACATTTTAAGTGTGGTACAATTAAACATAGCCCTTGCACAGGGCCTCTCAACCTCTCTGTCAATAACAAGCCCTCAGTTTGTAGCCTGCACAGTTCTTGTGCGGATATGAAATGCCATGGCTTTAACTAGTTGCTCGTACCAGGCAGAAGATACTGAATTATTAATCCACTGGCCTCATTTGGGACTTGTAAGTAACGGTTTATGAGTACAGACAGCAGAACTAGCAAGTATTTGGTTTCAAAACACAAATCAGCACTGTGACGCCAGACTTGTTGACTGTACCGTGGTGTGGAAATGTCTTTTGCGAGGCATGGTCTCTCGGCAAACAAGGGGACAAACATTTGTTTTGATGCATTTGTTTGGCTTTGTTTTAACTTTCAGTTTTTAGCTTTTTATTTTTTATTTTTATATTTTTTATTCTGGCAGGCACAAGGGGCAGGGGATGTGATGTAGGACACAAGACAGACCTGTTCTCATCTGCTTCACACCAACCTTGATGATGCTCTTTCCCTGGTGCATCAAACTTTAGGGAGAGCAGAGGCGACAACCTGGACGGACGCGCTCCATTCACCTGGACACACGTCTCCCTGCACAGCTGGTGTTTACTCCACTGAATGGCCACACAAGCACAGACATACCGGAGAATGCTAATGCCCGATTTAGATATTCACTGACCAGTACAAGACTGCTTCACTGCTTCTCTCTCGCTCGCTCTCTCTCTATCTCTGTCTATGTGTGTCTGATTCAATTCATGTACATGTGCTATTTGATGCATGCTGCATTATTGACGTTTCTGCTGTTGCATTTCTACTGCTTACAATAATCTCAAGGAATAGAAAAAAGCAAATCTTCAGCGATTGGAACCTCATATGAATCTGTGCAAAGTCAGCTTTTTATCCTTTTTTTTTCAGTCGGAAACGCCTCTTCATTTTGTCTCTGAATGCCAACATTTGTGTGGAGTGATGAGAGTGACTGATTGTGTGAATAGTGAGTGCTCAGCAAAGGTCTTGACGGACATGGAAAAGGGAAATTTCCCGTGACAGAGTATAGTAGATTAAAGATTCAATGATGGAGGTTGAATAGAGAATTTGGACTTTTTGCTATATTGCAAAAGCTTTAAATAGCTGTTGATATTTAAAATGGCCTCTTTTGTTGGTGAGGGAGCAGGAACTCCTACAGCAATTCATTATAGGCTCTACAAAGAGGGAGGGGGGGCTTGACAGCACTGCTCGCTGGTATTGTAGTATGCAAGTACTGCATATTAGAATCTTTTTAAATTCTTTCAAAAAATAAATCAAAATATTTTCTGTTTGTTGGCAAAAAGCATGTTGTAAGTGTTTTGCAAGCATGTATTGAGTCATAGTTCATAAAGCTCGCCATTGGACATCTAGGAAATGCACTTACGATTTCTGGTGACTAGTAGTTCTCTTGCCTACCTATGTTGAATGCACTTATTGTCCCTTTGGATAAAAGCGTCTGATAAATGACTGTAATGTAATGTAATGTAATGTATGTCTATAGTATATTCCTAATGTCTAATGAAAAGGTTTCTGAAAATGTAATCTATTCTACATATTGATTACATGCTCATAAATCAGTGTCAATTGAAATTAACTAGCTGTTGTTTACTAATTATTTTTTAGATTATTTATTGGGTTTGTTCAATGTTTATAATTTGTCAGTTAATGGTAAAATCGATTTGTTGATGGTTGGTTAACTGTGACTAACAATGTGGTGCTCCCCTGAGCATACAGAGGAAACAAGAGCTAGAATTCTCTCTTTTATTTGAGGTCATTATAGCTTGAAGAAATGCTAATGACACCAGAGAAGTTACCAGAGGTTAAGTGGTCATCGTTTCTCAAACGTACTGCAGAGGCTTTAGATATAATTCACACTAACTCAGACCAAAAGGTCCCTCGCTAATTCCTGATGGGCCAGTTGGTGCAATAGAAGGAGGATTAGAGTGGTCAGTCAGTGGCAGTAGCGCTGTAATCAGATGACACTCTATTAAAAAGTATCATGAGCTGATGAGACTTGTAATCTGATTACATAATCAAAGGATTACAGTTACTAATCAGTTGAACACCAAACACATAAAAAGGAACATTCCTTCTTAAGTGCCTTATTTTTCAAACGGTTTTCAGTTGGGTGCATGATGTCAATGAACCTGATAATATTTCACCCCAACTATATATTGATGTTAAGAATTGAAAAGGTGTATTGTTAGTCTACAATGGTAGAAATGCAGCTCTGCACTCAATCACTGCCCCTATTTTCCTTTACTCTCCATGCTCCCTTTCTTCCCCCTCTCTCACACAGACGCAGAGATGTTGGAGCAAAATGTTCTCAGAGACCTTTGATGTAAGTATGCCATGGTGAATAAGAAGGTTATGCAAATATGCATGAATGGCTGGTTGAGAAATATGCCCCCAGTGATAGGGCCATGTGACCTCTCTGCTGTTGTCAGGGTGGCTTAAGAACAAGTATTAATGAGTGACATTTCCTCACAGCACCCCGGTGGGCCGGCGCTGTGGAGGCTGATGAAACGGATCCCCTCGGTAGAAAAGACACAGACGTTAGAACACCAAGTTGCTCCTCTAATGAAGAGAAGCGAAGCATAATTGAAACGAAATGGTGGGAAAAATCCATTGGCAAGACTGTTTTTTTTTTGTTTTGTTTTTTCCAATGCAGTGATTTCTCCACTTTGAAAACATGAGTCATGTTTCTGGAGGGGAAATATTGATCTTTTATTTATTAACACTGTGAATAATGAGCTGGTGCACATAGGTGCAATGGCAGCTTTTTTGTTAACCAGATGAAGCCACGCTAAGCTCGTTTTGTGGCCAGTGCTGAGCAAGAACATTGGTAGGGGGTCCTGAGACTGCATTTACCATTCGGCCCACTGCTCAGCCAGATTGCTGTGGCCTCCATGGGCTGCGGTGGTAGCAGGGGGATGGCAAGCAGTTCCGTTTTGGCTGCTGTGTTGAAACAGAGCAGGCTGCAGTGCCTCAGGTAACGAAGCATACTGGTGCATTAGCATTTCCATGTAAAAAAAAAACTAGAGAGCTGCGAAAGCTCAAGAATGACAGATTTTGCTAGATGGAGGGCAGTGAGGAAGTGGATGAAATTCAGACAGGGAAAGGATTATTATTTTGGTAGCTGTTCATACTATTGAAGCATCACATTGTATCGCGTATGTTGCTCTCAGAACCTGTTCCTTCCCTTCAAAACTAAGCACAGGTGCATCAGTCCATATTTACTCTCACTGAACAAGGCAACATATTGTGTTTTGTGATAATGCTGTGCCCTATTTCCTCTTATCAACATACAGCACTAATAGACTTCAGACATGATAAAGCCTGTGATACAAAGGCTGTCAGATGAGTAGAGATTTAATCTTTTTTGATGTATTATATGTAAAAGAACTTGGATTAGGCAAGATAACAAGCATGCTTTGCCTTTGCTGGCTACAGAGTGATTGGTTTGGGAGTAGCAAGGGTTTTTAGAGGTTTATAAAGTATGCTTAGTTTGCAAATCTGATATGTTTGACCTAGTTATGAAGCAAATTCTTCTGGTATTACAGTGGATTATTGCATCCACAAAATATTAGCACTGCAAAATATTATAGATGTCTGACCAGAACTTGATGTTTACTATCCACGAACACACTATTGTTCATATTCTCCGCAGTAACATGCTATTTAAACCCATTAGATTCACTGCAGTTTTGTGACATTTTTTCCCCCTTTTCTTCAGCAGTCTTTTAAGTGATCTTTGTTTTTAAGTTGTGTCACTTCATGTCAAGCCTTGCAACACAGATAATTTCTAAGGCACTTTAGATGCAAAGCACCACCAACACCTTTCGGGGGGGAAAATGAGAAAGGAGATTGCGATGGAGTCTGTCCTTTTCCCCAGGGACAGTAAATCCATGCGGAGCATACTTGTCTGGAGCTCCCTTTGAATAAAATTCAAGCATTCAGAATAGCTTCATCTCCACTCTCTGTCTGAATCTGTAATGTTTAACGAATTCTTGTCTTCATTTTAATTTAGACTTCTTTTGATGGAACTTGTTTGTGTGAAAAATACATGAAAAGGTAAACGATTAACATTTCTGTTTCAAGGACTGAACACAATTAAAAGTGTATTTCAAAGGATCTTCTTTAAGGTATTCAGATTCAGAAACACATGAGCCGGAATGTTCTTTCATCTGCCATGCACACGCTGTCGAGCTTTGTCAAAGTGTGATCACTTGGCTTGAAAGTGTTTCCTATTGAGGGGACTTTGAATCATTGTTTGTTTTGTGCATTTTGGCCTAGACATGGTCTAGTCTAGTCTAGTCTAGTCGTAGTACATTATATCAATTACATTGTGTAATTATAGGTAATTATAGGTTTTTCACTTTTTGAAGTGATGTTAACAAGCACGTTTGGTTACTGTCAGTGTAACAGACCATGTTAGCATGTTAGCCCTTTCACGGAGTCCTCAATATTCCAACATCTAGCTCTGAGAAACTCACTTTCCATTGAGTGAAATGAGATCTTGGATGCACCACTTTTTACTTACTTTTTATTCTGATGTGCTTGCACTTTTTCTTAAGAAATCAATCAATTGATTTTATGGTTTCTCTGCATTGGAGACTCTACATCACTGCTCTTAAAAAAGCAATTTCACCTCCCACGTCTAAAAAACCCCCCAAAGAGGTAATTTGCCAGAAACCCCACCACTACCCAATTATCTCATCAATTAAGTTCCTAAGAGCAAGTGAGGACTTAATTAGGGATGTGTCTGCATTAGTGAGATGTTCTGACCCACTGCTGTCAACCCCACAAGTGATGATGCAATCCAGTGATCTTTTCGTCCCATTCCCCGAGGCCTGGACCACCATCTTGTGTCTCTCCCCCTAATGAAATCCCTCTCTAAATCCACTGCTGTCCCCTCTGCTGCTCCAGTAAGCCTCACTGGGACGCCACCACCAATACCAGGGATGCACTAGAAGTCTCTTCAATTTTTACAGTGCTTTTGTTGTTGAATCTCATGGGTCTGTGAACTCTATAATGTGCAGAAAAAGATAGAGGGACCAAAAAAGTTTTTAAGTAATTAGCTCATGGATTGCACAGAAACTTGCCTGAGGCATACACACAGTATAGTATAGTCATTCAAGATTCAAGAACTTTATTTGTCACATACACATACAGGATGTATAGTGAAATGAAAGTGTCAATGCTTACGGGATTGTGCAAAAAACAACAACAGTATATACAATATAAAGAATCAACAATATTTACAGTAAAAAGTAAAAAGAAGCAACCTCATTTACAATATATTGAGCATAAGAGGGGCAGTGTGAGGAACTTGGTGGGGGCCCTGGTGAGATCAGAGGTCACAGTCCTGGTGGCCTGAGGAAAGAAACTCCGTCTCAGTCTCTCTGTTTTGGCAGCATGACTACGGAGGCTCTTGCCTGACCACAGCACCTGAAACAGTCCGTTGTTGGGGTGGTGAGGATCCTTCGTGATCCTACAGGCTCTGGTTCTGCACCTCCTGGTGTATAAGTCCTGCAGGGTGGGTTCAGCCGAACGCACTACTCTCTGCATAACCTTCCTGTCCTGAGCGGAGCTGTTGCCAAACCAGGCAGTGATGCTTCCTGTCAGGATGCTCTCTACAGCTCCAGAGTAGAAAGACTGGAGGATCCTCAGGGAGACTCTGAATTTCTATTTCTATGTATGTATGTATGTATCTATGTATAGTCAGCACTGATTCCCCTGAAATGCTACTGCTAACACACGCTGTAACTATGTCCAGATCCTATTATCATACGGCTGCAATAACTTCTCCACAGAATACATACATGCTCACGTTCAAGTAGGAATTTCAAAATCCAAACACATATTTATTGATTTACACTTTGTACCCCTGTTGACCTCTAATCAGTGTAAGCTTTAGCTATCTCAACTCTCAGCTGATACACTACACACATTTTCTTTTAGGAATCAAATTGAAAAAAATGAATTCAACGTAGAGTCCAAGGCTGGATCGATCAGCCCTGCATAAACCAGGTCTTAAATCAACTCGCCAACAAAAGATTTAACACTGTGAAATGATTCATAATAGGCCTGCCATCCTTGGTTGTTTGTGACTGAAGGGAGTACATTTGTGCAATAAATGAGAGCTGCTGAGAGGTTTGGAGATGAGTTACTTTCTCCCCCCACAATTAACATGCTGTTTGACCTTCTGATTGTAGGGGCAAAACTCCATAGAAATGTTGGATACAGAATACATTTTCTGCCTGTAAGACTGGACTGCATTAAGTTCTCAGAGGTGAGCTAAAGAACCAAACATCGCATTTGTGGGATGCAGAGTGGTTGAGAGGCTCCACACCAGCAATTACAAAGAAAAGCATAAAAAGAAAAAAAGAAAGAAGGAAATCTGAAATGCTTGTGGTTTGTGGTTAAAGGCAAATATCACCTAGAGTTCAGATATCGCCAAAGTCCCGTAAAAGCAAACACAGCTTTCCAGGAATTGTCAAAAGCAGGTTAATTTACCTAGTACCGGCTTTTGCCTTCAGAACAGCCTGAAATCTTAATGGCATGGATTGAACAAGCTATGTTCCACGAGGATCTTGGTTCAAAGTGACTATTGGGTTGAGATGTATGGACTGTGCAGGCCACTGGAGAAAACTGCAGTCATGTCATGTTCCTGGAACTATCTTGCGATGATGCATGCTTTGTGACATGCTGCATTATGGAAGTAGCCATTTGGAAAAAGGGTAGACTCCGGCCATGAAGGGATTCACCTGCTCAGCAACAATGTTTAGGTAGTCTGTGGGATTAAAACAATGCTCAGCTGTGTGCCATTCTGACTCTCATTTCCTAGGTCAGAAACATACAGTATGTCATTTAGTGGATGCTTATATGCAAAGCACATTGATCTTTAGCATGGGTGGGCCCAGTTGGAAACATACCATTAACCATGTCAGCTCCATGCTCTATCCATTAATCTCCAGGGTAAAACATATTGGTGCTTAATGACAGTGCTCAATTAGGTAGCTGACTTACCATCCCTGCTTCATTGTGGAAGATAACAGGTTTAAGACAATGAAACAATGAAAATGATTATTTATAGCTACTAAAGCCAAAACACTGATTTAATGTTTTCAGGAATCAAATGGTGATTTCACTGAAATGCATTTAAACACTCCTGGATTTAAATTGGATGTTAAGGATGTTAAGGTGTAGGATGTGTCCATGGCCTGTACCCGTCAAAAGATACAATAGGGCTCATATTCCTTCACCTGAGTACATCAGTAAGCAGACTGGAATGTCAACAGACCTGCGCAGGCCCATCAAAGTGCTACACGTTTTTCATCTATAATAGACAGCAAATCAAAGCACCCTCCCTTCGAACTCTGAGCCAGTTACACAATGTCTTCTCCTGCCCCCACTTCACTGTCTGTGCGCCTTTCATCCCATCCTCTTGGAGAGGGAGAGCGGATTCTCTTTCTTCTGCTGCTCGGCCGCTCTGTTTGATCTCTGTAATTCAGCTAATGAGGCTGGGCCCCTGGCAGGCAGCTGGCACACACACTAAAGGCAACAGTGCTGAGATGTGCCCCTAGATCTCAGTTAGCCACACAGCGCCACCCCATCTGACTCAGCAACCAGCTCTGAAACATCCAGGGCCCCGTTGAACAAGGTGGAAAACCACACTTAATTACCTGCTGTTAGAAAATCAGCAGAATTGAGAAATAATGGAATCTAGGTCAGCTTGATCTCGGCAGCAAAACTACAGAGAGCTGTTAGTTGAACCTATCAAGGCAACACTGGCAAATTCATTTCACTCGTCTTTTGATTTTCTGCATGTTTAGAGTACACAGTGATTAATCTTGTTTTGCCTCAGAAATAGAGGACTGGGCAATTTGTTTCGCATGATGAAGTAGTGCTGAAATATTCTGTTGTGGAGAATGATTTTCATTACATTGAAATTCTCACTGCACAGCCAATCGTTCCATCTGTCACGCCCCTGTTATCAAATAGGTGGTCCCCATCAATTCAACTTTGGCACATGTCAGCATCTTGCCTACATCCGATGAGAAATTGTAAGTTATTTGTAGTAAGGAATATGGAATGTGCTAGACAGATTTGTCTCTAGAGTGCTGGGGGAGGCTGGGGAACATCTGAGTCAGCAGTGTTTGAAGCAAATGCAAACCTCTCAAAAATGCTAATCTTTGATTTCCCCCAGATTAGTGGGACTCAAACTGAGCTGGAGACTCAGAAACACAAGAAGCTGGCGGCCATCCTGCTCCTGTCTCCTAAGCATCCGATTAAACGGAAACCTGATGCCGCATCCGCCTCTTTTTGTTGGCTTTGAGAAAAAGGAACTCCTTGCTGATGTTCCCAAAGATTATGTGTTTTTTTCCCCCCCCCAACTTTTTAACAGCGTGCTGTATCACCAATATTTTCATAAAGCTGATGTCTATGTGTATACATTCTCTGTCGCTTTGAAGTGGCAGGTGATATTCTGAACAAACTGTAGCAGACAAGGACAAGAGAGAGGCTCACAATGCAATCTACACTCTGATTCTACAGTGAGCCACTGTGTCTTACAAGTTCACAGTATTCAGAAAAAGCTTCAGATTATGTTGGCACTTAGCCTGCATACTCTGCATTTGCAATCTGCTCACACAGGCGCCCTTACAAATGTACAGTACAGTAGCTGCAATGGTGTCGCTCACAGCTATGAAAATAAACAACATATGCCACGACTGGGTAGAGGATTGTCGGTGCTATTAATGCCATGTCTACTTGCTGTGGTAGCCATCTGACCTGAGGTTTGTTCATTCAGAGCTTTCAGCCTCGTAGGAGAGAAGGTATAGAAGCCATGGCCGCTCTTTCCCCGCTTGAATGCCATGCCTTGAAGCAGGGTTGCAGATGGCATGAAAGAAATGCTGAACAGTGGAGAAAAACCCAAGGCATCCACATGGGGGCCCACTGGGTGGCATCATGGTGGAACAAACTCAAAGTTCACACCACCAGGATCCAGCTCAATGTTGTTGTGGCTTTAGTTCTCACATTTCTATTATACTCATGGCTTTAGTTTTTCCCCCTACAACTGCAAATGTTCAGACTATAAGAAATATGATGGTCATGAGTCATAATCGCGCTGTTTACTGAAAGAATTTCTCCACACAGCGTTCACAGGTACGATGAAGCAGTCAACCGGCATTCCGAGTGATCAGTGTTTTCATTTGAAATCATCAAGGAAAACAGTAGCCGAAGTTGGCAAAAAAGTTTTAATTAATGAAGTTATTCATTTGTTTAATCAGACATGACACGGTGTTCTATATTTACATATTTATTCAACTGAGAGAACATTATGTCAGAGCCCTCAGCACAAATGTCATCAAAAGCGGAAATTTGAAATTCCAATTCTCTGCATGAGAGACATCACCAAAGGGAGGAAATAGGGAGAGATGAGCAAAGAATAGTTAATTTGGCAAAGCATTTACTCAGCAACTTGCTGCAAGTCTCAGGTGACATATCAATCTTGTTAGGTGGAGACTTCTCCCAGGTGTCTGATCGTGTAGAGGATTCCCTGAAGTATGGAGCAGCCAGAAAACACTGAAGATGAGAAACAGGATGAAGTACAGCTCGAGTGCCGTTCAAACGCTAGAGTAGAGTGCTATCATAATATGTAGCTTAACGATCTTAGAAGAAGAATATTACCTCTCGTTTTGAAATGTGAAGTCATATTGTTCCTCTCTATAAAACGTATCTGTTGCATATAAAAGTACTAAACTGTGTGTGGAGATGATCAGGACTGGTGAGCTGTGACCTGCCGCTCTGACGTCTTGTAATGCCCTTGGAATATGTCAAAGTGTTTTACTGCTTACAAATGACATTTCAGGTGAATCTTAATGCAGACGGGATGAGTTGATGTGAGGATGTTCCTGCAGCTAGCCTTGATCTTTGTAGGCTGCTGTTGGTAACATGCTAGTATGTTTTCCTAATAATTATATACACCACATTTATTTGTTTGTGTAAGGTCACAGTTTTCACCTGTTGGAGGGAGTACATCACGGCCACTTCAGTTTAATATCAGTCATATAATTCTGTTTCTCTGATAATACTCTGATAGTTTGATGACATAATTCTACTACTACTACTACCTCTATCCTTATTAAAAATAAAAAGAAGAAGAAGCTGAAGAATTACGAACAATAATATAAATAACAAAAATACATATTTATTTATATTCCACTTTTAAAATGCCTTAAAAAGTCCTTTACAAACAACAATAAATATATTAATAAATAAACAAAAGATTAATGAATACAATAATAAAAGTCAATGAGGCAACAATGAAAATGTCAAATTATAGAACGAATAACTGGTTGACCAATGAGCGGTAGCTAGATGTAAGCTAATAGCCACTTCACTTCCTTGTCCTTTATTTTGATATTTGTCCCCCATGATTAAATTGGGGGGTACTATGGATCGATCTACTTTTGTGTGTTCATCTGGTTGTCTATTCGTCACATGCAATTTCTACACTTCTACTCTTCTACACTACATGCAAATACTACTGACCAGATTTGAAAAAGTACGCTGCTACAATGCTCATTTGTTTATTTGTCAATGTGTCTCATCAATGTACTTCAGCATATACAGTATATACAAGCTAGGCCTTAAGATTTACTATATTTAAGTCACTTGCATGTGAGTTCAAGTTGATCACCTAATTCACTAATTCTCACATTAAGTGTGTACTAATGTCCCAAAATAGCAGCAGAGCACTGGTGTGTGAGGGCAATATTGATCCTGAGGATAGTTAATGGTTTCCTGCAGGAAGATGATTCCTCTTGGGGGAATGCCTACTCTGATGAGGCATTTTTCTGAGGGAACTAGCTTGACTTTTGACCACAGAATATCAAGTCACTGGAGTCTTCCAAAAAAAATGTAATCAGAATATAAGAGAGAGATATGGCTTAATGAACTCATAAAAGTCAGTGTCTATATAATCATTCATATTTGAAACAAATGCACAAGGAAAGTCTAATTTATGAATAAATGCCAACATTTATACCAAAATTGATAACCGGGCAGCAAATAGTGAAAATAGGAATCACAAATCCCATTTGAAATGTTCATTATTGTACATGTTGAGCCACCTGTCACCTTGTATCATCTATTTTTGTGTAAGGAAATGCAATGTAATGTTGAAATCATACATAAGGATCTTTGAGCTGAAGTACTGTATGGGAGGTCTTATTGTCCCTGTATCATGTGCATCACAATGTATGCTGTCACTATTTCTCTGCACTGCTGCCACTGAGACATACTCCTGTGCATTTATCACAGGAGTCACAGTTTTAGATGAGTCTTCATCAAATGTATTGCTTACTGATTAAAGTGACTGATGCTGTTTCTGAATTGAATTAAAATAAATTGAGAGAGTTTGGGATAGCAGCAGTGGCTGATGGTGGGGGGGCGAATATATGCCACATATGAACCCACTATAATGAGTTGGCCATCAGTGGGCGTGGTGTGAAAGTGCTGAGCAGGGAAAGTGGAGGTGAGCCCCGCAGGACTCATTTGAGAGGAGCGTGGTGCTGAGACCAGCTCAGGAGCCACACAAGGAATCACAATTACACATAATTACAGCTTGAAAACTGTGGCAAAGGGGCTACTTTATCAGCCTATATTGGCTCAGTACTCCTCCATGCCTCTAATTGCTACTCTCCTTCTTCTGCACATCACTTTCACCAATTGTCAAATATTGTACAGCTATGTGAAACGCATCCTGACCTGGACAGCTTCCATTTTTGCACAAATGAAGCCTATATTTTTTGCAAATCTGCGCTATTTATACAGGGTGCATGTACAGCAGGCCCACCCAGTGCATCCTATATATAAATTACTTTGTCGAAAGACCTAGAACAATTTCAAAAAAATTTGAAATATCAATTTTTCAGAAGCTTGTCTTGAAATCCATTTGTAGCAAACAGATTTAGATGCTGTGCAGCTGGAATACAGAGTGACACGCTGTATTTCCTTTGCAATTCTTTTGTTGTCACTACACAGTAGAATCATTCTTGAATTTGCGGTCCTGTATAGCACGGCACTAATACTGCCAGGGTTTGGGGTTACATTCCCTGAGTGGCTAAATGGATAGAGTGGCACTAACACTGCTGTGGTTAGGGATTTGATTCCCACTGGGACCATCCAAGCTAAAAATATTCACCCATGCATACTCATAGAACTATAAGGTGCTTTAGATAAAGCCATCCACCAAATGACATATGTTGCCAAGCGTACAGCACTGGAAAGAATACTCTATATGTGTGTGTGGGTGTGTGTGTGTGTGTGTGTGTGTGTGCAAGTCAGCACCACTCACCCTATGAAATGACAGGAAACTCCAGGGCTCTCTGCACTTGTCATGTACTGCACCAGCCATTACCTTTCCTTCCCTTACTGCTTAAGGGGCCTATAAGCGCCTCTTGTTAGTCTGTCATTTACTCCCTGCTACTGCAGGCTTCACTGGTGTTGCCCTGGTACTCACTCACTCTCTAACATGCATGCACGCACACACACACACACACACACACACACACACACACACACACACACACACACATACACAAACACACACAAACTGTCCATATGAATCCAGGTAAAAGCTACAATTCCTTATTCATTTCACCAATAAGTCCACTTAAATCATGAAAGTGCGATGGAGATGAACAGGGAGGAAATGGGTTAATGAAAGAATTTTAAGCATTGAGGAAATTGACGTCTGTGTGTTGCCCCACAATATTAATTTTTAAGTTAGACCACAAAAACGATGAATGAAATGGCATAATTAATTATGGCAGGAGATGAGCCACTACGTAGTCAAGTGGTCAGCTAAACAGAAAAATCTCTCTAGTCAGTTACCAGCCCTACTCATTTGTTTGTGCTGAAGCTAATATTAAGATATTTCCTCCCTTATTACACTCACATATACAGCTATCTGTTTACTGACACACAGAGACAAACATAGACATGAACACAGCAACAGACAGACACAGATAGATAGACAGACACGCACGCATGCATGCAAACATACTCATGCATACAGGTAAGCATTAAAACCAGTTATCAACTTGCATATATTATGCCGCTGACAATATGCCTACCAAGTTAGCATTCAGGGAAAACTGCCAATGTGCACCACTGTTGTGCAGCTATATTACATGAACATGTCTACTTTATTACTGGTGTTTATATGACATACACAATCCACTTTATTTATACTACCAGCATATATTACATCGGCTACCTTCCAAACATTAGCCATGTAAACTTGTTTTCAATGTGGACATACAGATTCCTACTGTATGTGAGAGCAATTAGTTCACATCAAAAGGCATTTTGAAGTGGTCCAACCTCAGTTTTCTCTTTGAACAACTATTGTTGTGGGCTACAGTCATTGGTGACTACATTGATGTCTACAACAATGCAAGGCTTATAGTATTAATGGAACTCTATTCAATGTCCAAAAAGTGTTTTTCTCCAACAATGCAAGGCTGTTGGAGTAAATAGTGAAGCATCCGCCTGCATTTTTTCGTTTTGGAAATATTTTTTAATAAAGGATTTTAAAGAACCGACATGATTGATAATTCTCTTACTGCCCCCCAACACACAACATTGCTGCTAGAAACATACACCATACTACCATGCAATACATAGCACCCCCAATAAATGACAATACAATACAAAGTATACTTGTAAAAGTTGGACTGACTGAAGGGAAGTGAATGAATGAATGAATGAATGAATGAATGAAGTCCATAAAAAACAATACGTTGTCTCACACTTGATCACTGACAGGCTGGCTTTTTTTCATAATATGTAAAAAAAATTGAAAACCGACTAAGTGTTCACATGAGTGACGGTCCAGTAATTGACCAGCTCAGCAGGAATCCCTTTGAATCTCCTGATGGCAATTCTAGTTCTGCTTAGCTTGACAAGGTAACAGTTAGAAGCCATATCATAATAGCGGCTGATGCAGTAGAAAGTACACTGTGTGTAGAATGCAGAGTGATCTCATTTCTCTGAGCTTTTTTAATTGCGTCGACCTCCCAAGACCCTCACATATCAGCCAAGTCCTACCAACTTAATCAAGGGGCAGTTAAAGGGATAGTCCACCAAAAGTGCACAAGATCATTGTTCAGACTTGATCATGATAAATATGTTCAAAACTATTGACTATAACTACATTTATCCTTTACAGGTACAGCAAGCGCCAAATTATTACTTCATTAATTCCTCGTCTTTTCATCTTTCATTTGTTTCTTATCCACTAAAATCCACGCACGTAAATATCTGACTTGCTTTTCTCATTCATCAAACATCTTTGGTCTCCCTCTGTCATTATTTTCCCTGTTTCTAATGTTACCCTGACCCATTTGCTGTCTTCACAGCAAAATCCAATATTTCCAGTTACGCTCTCTGCCTCAGCCTCTGTAAATATGTTTTCAAAATCCCATCCATGATTTCTTTCTCCCTTTGTACATGGAGGGCTTGTAATCAGATTGACTATATTAATATATCTAGACTGAATTAAAGCCTCCTGCAAAAGAAACTCAAATCTAGAAGTCAGAGCTATAGTAAACAATTTGCTTACATTTCCATGCAGTGGATGCAGAGCTCAGAGACAATATTCCTATTGAATATATATTTAACATTATGCATGCAGCAGTGTTGAATGAATAATGTGTGTGCCTTTGGTCTCCATTTCTCTTCTGATCTGAGGTGTTGGTGACATAAATCCATCTGTCGCTTGATGGAAGAAAATGTAAATCTCAGCCCCCTTTGCATATCATGTCTAATTGGCTTCAGTCTTCAAACAGCTCTGCGTTTTAGATGAATCTTCATCAGATAGATAGCATGGCCCTATGATTTCATAACCCTCTGTCAGATCCCAAACGGACAGCATGATCACACCACACCCCGGAAAATTTACGTCTAAATGATGGAGCGCTGTGCTCTGGACTCCGACACCGACCGACACCCCACTTCACCACCACTGTCGCTCATCTAGTGCCAACGTTGGAGCCATGAGACAGCATGAAACCCAAGATCGTTATGATTAACTTACACTGAGCATAAAAGAACATTTTAGGAAACTGAAATAACAAAGGAAGCTAAAATTGTTGCTTCCAAAACTAACTGAAATTACTGAAAACCCTGAAATCTCTGAATTTGTGTCTTTTGACCACTGTTATTCTATGAGTGAAATGGAAAGTAATGATTGTCCCCATATTCACTATTACAATACAATACAGTACTTATTGTACTGTAATGGTATAAATACCATTACAATGCAATTACATTAAAAACTTCAAGGAGGACCTCATGTCCCCACCAAGTAATATCAGTTCTCCCACATCTTTCTCCTCTACTTGCTCCAATTTGTTGCATCAAAAATCCCTTTTACCTCTTTCCTTAGCTATAATTTTTATTTACGCTTGTCTCTTACATGATCAGCCAATGTTCACAGGGATATTTTCAGGGCCCTGTGGCTCTGCATTCCTTATAATCCATTACTTCCGTTACAATGTTGGTGATCTAGAAATCAGAGCTTATTCTACTACTGCATTCATTGTAAGTTGCTCTGGAGAAAACAAACTAACCCTAAAAAAAACTGAACCCTAAAACTAAACTAAAACTCATTATTTGTGAGAAATAAAAATAGTAAACTCTCTAGTAAACCTGAGACTAAACTGTAAAGGAAGCCAAATTTGGGATTCAACTAAATATAGGAAGTAATGGCAGTCATAACGTTATAATAACCTTTGGTCTTCCTCTTGAGACCGGACTGGGTACATATTGTGCTGGCTCCCAGGTCTCCTGCAGGGAGGTTCCCATCTCCTTATCACTTTCACAGTGCTCAAGCGGGGGGAGCTGGGAAATCTAATATTCTGCTTCATGGTCACGGAGCTTACTGGGCCACTGCTCATGGTTTGGCAGTCTTTAATTGCATCAGGGAAAACCATGTAATGTACATTTTGCTCCCTAACTCCAGCTCATCGAGCGTAATGTATATATTAGTGTAGGCAGGTGGGGGAATCAGCGCAGCTACAGCTGTCAGCATCGCTGCAAGGCTGGAGACTGGAGCATCGGATCTCCACAGGGATAGAAATCTCACCTACAGGGCTGCATGCCTTATTGCATGGCCTCTCTAAACGATGCACCATGGACACTGTCTGCAG
The DNA here is from genome assembly GCA_034670385.1 of Hoplostethus mediterraneus. Lineage (NCBI taxonomy): Eukaryota > Metazoa > Chordata > Actinopteri > Trachichthyiformes > Trachichthyidae > Hoplostethus > Hoplostethus mediterraneus. The sequence goes on from JAXDDW010000004.1 coordinate 12,540,350, forward strand.
CGGCCTGCAGTATGTAATAATTCCATTTTCATGTGCTAAGCTGGAATAGTAAGGAAGAATTGGGCAATAACACGGTAGCATTATAGCAACCAATACAATATTGGTATATGTAAAAGTATATGTATTACTTAATTTATAGATACATGGTACATGGCAGATACATGTTAATAACTAAAGCACTAAAGTGCAAGGTTCCACTCTGTGTGCTTTAAAACATTAATTAATTTATCAGTGTTCATATGCAGGACATTTTTTCAGTGTATTCCATTGACTAGAGCTCTGCCCTCCTCACCATTTTACAGAATATACAGTAAGTGGGTGAACAAATGTCAACCCACACATCTTGAAACAGCATTAGGGTCTTTAAGAGATTGCAGGCCTGGTTAAAAGGATGCCTATACATTTATGTGACTTGGTCAAGTGTTGCTTTGAATTTATTTTGAGCTATTCATTCAGAAACGGATGGAAAAACACAGAAATAAAGAGTGATTTTAACATCCAGTTAAAGCGAGGTTGGTGATTATAATTGTATTTTTCTGTAATCAAGTTATTAAGATTGACTTTTTTATTTGCAACATCGGACACAACACATGCAGGGGAAGTGGCCGCCGACACACACACACACACGCACATGCAGGGCAAGTGTCCAAGTTGAATGAGTTATTGGCTTTTATCCCAACCCGCGCCGACTTTCCTCCAGTGCCAGCCAGGGAGCAGAGGGCGACTGACACAGCAGCGCCCGGGGACCAATTCCTTAGGTGTACGTCGTGTCTTCGTCAGGGACAGGACAGGATGTTGCATGTTTTTAGATGGGGTTCTTTACAGGAGGAGACCCAAGTGAACACGGGGAGAACATGCAAACTCCACACAGAAAGGCCCGGGAGATAACCCACCTGGGCACCCCAGACTCCCCAGCTCCCCAGGCGGGAATCGAACCCAGGACCTTCTTGCTGTGAGGCAGCAGTGCAAGCACTGCGCCACCGTGCCACCCAATTATAGTAATCCTGTCACATGTAATCTGATAGGTTGATATACAGTACCAGAAATACATAACTGTGTGGGCCCACCTTAGTGTTGGACTCAAAAAACAGTATTACTCAGGCATTACTCAAGATTTTGGGATCAGGGTTACTGAAGAGTATTGATGTCCACCACTCTCTTTACTTTTGCTTGTGAACATTAAAGTTGTGAGACTACAATGAATGCCCACATCAACTGAGTGGAGGACAACTAATTATGATGAAAACGATATGGGAGTGGGAGTAGAAAATAGTTTTGGGATAAATCAACTCCACTCTGGTATTTTGAGGCTGTGAAAATAAAAGTAACAGCTTATTTTTAATTGGTAATTGCAATACTATCAATGAAATTGAAATAGAAATGTGTTACACGAGTAATGACATTACTTTGTCATATTGGGTGTCCTCTCTGACTGAGCACCAAACACCCCATAGATTTCTCGATGCAATGTGTCTGAAAATTGTAACTAATAATTGTATTCTGTACTGTGCTTATTCCTTTCATTTGATGCAAGAACTGTTGTGGGTCAATGTGTGTGAATGCGTGGGTGTCGAAGTTGTGTGTGTGCTTGTGTTTCAGCAGTTGCTGAGGGCATGCATTGATGAGTGCGTGGGTGACTTTTGTGTAAGATGGTGAGTGCTGATTGTTGTATTACTGCATTATCTGTTCTTATTTTGTATCATGTTTTGTTTCTTTGTATTATCTTTGTGGTTTTATTGACAGAATTTTCTTGAAGAAATAATAAATGTCAACTTTGAACATTAAACCTTGAAGCATTAATTCATTCATTCATTCATTCATTCATTCATTCATTCATTCATTCATTCATTCATTCATTCATTCATTCATTCATTCATGTATTCACTCATTCATTATTGCAGTATTTTTGCTGGTAATTTCCTGCTAATGATCTACAAACTACATTCAGTAATTAACTTGCTGGCTTGTTGTCCGTGCAGAAAATTATATAGTGTTTCTTTGTCTGCATTGACATGATCCCTGATTTGTTACGATTCAAGATATGAAATTTAAAAAATGGGGGACTAGAACCTATCCCAGCATACATTGCGTGAAAGGTGGGGAGACACCCTGGATAGGTTGCTGGTGCATTGCAGGGCTAGACACTCACATTCATACCTATAGGCAATGAAGAGTCATGCAAGTCCATCTGACTTGTCTTTGGATTGTAGGAGAAAACCCACATGAACATGGGGAACATTACTGAACCACCGTGCTGCCCCCAGGTTTTACAATAAGTTCTAACATCTGATTTGATCTAAGTTATTGCCCAGTCCCCCCACCATTTCAACACTTTATGTTTTAAGTGTCACCATAATTTTTATAGTGTTTCCCAGGAAATTATCAGGCAGGTTGGTACCCGAATACCATTTTGCTCCTCAAGTATTATAAATGTTGCAGGTCATTCAGAAATAATTTCCAAGGAATGCCTACACGCAATATGCAGGATGCATTCTTCATTCTATCTTTATTTCAAATCTGTGAGAGCACATATACTTTTTAGTAAACACTGATGGCATAATTTGAGGACAGACTCAAATTAAGTAAAATGAGCTTGTGTCACGTACAAACAATATGTGGAATCTCTCACTTATTGCTGCAATTCAATTCAAGTCCCTAACAATCAAATAAGCTCCATAGCCTTTGCAAACTACAGAAATGCAAAGGATAACAAGCTTGGGTAGATCATCCAAATCAACATTTTGCTAGATACACATCATGGATTTGACTATAAAAAGTTTACTCCTACATTTACATTGTATGGAGTGGTTAGTGAGTTGGCATCAGACCACTATGCTGGGTTATTTTATCTACCCAAACGCTGGTTTGAGCCTGTTGGACCATTTTTGGGGTTATTTCCACAAAGGTGGATATATATATATTTTTTTTTAGCTAATTTGAGATCTAAATCTTCCCAGACATTTTCCACATAAACTTTGTGGTTCAACAGACCTCTGGTTTAATTAATGATGTTGTAAGTAGACTACAATCGAATTGATCAAAGCCCACAGGTAGAAGAACTCAGGCAGGAGTTCATAGATACAGCTGAGCCCCTCAGAGGACTGTAGACAGATTATAAACAGATGCAGTATTTTTCTCAGTCAGGAAACTTAATTCAGCCAGTTGAGGAGGTTTTTCCTGGGGTTTCCACTGTTCAGCAAAGGGACTCTGGCACTGTCAGACAAGTTGCTGTCGCTGATCAGCGTATTCCAGAGTGCCTTCTAGTCCAGATACTTGAAATTCCAGGTATTTTACAGGCAATGCTAACATGGCAGCAGACAGAAGGTGATGTGCTTCAGGATATCTTTGATGGGGAGTTTTGTAAAAAAAAAACACCCACTATTCTTGAAAGAGGTTTCCATTCCACTTCTGCTGTACAATGATGACTGTGAAACTGTCAATCCTCTTGGATCGAAGACCGTGACTCATAAGTTAGGGGTTTTATATTTCATCATAAAGAACTTGCCACCAGACATGCTATCCAGTTTACGGTCACACTTCCTTTTAGCAGTGTGCAAAGCAGATGATGCGAAGACTCATGGGCTTGATGCTGTGCCGCGCCCCATTGTGGAAGAGCTCAGGTCTCTTGAGAGGGATGGCATCACTTTTGACACCCCCAGCTTTCAAGGTTTTGTTAAGCTTTGATCATGGCTTTAGAGTAACAAACCTGCTCTGATAAGAAAAAATGATCTAAGACACCCTGATGAGTCCATGTGGCAGTCAGCAGCTCAAATGTGGTACTTAGGTTACTGCCAACAATTATTGGTGACCGTATCCCCATGGAAAACAAGGAATGGAAACTTCTGCTACTCTTGGAGTTCTTCTTCTCTCCTTCTCTTACTGTTGCAGCAACATTATAGTTAAGTAAGATCATTGAGGAGCATCGCTCCCTCTTCCTGGAGCTCTATCCTAATCTACATTTGCGACCAAAACACCATTTCATGCTCCACTACCCAAAAGCAATTCAAAAACTGGGACCCTTCATGCAATTCTGGGCAATGCAGTTTGGGCTAAACATGGTTTCTTCAAGCAGGTCATGTCACATGCAACTTTCATAACATTTACAAAACAGGTTGGTCCAGGGCACAGTACATTTCTGGCCAACTGGGTTTTAAAGATATCCAACATGGTTTCACAGGTGTTCCCCTTTTCAGCAAAGTTTTTGCGGCAGCCTGGGTTACCTTTTAAGGGCAGTGAGCTGTCCGGCCTGGACAGTCAGTAGAGCATGAGACTCTCAGTCTCAGGGTCGTGGGTTCGAGTTGGTAAGTCGCATTGGATAAAAGCGTCTGCTAAATGACTGTAATGTAATGAATAAAGAGCAGGCATGACTGTATTCCTCTCCTATGACACAGATGGTGAGCCCCAGCTTGTGCTTATAAAAGCCATTTTAGTTCTGGCACAAACAACACATACACCAACAATAAAGCTTGTTGTACAGAAGTGGGAAACAAAATGGTTTGAGAGGCATTTTTTGCATACAGTGTGATCTCCACTCAGTTTGGCAGCTGTTGATGTGAAAGAGCTGCTTGATCATCATCCACTGCATGCCGTCAAGTCACACAGAGAGCATAATGACCATTTCTACATTTCCCTGTGCTATAGAATGTTTTAGATTAAAGCAGCTGAACTGTCACTAAGTGTGTCTATATGACACTTGTAGACAGTATTTAAGTTTATATCAATCAAAGTCTTGCTTGACAAATATACTCTTCTAAATCATTTGTTTATTTGTTAACTATTGTTGTCATTCATTCGGTTACAAAGCCCCTTTGTCCATAATGCACAAGCTTGATGAGTATTTGTTTCTATGCTGGACTACTGGGATAAATTGTACTGTGAGTATTTTTTGATAATTTTGAGCTCGATATATAGGTTTTATTAACTTGTTTTTGTTGTCAGTGCATCAAGAATGAATCACTAAAGACAAGCCACCACCTTAAATATAATTACAAGACTATCAGTCCTGATGTTTGTCTTCTGGTGTTCTGTATGGCTTGGTCTGGTGTGCGTAGTCCATAACACACGGCATGTGTTTAATAGAAAATATTTTTACATATAATGGGGATACATTATTTATAACCATATTGGATTATGGCAGCTGCCACATTCAAATCCTCTTTTGCTAATATTGTTTTCCATTTTTTAGATTGCGCAGGACTGATTTTGCATGTAAAGGCTGTACCAAAACGTTTTGAAACATGGCTGCCTGTATATGCACAGAAGATCCTGCCCCTGGAGGGAAAGGGAAACAGTAAAATGTAAAGTTGTGATGTAAAATTAAATTGTGATGTAAAATTAAAAATGTAAAATTTTGATGTAAATTTTTTTTTAAATATTTTACATCACACTTTGCAAATGTAAATATTAGCATCGGTTTTATTATATTAGGCTACTAAATTACCAAATCACAGCCATGCCGATCTACATCATATCTACTGTACATCTACATCACCTATAAAATGCTTCCACCTTCTGTTGATAAAGTGGTCCGGCCCAGCAGACACGTCCAGACATGCCTTCATTGACCTTAACCCTGTAAGTAACATTTAGGACATTTAAAGGGAAATGTTATTCATTTTGGGAATTTACATGTTATGGGCCCCAGGACAGTATATCTGAACATCTGAACAGTATATCAGAGAACACCTTGAAATGCACAATGTCACACAATGTTAAATGTTTGTCTGTTCAATAAGGCAACGATTAAGACAATGACTTTGTGGAGCCATACAAATTAACAATTTAAAAGCCACACTTACAAATTGCATGAAAAATGTGATCTGTATCTGGATAATGACATCTGATCATGGGCCTTGCATTTACATCTGGTATTTCTGTGTGGAGTTTGCATGTTCTCCATGTGCCTGCGTGGGTTCCCTCCGGGTTCTCCGGCTTCCTCCCACGGTCCAAAAACATGCGGCTTAGGGTAATTGGTGACTCTAAAATTGCCCATAGGTATGAATGTGAGTGTGAACGGTTGTTTGTCTCTATGTGTTGGCCCTGTGATGGACTGGCGACCTGTCCAGGGTGTACCCCGCCTTTCGCCCAATGGCGGCTGGGATAGGCTCCAGCCCCCCCGCGACCCTGAACAGGATAAGCGGTGATAGATAATGATGATGATGATGATTAAATGATGTGTCATCTGCATTCTGTTCACATTGTGATCAGATCTCAGTATACAGAAATTGTGTAAGTAGGGCCAATGACGTCAGATGTCAAAAGTTAGTAGTTATGATCTATTCCCGTTTCCACCTTGTGGGCAGATACCTTCTCACAGATGTGAGCTAGCTGTATAAATTGCATATATACTTGACTGTGACTGAGATCCAATTATAGTGTCTGCCAGGTTACCTCCAGATGTGGTCTGGCAGATCCGATCGCATTCCGATTGCACTGTGTGCATTTTCACCTTGCATCAACATGCGTTTTTTTCCTTATCCAGATACAAAATCCAGATACAGATTGCATTTTAAATGCTAGGTGTAAATGGGGCCAATATGGCTCCACAAAGCCTGCACTACATTTGTGGTGCACCATATCTGTTCAACACGTGACAGCATTTAATAATGTGACTTTCACTCCCCTGGGTATCATCCTACCCCACTATGGTTGGTATCAGGGCTGTAACAATACACACATTTTCAGATTTGATACAACCTTTGAGGTCATGATTCAATTTTTTATTTAATGCATTATGTATTCATACAATAATTATATATTATATACATAGCTTGCTACTTACACCGCTACTTGGTAATGCATGATCCTGCTGAGTCCTTGCTTTTTTATTATCTTTACTTTATCTACCTTCTTTTTTTTTTTTTCTCTTCCTTTCTCTCCATCATAGGTTGGAACAAACATGGTGGAGTACCTCCAACAGGCTGAGGTGTCAAGGCCATAGCCCTGCACACTTGGACATCAACACCAGTGCTCCTCCCAGGCATTTGTCATCCTAGCAGGACAGGCCTTGGAGCAAAGCACACTGCTTGGGGCAGCTCATGTGTGCTTCAAAGCATTTTATATTTTTTACATCAACTACCCCGAGCAGTGTGCACCTGCATGGGAGGTTATTCAAAAAGTGGTGTATGAAATCGGTGGCAATGAGTCCCCATCTGTTACATTTCTACATACAGCAATACTTGTTTGTAAATGGAGGCTAGAGGGCTTGATCCTCTTTTGTGATGGTTACAGGCTCAGACTAGTTGCTGACTGTGGTTATTAGAATGTTACAACACCCACTTAAAAGTCAAGAAGACTTGTAAATAGTATTGTTTTATTAACGCTGACACTGACGCTAACGCTGGCATTCAACTTAACATGACCTCCGTAGCTGCCGTTGTAATTGTGATTTAATTACTTCAAAGCTAAAATCCTTTTTTAATGTTGTGTTTCTGATATTTCTTTGGAAAGATCCTATCTTCACATCTCTTCTTGACTGAAAAATTGATTCAACATGCATGAATCGAGAATGGATTTATAGATGAAGACATGTTGAAGGATTCTGAGGAGAACCTATGATTTATTCACCCTGGTGAGGAAATGGGATGCTGCCTTATTTTTTTCTGGCACAGTGTTAGACAATGAGACGAATGGGTGCATTAAAAGATAAAAGAATGTGAACAAGAAATGAATACAAAAGGCAACACGAGCGTGGCTCCAGAGATATGAACTATAATTCTTTTCATGACGCAAACACTGACCTGCGATACCATCCCTCGCTCCCAAAACTCTTTTTCTTTCACTATTGTGCTGGCTGGCCTTTTTCCTCCGCAGGCTCCCAGACAGTCATATAGCACAGGAAATGCATCAAAGCTGTAAAAAACTCACTGTAATTTAAAGTATGCCTATTCAATCATCCTCTCCTCTTAACGCACACACTGCATATAAGTGTATCTATGCTTTCAATCTCTGTTGTCTTGCAACGCTTCAGAGCAGAGTTTGCGTGTGCCTCTGTGTGTTTTTTTCCGTTGTTTGTTGTTGCCCACTGAGCCCTTCTCTCATGATATGTCTGAGGAAAAGTGATTATGTCAGCTGGGGATGTCATGTCTGGCTAAAGGACGTGAACAGATGTGATTGTGATCTCCCTCTTTTGTTCTTGACCGAGCAGATGTCAGAATTCAGCATACAAACACCATCATACTCTCTCGGTCTGGTTCCCCAAATGTAGTGCCTTTCACTTTTCTAGCAATAACGATTCTCATTATTTAGTTTCATTACAAAGTACCACATTAAACCAAAGGCTATGTGCCCTATGCCTACAATATGCCAGTATCGATCTAGACAGTAACTTTGTGCCCTTGTGTTCCTGCCTTCACCTTGGATCATGCCTGGAGAGTAGCCAGACCACTTGCAGGCAATTTGCGTCACACTAACAGCACACAGTGTTTTCTTAATAGGATTGTCACAATGCTAGCATAGGGTCCATCTAAACACAGTGCTTTTCCAAACTGCTGATTAGTCTTACAGACCTGAGACCCGAGTAGGGCCTAATGCATTCACTTTTCAGTAGGGAAATAACATACGAGCTGGAGTGCAAAGCACTTTGTGGTTCCCTCATTTGCCCTCATTCTCCCCTTGAGTGTAAAGACCATATGACACAATGAAAAATTCAGTTCCCTGAAGTGCATAAAATCTGAATATTTCTCAATCTAGGTCATCTACAACCAATGCAAGTGTGTGTAACACACACAAGCACGCATATACACATACAGTATGTAGCTACATGTGCATGGGCACACACACAGACACACCTCATGTACAATCATTATCCTAGCTGGACCCACATGAACCAAAATTTAAACGCATTTTGATGTGGCCATACTTCATGTCAATTCCATAAACCACAATCCATTTATTGAAGGAATGTGAATGGAGAATGTGTCAAATTGGATGATAAAACTGTATATACCTCCACAGATGGGAAGAAGATTTGCAAAATTGAAATATAAAACTGCATACATACATCTGATCTAATCTGATCCTCTTTCCAATAGTATGGTAGTAGGCCCTTTTAAAGACCATGTCACAAACTAGAATGTGTGCAGGCAGAAAGCTGGACGGGGGCAGACAGGCAACACTGGGAAAATTCTGTGACACCTTTTTTCTTGCAATGTAAGCAATGAATCCATAGCCAAGGTTTTTGTTTGATACATAATTATTAAGGTAAGGGATTCTGCCATAGTTAGACATTTTTCTATGTCTTTGTTTATCCAGGGAAGGCACTAGGCCTCAATCAAGGCACATAAATACAAGACTTGTAACCTCTTACATAACATACAATCATTGAGATATCTAGGCAAGGTTTGCTGAGCATGCTTACTCTTTTTAGCAACACACTGCTTCATCTTCATGGTTGCCTACATTCACACCCGGGAGCATCCCAGAACCGAGTCTTCTACTGCTGACCATTTGGCAGATCTACTGGAGCAGTAAGTGCCATGCCCTCAACAGTCCCTCAACAGTAATTGGTGAATGAGATGAGAGCATTACTTATTCAATTTCCCCACCCAGACCATCAAGTAAATGGTTGAATCCAGGATGGTAACAACCAGTGCCTATTGCAGGTAGGCTATTAAAAGCAGTCTGCCAATCATCACTTTAGTATGTGAGTTTTCAAAGTAACATGAGATAGCTAACACAGTTCCACAGAAACCGAATAGTCCGAATTGTAGGTGCATTCGTCATGAAAACTGCAAAATTATTTAATGTGGTGAGGGAGAAAAGTAAAAAAATAAAAAAACCAAAATCATGACAACATATGGGCCAAACATGGGCAAACTGCATCAGCAGAGAGGAACAGTTGGCAGCATGTCGAAGCTCACCTAAAGGGATAGCGGGACACTTAACAGGATAGCTGCTAAACACCAGAGTACCAGAGAATGGGATCAACACCTCTGTGACACAGTCTCACCAAAAACTGTAAATCATGAGCTTCACAATGGTTTTACAAGCTTCACTGGTATTTATCGCAGGGCTGCCATTTGGAATCTGCTTGAATGTGCAAGGTCAACACACAAAGGCCTATAGACTAGTATATGGAGCACAAAAACCTGAGCAATTGAAAAAGTCATCTGATGAGTCGTCTTTCATACATCCCTATAGGCTTTTGTTTGGAGAAAGCCAAGGTATGCCATAAATCCACAATGTCTCTTGCCAACTGTTAAACATGGTGGTGGATCTGTAATGGTTTGGGCAGCCGATCTCATGGAAGCCATTAGGTCTGATGATTGCTCTGCATGGTCGTATAACAGCCAGGCAATATGAGGCCATTTTACAGGACCAGGTGCTCTGTTCCCTCATGTTGGTCCCATATTCCCTTAAGATGATAATGCCCCCATGCACATTAATAGACATAGTGGTTTCACAAACATCATGAACATCACACCCATCAAACACCCTTGTGCACTTTATGGTTAAAGTAAAGCTGATAATGCATTTCTTCCTATTGATTTAATTTACAAGGTAGAATCATCAAAATTCATCATTCATTCATTCAGAGGTGAATCTTTAGCTCCATGTGTTCGATTAGATGCAATTAGATTTAACTCTTTTAATTAGGGACAGGTAAGTGAGGGATAAGTATATATACCATAGATTTAGAAGCTTAATGATATACCCTTGATATTGTTTTTTTTAAGGATCATATTAATGTCCAGTGCTCAAGATTAAATTTGAGGCTTCAGCAGTTTGAGAACAAGATGAGTTATTTTTTCTTTATATAGAAGGTTCAGTTTTCAGGGTTGCTGTACAGGCAGAGGTCTGAAGCCACAGTGCACATCTAGTAGTTCAAATGACTTTTATTATTAATGAAGCTCTTTGTGAAGACTGGCCCACATTCCCGCTTCCCTTCCCACTCCAGCCACTCAACATACTTAAGTGTTGAAATGAAGCTAAGCTCACTTCACTAATGTCGAATGTATAATCAAAACCAAGTGTGATTTTGGATTTCATTGTTTGGTTTAAATGCAAGAGATGCATGTGAAATATTTTGCTAAATTTGCCAAGCTTTCCATGACAATGAAATCCATGTTAAGATTTCCTGTGCTCTCTTCCCTAAATGGCATGCATTTGTCTCATAGATGTCTTTTAATATTGGCACTTAAATTGAATTCTACAAATTAGGAATCTTCAAGTTTATCATCAATTTTGTCATCATTAAAATGTTTTTAATATATGTATATATCGTCACTTGTCCCACTTTGTAGGTCCCAACAAAACATTGGTTAAGGAAGGAGTTTGGGGAGGAGTTTGTGTGGCACTCCTATAAATACAGGTGAGAAACCCGGTCAGTTTGGTGTTTCCATGCAGGTGAAAGAAAAGCATTCTGCTGTGATCTAAGGAGACCTCAGGTAGTGAGTGATGAAAGGGGTAGCCAGGAAGAAACCTAAGTCTAAAATTGAACTATTTGCTAGCAATCAAAATGCTCCAACATAATCTCCCCTGCTTTAAAGCTCTTTGTTTCCTATTGAGGTCATCTGGAGCATGCCAGCTTGGACCAATGCTTGCATATCCTCTGGTTACTATGTGCACAGTGGTTTCTGTCCTGATAGATAGATGTATAGTATATATGCTTATTGCTGTCACCCATCACTGCATCATGAACTGCAACCATCCATCCATCCATCCATCCACCCTTTAGCTAACGAGCGGGAAAAATGTCTTGTAGAGAAACTTGGTCGGAATGTTATAATGGTTTGTCTGCTCAAGACAAAATATCTTTCCCAGATAAATTCACCCTTTCTGAACGAACCTGCCAGATCCCTTCTCCCTTCCCTCCTCTCAGTGGCTTTTGTGATCCAACTGTGATCCAACGGACTCAAAAGACGCATGATGTAAAGTATGTGTACCTTCTCACTGCCCGCTCATTTTTATAAATTCAGACTCCTTTGTGGAAAGGCACACTTTCTGTGTGTACCCATGGTTTATTCATTAGGTTTGCTTGTAATTGGTTTGGACCAAAGAAAACAAACTATACGTGTGATCGCACCCTAAGTGGGGCTGAAACTGACATAATTTCAGCTAACAAGCCACCCAAAAACTCACTCTGCTCGATAGACACTTCTCAGTGACACTTCATCAATCCCTTTCTCTCAATTTTGGGGTTTGTTTTTCTGCATTGTATTATACATATTGTGCAACTGCATTGTTAATAAAATAAGATTTTAATTAATGTCTGGTTGAAAGAGGTTTCATTTCCTTTTCTTCAGTTTGTGACTTGCAGGTGTGTGGCAGGTACTAGGTCTCAAATATAATGGTGGAAATGCAACTTCATCATGCATGTAGAAACCTTTATTTGCACGTGTGTTTATACATTCTTACAAGCATGTGTGCAAAGGATATGCGTGTGTACCAATACACGTGTGCTTGTATGTATGTGTGAAAAGGCTGTCAAGAGAATGTGGGCTACATCTTTACATGCAAACCATGTCTCATTACTATTGAACCTTGGCTATACCAGAGGTGGAGTGCATACTGAAATATTGAAAGGATATGGTTCCTTCTATGCAGTGTTATTCACAAAGAAATGATTGCTGTAAATAAGAATGTTTTCTTCTTGCCAGGTAAAGGATGTACTTGTTGAGGGCATTCCTTGAAAAACTCAAATGCTTACTTACTTGACAAAAAGCATTCAGATTTTGTGCAGGTTCCATAATTTTCCCATAAAAGCGATCAGTCAACCAAACTACAGGAAACAAACACATACATTAAGCACTACTGTAATCTATGGTAGTTGTATAGTTAGATATAATTAGATGGTGGCAGCATACACCTAAAGGTTAAAGATGCAAGCTTGTGATCTGAAGACAGCTGGGAAAGTTTTGGTGGGGAAAGTGAATGTGTAATGCAATCATTAAGGTGCCCTTGAGCAAGGCACTTAAGACCCAATTGCTACTGAGGAGCTGCTCAGTGGCTACCAATCTAGCACTGTTCTAGTAGTGGGCAGCTCCCAGATGTGAATGTTTATGCCTGTATGAAGGTGAAGCAAGTCGTGAAAAAGAGTATGCAGGGCCAGCAAAACCTCTTCCCTTGGATAAATTGAAAGTTGAAAAAAGATACTTCTGGACTCAATTACTGAAAGCAAAACTGCTTGAGTGGGGAGAAGTAAGAATGATGCAGAATGATGTAGTTTGGGCCACAGGTGTTAAAAGGAAAAGCATTTGCGGTCCTCAGTCGTCCTTCTCTCACGCAGGAAGGGTGTTAACAGATGCCTCTTATTTGGAATTGAGCTGCAGCTTGTCTTTTAGGTCTGTTCGGATGAGTGGGCTGTCATCATATGAGTAATCACTTCAGTTAACACTTTCAATATTGACCTGGAGAATGCAAAAGGGAGACACTGTTCCTTGTTTGTGTAATCTGAAATGAATAGGCTGACTGTGTTGACATTACTCATTGTCATCTGTAATATTGTAAACAGACGTCCTCTTGATGTCAAGCTATGCAACATGAATACTCTTTCAAGCACAAACATTGTTAATTAGGGGAAAAGATTCAAGCCCATTATTGCAGACAAATAGACGAGGCACTCCTCAGCCCCAGATCTTTAGAAATCCAGTGGAGGGACTCGGGAGAAGGTGAAGGACGGGTTGGACCGCTGCTGACTCCACCAGCTATGACTACTTTTATTTTGGAACCAATCCCTCAGAATCATATTGAACATCCTAAGTTTTTGTCCAGTCCAAAAGGACTGCTAAAACTCTTTAGGTGTCCAAAATGACTATTTGATCAAAACAAAAGCCATGCATCATTGTAATCATTCCAGTCATATGGGGACATTACCCCTTCAAGATTACTTTGTCTAAGCAAGCAAATGTTGACAGAGCAACTCTTTGCCTTTCAAGTCCTTCACTTTCTTGGTACCATGTGCACACTGTTTGTCTCTCTGGAAACTAAGAACAAAATCTATTCTGAAAGGAAGACTTTCATTGAGTTAGGTCATCCAATAATGAGCCCATTTGTCAAGTACAAATACCAGGGTGCTGAGGCCAGCCATTCAAGGGCACATTTTCAATGCTGTGTCAATATGGCCTTCAGCTGCTCGTCTTCACTCGGAGATTAAAAAAAGATTCCAATATCTAATTCCCTCTAGAACATCAGCTAAAATGAAGAAATTGGCATAGTGTATTGTGTGTGTGTGTGTAAGAATGTGTGTGTGAGAGAATGTGCTTGTGTGTTGTCATGTGTATGTTTTTTTTTTTTCTTGTATGTATGCTCTCATTCTTGTTGCTTGATTTTGTTGTCACATCCGCATTTCAAACAATTAAATTAAGCTCCAGGGTCCCCTCGGTTTGTGTGTGTGTGTGTGTGTGTGGGTGTGCACGTGTGTGCGTGTGTTAGTGGACAGTGTTGCCAACGATGTTTTTTTGTTGACGTACCTTTTCCTCTTCTTGCTGTTCATCCTGCTGCTGATGTCTTTCTCTCACCAGCGTTAGTTACACAGCATACATTTTTAACCGCCCCCCCCCCACCCCCCAGGGTCACTCACATGTTAACAGTCAATTCACGCTATGTTGAGGTTTTACCCCACTTGATCAATACACCAATTCCTGCAGGGTCTCTGGCACTCCTTGTCAGCAGGTCATCTTGTAGCAGTGATGCTGCAGCCCTGCTTCTTCACTTTCTGTGATGGAAAGGCCTTAGCCACATGACAAACTAGTAATTAGTCTGTTGGGCAATTACAGTTCTGCCAGAGAAACCTCCTGCGCTGCTGCAGGAATACAAAACAGTTGGAATTGTGGTTTGCATAGTTGTTCTCTTAAAAAGGACATTGGCTCGGTCATTAAGACAAAGTTTAAGGTATTCTCTCGCTAACTTTGATAGAAAAAAACAACCCTTCTCTTCCCTTGTCTCTCCCTTTCCTCTTTCTCTCATCTTTCTTTCACTTTAATTTGGATATCCTATTATCTTACTGTGTTTGCGGCATTTATTTTAACCATGTAAATGTCTTTAATATCTGCTATTCCACACAATGATAAAAGTGTAGTGATTGGATTCATGCGTCATTCTCCAACCACCACCCTGCCCCACCCCACCTCCACCCTCAGGCAGGTGATTTTTGGCTGAAGTATTACATGTGTGCGATAGTCTCTCCTGCATCATGGGCCAGTGTGATGTATTACTCCTCTAAGGAACTGGGGAGAAGGCTGGCACAGACGTGATGTGCATGCAGCTACAGTTTGCAACAGAGAATGCCCTGAATTATTTAATACCAAACAAGGCTTGGGCGAGTGCTGAGGATAACAGTTAATTTCGGTAATGCATGGTGAGAGCACTGTCAAATATTCCCCTAGATACATTCCTAACAACATCCAAAAAGATAGAACTAGCAGACCACATTGTCTACTCTTCAAAAAGGTTGCCAAAATAATGGAGCTCATTTGATTATTTTTCTTTTAATTGTTTTAATTTTTAGGTGCAAGAGAATGTCATTTCTGGCAATGTCCACCATATAAACAACCTGATGTGTGTGTTACTGACTGAAAAAGCTATTTAGGACCAGTCCTGTGCCATATATGTCTAGCTTGGCATCCCTAACTAAAATAAATGGTGTTTTATTTCTAGGGATGCACTTGCTCAGCTAGCCATGCTCTACACCGTAAACAAGGCACCAGACACCATAAATCCCAGACAAAGATGTATTTCCTGCACAGACAGCGCAATCCTAATCTATCCTAATACACAATCAGGGGATATCAGCTCTATTCCCGGCGAACCACCATATCGTACAGTATGTTAGAGAAAAAGAAAGATGAAAAGAGGCAGTCAGAATGAAATGGCTGTGTCCATACCCCGAGACTGTGTGTGTGTTTCTGTCATGGTCGTTGTAGTGGTGGTGGTGTGTGTGTGCGCGCGTGTTTGTGTGCCTTTGCCCAATGGAGATGAGTTTGGTTTCAATGTTTTCGCATCTCTGCCTTTCATGTGTTAGTTCACTACTCCCATATGTGTGTGCAGTGCGGATGCAGCATCTTAATGTTTGCTCCCAGTGTAATCAAGGCGTCAGTGCACACTGTGAGGCACCAGCGGCTTCTGAAAGTCATTCTCTGTCACTTTTGTTCCAAATTTGCAAGCGTGGGCATAATGTCTTGCTTCATAAGACACCAGTCAACCCACATTTTCCAAGTGTCAGTAAAATAATTCAACTCATTAGACTTCTGAGTCTTATCAGTTGTTTATGGTATCACAAGAACCAGAACTTTATTGGTGGGTGATTCCCCCAGGCACTCCCTGTCTTTTATCAGGGCCTATCTCTCCACATATGTTTGGCTTACTGTCATCAAGGAGTCTTTTCTCATTTCCATCCACAGTAGTTATCACTGTCCCTATTAACACAGAGCACTAGTGAAAAAAGGCACAGGCTCCCAACTGATCTTATCAAGGTCATCCCCTGGATAGCGCTGGGGAAAATAAAACAGATAAGAGATCTTCCATAACTTAATTAGCTTTTTATCACACAATGCAATTACAAAATTGTCAAGCGGCTGGTTTAAGAGGCCAGGCACACTTTGAAGGAAATAACAATAACAAAGTGGTCCGTGGCACTGGAAGAGAAACGACCCTTTTCCACCCCTCACTCAGCATCGAGGGTAAATCAGAGGGAGCAGCGTGGTTTATTTAGCATCCGCAGAATAACAGTGGCCCAATGCAGCGCATACCATTCTGGGGCCAGAGCACCCACTAAGATGCTGATAAGAGAGATTAATGGTGTTGTCTGAGTGGCTGGCATACGATCAGTGGTTGAGCAACCCAAATGTGTCTCCTATCTAAAGCATCTGTATCCCTGTGAAGCACTGAGCTGGATGAGGCGAAAGGACAAGATGTCGCATGAATAAATAAAGCGACAAGAACTGTAGAGTAAAGCAGCCCCAAACGCAAGTTCTGGTCAATGCGCAATACCTGCATCAAGCCGCCATGTGAAAGAGAGAGAGAGCGATAGATTGAAGGGAAACAAATAGTATGAATGTATAAATAAATCAAAAGGTTAAGCATAGAAAACAGAGAGGATTTGAGTCACAATCACACTGAAAATGGAAATCTTTTTGTAAGTGTGCTCGATTTTGCATGGAAATTGCATTTTGGTCTTATGTTCTGTTGTGTGTGTGTGTGTGTGTGTGTGTGTGTGTGTGTGTGTGTGTGTGTGTGTTGGGGGGGCGTGTAGAGGTCTATTATCGCCTTTGTAATCACTGCTCTCTGTGGTATTGAGAAACCAGGCCACTGCAGAGAACCGCTCTCTTGGTTCCTATGGATGTGGACTGCTTTTTCTCCCATGTTGACCATTCAAGGATTAGCAGGTGGGCCAGTGTGTTTCATTGGTGAGAAAAAGCCCCCGGCAGTCTACGTCCATGAATATGGCTTTGAATTTTTGAATCGTAATCATCTTTTTTACTGTGTATATAATTTCAGTTCCAAACAGTCCATTACCTGAGGAAGAAACCTCAGTCAACAGTATTGTTGCATTTCTGTAGATGACCTGATTCTCCCTCTTCCTCTGATTCTGCCTCTAGCTTCATGTTCTTTCCTGAACTTTTTCATCTTATACAGTTTCATAGTTCCATAGTTGAATAATAGAAATGCAACATAGTTTTATTAGAATATTATTTTGAAGTTAGTCTCCTCATGAAGTTGTGGATAAGAAACAGACAAAGAGTAAATTCATGAGATTTATCCTTGGTACACCGTACGGTTGGTTATATATCATACTGTGTCAAAAATCTAGAAACAGGGCTAGCCTAACACAAAATAAATGTTTTCACCATGTTTGTTGGTCACAGAACCTGCTCGGCTGAGTTTCCTTGGAGACAAAATGTCCAGTCAAAACCCATTATTCCTCACGCTGTGTGCACCACTCGGCTTCTCCTAGTTGCTCAAGGTTGGAACAAAGGCTGACTGCCAGGGAGAGTGGACCAGCTCAACAACCTCTTGGCTAGCTGGAGAGGCAGCACCTTGTTTCTCTTACAATGATGAATGGACAGCTACACAATATCTCAGTGTGGACAATGTAAGGATTTCACAAAGGCTACGCATTTGAGAAAAAATAACATGTTTTTGTAATAGCCCTGTTCATGGGTATCAGTCTTCCTCTGCAGTCTGCATCCGTTACCCTAGCCCAAACTGGCCTTTCGTAGTTGTATGTGTTTTGCTTCCTGAAACACATCACATGGTTAAGTCAGAATGGGTTTTATCTGTACAGGCCAGCTGAGTTTGAGGCCTGTGTCCAACGGGCACCTCTTTTTTAGCTAGCAGCACTAAATAGATACTTGTGGTCATGGCTACTGCTGTTGCTATGAGACCAAGGAAACCCATTTAAAGCATGACACTCTTTTGCTAAAAGTTTAAATATTTCGAACCTATAGTGTGTGGCACTGTGAGAGCTATAAACACATTAAACTCACTGTACTGTCAAGACCGTGCAACAGGACATCTTTTTTATGAACATAATAATTAAAAAAGAAGCACACATGGCCTCTAACTGCTTACAGCTCACAGTGGGTACCCTGTGTGGTTGCCTTTCCTAACCCCCCATTTTGATTTTGTTGTTTTATGGGTGACATTTTAGTTGGTTCACGTTTGAGTGATATTTGTTTTGTAACGGTTCGCCTAAATACAGTGTTGAGATGTAGATACAGTACTTAATTACCCGAGCAGCTAGTTTAAAACGTATTATATGCCACACACACACACACACACACACACACACACACACACACACACACGCACGTGCACACACAGGTTATTGCACGTTTAATTTTCCCCAGCCATTACCATAATTTTCCTCATTGTAATATGTCACCCAAAACTAATATGGCCAACAAACTCTAGGGTTGGGGTTGGGGTTTAAATCCAATTACTTCAACCATTTGGCAACATTTTTCATCCACTTGACAAAATGAGCGTTTCAGAGATCTCAGATAAATGGAAATATTTTTGTTCTCATAAATTTCTTAAGGGGCTGTTAATCGTGACATAGTCACACAAGATTTATAATATATTACAATGGATTACATCACTTTCTGATATGATCAGATATGATATCATGTGCTTGTATTGTGCCTATTGTGCCTATGAAGCTCATAATATGTGTATGTGTAACACTGGTAGTAAAGTGGCACCTCAATTTAGGATGTTAAATTAGCTTAAAATGACCTTAAAATAATGTTTGTTAAAAAGAAAAGACTTGAAGACTTGGACTTGTACCTCACACATAAGAGCCATCTCATTCTCTAATCTCAAATCTGTTCTTGTCTCATACCATACAATGAGACTGAGGAGCCAAATCTGTGAATTGGGTCTTTGAAAGAGAAGCAGTAAGCAGTTCAACTGCAGAAGCTTCCGAGCATCAAGATGCATCTCTTTCAGAGTATACAGTCGTGGGCAGAGCCAGTTCATTTGATGGACTGCAGGTACTAGCACCTTTATTAACTATTCCTGAAAGAAACGCAGTAGCTCTGTGTTAAAGCCCACTCTTGGGTCTGGCATTATCTTGGATCTGCACGCTGCTACTGTTATAATTGAAGTGCCGGTTGTAGTGATAACAGACCATCCCACTGCCACTGGAGGGAGGATGGGCTTTGTCTCTGATTGATCGTCCGAAGCTCTTCACAGTGTGGAGACATCGGCACCCCTCAAACGCTCCTGATGGATCACTTCCCAATAATAACGATGCTTCCTCTCCACCTTAACTTCAAGAATCGGAGCGGTATAGATTTAGTGTACATCAAAAGCTGACCAACATTCACCAGGATAGTAGATAATTCAAAGCCCTGAAAACTGTATGCTATTGATTTGAGGGAAGTCTATAAGGGTCCTCATCAATACCTCTGACCTGTGCTGCATCTAGGATGCTGTTATTAACCATTTTGTCTCACTTCAGACTCGTTTTATACACCTAGTTAGGTGTATGGTTTTATGATTTGTATTAAAGTTATTTCCGTCCTGTTTTAAGCATGCTTTATCCTGTAGTCAAATCTGTGCCATATTTATCAGTCCCTCCCACACACTGTGCATCCATTGAAAGGCCCTGATTACCCCGATGCATTATTCATAGCTAGTGGTTCTTGGTTGACTGTGTGAAGAAACAGGGTATAATTTAAAGGGCGGAGAAGAGAGGCTTGGCCTGTCTTGGAGTGCAGCCTAAGGAGCATGTTGAAATGAAACCATCCCTTTTGTAATCTGCCTGGCATTTATCAACAGGATTGCTCTAATGGGGATGTCACTGGAGGAGGAGAGGAAACGTCTCACTGGACTTCAGAAGAGGCGCCATGACGGAGATGGAGAGCCGCGTAAAGATTAGCCATATCTCCAAATGAGACCCCAAGTCATATCAGAAAAGGGAAATTGTGCTCCTTAATCTGTGTCCTATTTATCATATTACACTAATGGCTGTATCCAGGCCATACAGGCTGATGGCTTATTGGCCTCACTCAGTAATTGATGGGGGATCAGTTTGTCTGAGTGTCCGGTTGCTCACTGTTGCCTTTCAAATGGCTGGTCGCAGGGCAATGATGATGACAAACTACAACTACAGCGAACTGATTGGCCATAAAGACCAGTGTGACCATTATCTGGCTGCTGGAGTCTCGCTGCATTCCAGTGACCTCTCAAGGTGCTTCCCTTTCCTGGTTTTCTTAAAAAAGGAAGTTGAGCAGCATAACCATATGGGCTCTTGATATTCCCTGATGCATACTATGATAAAGGATCAGTGTTAAGGACACACCAACAGAGCCATTAGTCTGCTGCTGAGTCTCTCACACACACACACACACACACACGTACATAAGCCTGCACAAACAGTGCACACATCCATCAGGCAAAAAGGTGACACATTATTCTAATAGTGTGTTAATGTTTCTTTACATACCAAGGGCGTGGCACAGAAGCATCCACTGCTATTCAGAAAGTAGATTGATTTTCTCCGCTTTGGCAGTAATCTAAGGTAACAGGCAAATAGGCGACTAGATTTATTGCATTGTGTGTTTTAATGTAACGTGTGAATGTTTCATGGCTAGAGTGCTCCAGACACACCCCTGCCATATGTCTTAACCATATAAAACACGCTGTATACTCCTTTCTACTGCTCCCCACAGGCACCATTTGTTCAACAGTAGACCTTTTATTAAGGTCAAGGTTGTCCATTTATTTAAGGCATACTTGGCTCCCTTTCCAAGATGTCTCCTCTGCTTTTACCTCAGAAGACAGAGCACCATTGAGCGAACAGAGTGTCCACTTCCATTTCATGTGAGTATCATGTGAGTAAGACAGCGTGAGTATGTGCTGCCACCCCTTTGTTGCAGCAGCACAGTTATTCTGTGGACTTTAATTATGTATAACTGCACTTGGGGCTCAAAGGATTGGGGCGTCAGTGAACTAAAACTCCTACCGGTGTCATAATGCAGCACCTGATAGAAACACTGGCTATATGAAGCATCACTTAACGCAAGGGGAAATCAATTACCAATGTCATAAGAGAGGAGAACAAATCACAGACCAGCCACTGTGCCTCCCTCTCCTCGTGGTGAAGCACATTAAAAGGAGCCTATTCTGGGGTGTGTTTTAACGTAATCAGGAGAGCTGCGTTGTTGAGGCAGTCAAGGGCAATCTTGTGTAACCAACAGACGGCTCGGCACTGGCAAGAGGGAGGTGACAAGACTCTCCACGTTGTTGGCATGCATCTGGAAGGGGAGCGGGATGAGCCAGGCTGACAGAAGGAATTAATGGAAATCACTCAAAGCCAATGTCTGGATGCCACAGGAGACGGGCTCTTACTGAGAGGTGTGCTTCAGCATAGGTGGAGTCGCATGCACACACATACTCGCATACATATACACACACACACGCACACACACACCATTACACACACACGCACACACGCTTGTCCTCTTCTGCTCCCTACTCCTCTTTCTCTCTAGCTCTCTCTCACACATATCTCACAAACATACAAGCACAGACATATACACTCACTTTGCATTACATAACTCTATTAAGTACTTCCTCAAACCAAAAGCAGAGCAAAGTCACGCTTTGAGGGTCACCTTGTCTCTTTCATTTCACTCCTTTTCATGTCACAGCACTCGGTTTCTCTACGTGTGCTTCCATTAATCGCTATATGACGCCTGTGAGACTCAGTGAAGCACACCGCTGCTGTCCTGCTCCTGGCCCCCAATCCCCATCTGTCACAGCATCCCACCTCTCCTTTCCTTCCTCTCCTCTGCCCGACTATGGAGCAGAGCCAGCCGGCTCTGTGAGGACAGCCGCTCTAAACATTCAAAAGAAAAGGTCACACCAACAATCTGAGGAGATGCTCACTCCAAACGGCCCAGCCAACAGTCGTGCTTCACACCACTTCACTCACTACCAGACCAAGGTCAAATAGTTCAGGTACTTGAGGTTCATTTTGACTTGCATTTAGTATTAGTAGTAGTATTTAGTAGTAGTATAACGAGCACCACAAAGTTTAGACGATCACAAGCAGTGTTGGGCTTGTCACTCCAAAAATGTATTACATTCCTCTTTACTCATTTCAAAAGTAATATTACTTTACTTATTACTGCCTAGGATAAGTAATTTGTTACACTAGTCTATTGTTACCTCTTATCTTCATAATACCTTGCCCGTGCGCCTCAGTAAACGATAATCAAATACTGCACAGCAACAAAAATATGTAATGATTTATTTCTCTGCTTGGTAACTGTAATATTATTAAATTAAATTAAAGGGGCCTTGACATGGGGGCTTCAGACATATCAACCATAGATGTATATATGTCCAGACTACTTCTGGTCATAATATATACATGACTGATGAATATGTTCAACATGAATACTACATTATAACAATATACATTTGGTACTCCACTCCTTCCTACCGGGCTAAAGACTCAGCAAACAGTGAAACAGATTTGCAAGACTCAGCACTATGAGGTACAGACCGATTATAAAGTTGTGTTGTAGTGCAAAGCATTTATTTAGGTCAGCCAAAGCTGACCTGAGAAGTGATTCCTTAACTACCCATCACTGCCAAGAAAGACGTATGGGCTACAAGCATCCGAAGCGTAGAAAATGGCATCTTAACAAAGTGGCTTGGCAGAGTGATGGAAACTCTTGTTCATTTTACAAAAGCCAACAGCTGTTTGCTAAATCATCTGTTAAAGAAACCATAGTGCCAAAACTGGGTTTAAATACCACACGTTAATACCTCTCATATTTAATCGCTGACGAAACAGATGCTGGCTTCTTTTGATTAAGCAACTTCAGAGTTTTGTTGCTTCTCGGTGAGTGCAAATGCAATCTGCTTCAAAAACCTGTGACTAGAAACGTTGCACATTCCATTTTCCACGTTGCTGAACTGGTTCTAATGATCGGTTGGTAATGGCCAATAACCATTAGACAACTAAGTCCTGTGGTGGTGGAGCCTACAACAGTCAACATGTTCAAGTTGTACCTCCAGACTTCAGTGTTCGTCTTGAAACATTATAATGATAAAGCCATGCTATCAATAAACCGTATATTATTAAACTGGTGCTATGACGCATATGGGAAATAGGTATGCAGTGAAGAGTTTGCTCTCTCATGCATTACTTCTCCAAGAGTTTAGGCCACCAAATGAATACAAAGTACCTCATTAGCGGCCAATAAAAAGTGATAATAATATTCTAAAGGATTATAGCCAAAAGCTGTGTGAGTTCCTATGTGTAAAAATGTTTTCTTTTCCAGGCAGCTTGAGGTAATGGCATTTCTCTCGCACTTTGAGTTCTGGCAAGACAGCAGTGCTAGCCCCTGTGGTCCGTGACATTGTTCGCGAGGTTTAATTAAGTCACAGCCACTCTTGATGGAGTTAGTTAAAGTCATGAGCCCCTATTGACTTTGGAATGGCTGAGTGAAGCCCATTCTTGTTGTTGCTTTGATTGTTTTTAGTCATTAAAGGATCAGGACCTTGGAGAAGTTGAGGAAGGAACAGCCAGATCCTGCTGCATCCAAAAAAAGACAACAGTTGTCCATGGAAGGTTAAGTAAATCCTTTTGATTCCTAGAAGATGGATCTTAGTCCATATGTCAAAATCTAACCTGCTGTGTTAATAATTATCTGTACCAGTTGTGGGCCAGAGAGAAACACATGTTTTCTAGAAGATTTGGACATTATATGAGTTTCTCACAACCTGTTACAATTGTAGTCTGCAACAAGTTGTGCTTTATGTTCAATGAAGACAGCTAGTCAAAAAATTCAATTCAACATTTTTGAGTTATGCTGCTTGAAGACCACAGTGGACATGGATGTACTGATATGATGTTTAGCCATTTCTCTTGCGTAGCTATCTTTGATCTCAAAACACTGGCTGTGGCACTAGAGTTTCTATTAGGCCTCGGCTGGTAAATGATTATATAGCCCCGAGGTACTTTTCCTCAGCTCTCATACATACTAAATAATCTAAGTGCGGACCCCATATCAGGCCACACAAATGCTGCATTTGTAATACCGGAGCTGTGCCGTCATTTCTTGATGTGTAACCATGATTAAGGGCTATACAAATAAACTTGACTTGAAACTTGACCTGTAGCTGGGAAAGATCATCTGGCAGTCTACAGCGGTGATGCTGATGTTGTCGATGATCCTTCAGTGGCCAGCGGCAGGGTTTCCTTATTGACTGATGAGAAACACTGATTCCTATTTCCAATTCCTATTTAGCCTTGATGGCAATGATTTTACTCCTATTGCAGATGCAAACACTTGGCATAATGTTTTATATATGTAGCTTTCAATTGTAGCATGATTAAGTGCCTTGCTGAAGGGCAGCTTAATTATTGAGGGAAGGGAGAGCATTACTTTCCTCATCACTTTTCCCACCCAGATTTTCCAACCTTCACAAACCCGCTTGTCTAACCTTCTGGCTACTGCTGTCTTTGTTCTTTCCTTGATGATGCCATGTCATGTGGGCTTTGTTAATCAAGCTGTACAATACTCTAGTACCCCAAAACTGGCCTTAAGTTAGTCAATTGTGTCTTGCCTTTCTATTGAGATCGGTTTGGCCACCTTTGATTCAATCGATGGTGGAACTCTTAGAGTTGTGAGCAGCTCTCTGCCACAGAGTTGGTTACCATGGAGGCATTTTTTAATAGGCATTTGTCAATAGTTCAGAACTCACTGAAGCAATGGCTCAAGGTCCGCAAGACTGTTTTCCCTCTTAGAGCCCACTTTTGCAAGAACTTTCAATAAGTGATTTCAAAAAACAGTTGACATATTTGTTACAGCATAGTATCACTTTGGATATGTTTGATGTTATGTAAAACCTCAAATCAAACACACTGAACTGAACACTGAATATCATTTTTCAGACTCATGCTCTGTGGTAGCACAACATGACAGCTGGCTCTTGAGGACCACAGAGAGGAGCAAAGTGGGAGTGCACGCCGTTGGCCCCCCCTTAGAAGGCTGGAAGACAAGGCTTGTGCTTCAGCTCCTTGGCCTTGGTTCAGAGTCGTACTGCACAGCACCTCAGCTTCACTAGAGTGCTGCCACTTACCCATGCAAATCTGCCCAGATAATGGTAGGCACAACGGATTCTGGGCTGCCGTGATAACCCTGAACACCAGAGACACCGTCATTAGTGTACAGGGGGAGTGAGGAGATCTTTACTTGAGGTTTAAGATGCACATGCTTACATGGAGGTTGGAGGGATTACATAATGCAGTTTCATCAATTCTGACCCAGGAAGAAGCCATGCTTTTCATACCCTAAAGGTACCACTGTCTAAATACCATAGCATATCTATTATACAATAAATGTAAAATGTGTCACACATTTGTGGAGACACAATGTCCAATGTCCACAAAGTCTTGCAGTCATAAGTGAGTGAGTAAGTATGCGTGCAAACAAGAAGTTTAAGTACAGTGGTGAGAATGAACATCTCTCTCTCTCTGCCCTCTCGCGCTGGGAAAGTTCAGGCCAGTTTGGCTTCATTTCCAGCACAAGTCTCTTAATCCCTGGACTCTCCAGTGCAGAAAGGGACATGAGGAGCATATGGAGGGCCTCTGATCCTTATTAGTACATGGCACAGACAGCCGGAAAAATTCAGGTAATTTTAGAAAGCTGGACTTTTTTTTAAGCCTCTCAGCTTTTTAGCATTATTTCCTCCCCACATCACAGCCCATCAGTGGAAGTGTAAAGTCCCGTTCCCATCTCTTGTCAAAATGTCAAACGATTTGTTGTTCAGATTTAACAAGGTAGTTGGTGATGAAGTAAATTGTACTTTTCCCTCGCATTTTCCATAACATTTAAAATCTGAGTCAAGCTGTCACATTTTGTACCCCTTATTTATCCAGTGAGGTTTTGCTGAGCATGCGTTCTCTTCTTCAGTAATGCCCCGCTGCACACACAATGATCATTTATGTGTTGGAGCTGCCCAGTAAAACCACAGTCTTCAGCTGTAGGACACGGGATAGCTCCACTGAAGCTGCTGGGGTTAGGAAGGAGGGATTATTCATTCTCTTTCACAGCCAAGATTTTCCCCCCCGCCAGTCCAGATATTTGATCCAGCAACCTTCGAGTCACAACTCCTTCTCCATCCATTCTCAGTTTGGACCATGATTTGACCTCAACTGACATATCAGTTCAAATCAGCTTACTTTTCAGCTTGCAACTAGCAGCTACCATTTGGTTGCTAGCAATGCTAAACAGCCGTTTTGCGCAATATGTGGAAAGTGCCTGGTGAAGTGAAATAACAGGTTGAAAATGCCAGAAATTGCCTTTAACAAAATGGATGCATTATAAAGCGGGGGGGGGGGGGGGGGGGGGGGGGCGGGGTACCAATCCCCTTCATCCTGCCTCAGATCACTTCCATCCTAAAAGCCCTCTGCTGCAGTCTCTAATCCACAGCTTTATTTTTGTTTATCTGTCTTTTTCTTAAATGTATCATGAACAAGATCTTGTCTCATGCATAATTTCGGAGCCCTCAGAAGTTCCTAAGAGGGATTTTTTCTTTTTTTTCGTTTTCTTTTTTTTTTTTTTTGCACTGTGATCATTTGCATAACTAATCTGGTATTTACATTCATCAATTGCTTCATTAATTAGGTCAGTGATCAAAGCAGGATTTTTCTATCACTCTGGAGGGGAAGAAAAAAATACATTTTGGTGGCTCTCTGCTGCAGCTCTGCGCAGTGACAAAAAGAAAAAAAGGGAGGACTTTCGGTTGAGATCTAACGCATAATTTCTTATGGAGAGCCTGTTGAGAGATGCTGCACTCTTATATAACTCGGTAACATTATTCTAAAGACCGCCAGAAAAGGCAGAGAGCTTCCATCCTCAGCCAGTACCTCTGGAAGCACAGTCAGAACATTCACGCCATCTACTGGTGGACGTGAGAAGGCATTTAAGCCATCACTAATGACCACCCAGGGGAGAAGGCCAGGGGCCTAGGAAACTAACAGCCCTTTCAGGGACTGGATCTGAGGCTTCTGAAAGCCTGTGCTCACACTGATGACATGTATGATCCACCATCGGTCAGTATCATTACTCATGTGAGACAAATCCAGGCTCTGGGACCCACAGTGCTGTCCTCTCGCTCTCTTGCTCCTTTGTCAGTGGTGATGTGTAATTTGTCTAGCTTCCACGTTCAGCTGACCTTCCTCTTGACAAGGCATCGTCTAAAAGACAGCGTTGTGTGTACAGGGCCTTTGTGCTATCCTGCTGACACGCACATTGTAACCACGGAGCAGCAGCACTGAGATCCCCGCTCCACTTCTTCAACCACTCATCTGCTCGCTGCACTACATCATCACCTGAAAACGCCGAGAGAGCAGACGCATGTGAGGAAAGGTATGAATAGAAACTGCTGACTGTATGTTTTTTTTTTTTTATCCCTTTTGCTATTTCAGAAACTGAATTGTGTGATCAATTTGATAGGCATGACTGCATTGAAAAATGAGTCTTGCCTTGCTTTAATTGCATCCATTGAAGTGTTTTGCGCCTCACTGAGTTAAGTGTCCCATTATTTGAGTTCACTCACTAGCCACACATACAGTACACTCACCTTAAAATAAAGTTTCCACATAAAGGGACAATATATGTAGTGTACTCTAATGCCCATCGATAACTCTTTATTCCTAATCACTAACATTAAAGGTATAAGAGAAAAAATAATTTACTCTGATCAACAAAATGAGTAAATTTGTATCATCTAACCTGTGTCAAGTATTTTTATTTATTTTGGTTGGTTTATTGTTTATTGTTTTTAATTGAGGGCATTTGAGTTTTGTCAAATTATTCTCTAGTATTTTTACAAGCTTTTTGTGTAACCATTATCTTATTTTGTTCTTGTTTATCAGACAAAGCATAACTCCCTAAAGGGAACTGTTTCAGCTATTAGAGCAGGCAGATCATTTCCCACTTATTTCCTCCTGCCCCTCCCAACCTTTCACCTCACCCTCTAGAGTATATGGACCCTACCTGGAGGTAGCAGAGATAGCTCAGCAGGCAGGCTGCTGATTAATTCATTTTGACCCAACAGAGTTACTCAGGTCTGCTGCTGGCCCCCGGACATCCAGGAGCCACCGGCTGATCCCTGTGGTCAAGCATGATTAATCTCGAAGCACAGACCATTTCTCACCACAGACCTGGACAAGACACAAGCATTACCCCGAATCGGCATTATTGGAGCACTATTAATTCATGACCAAGTTGATATATATTAGATTTACAAATGCCATCCCCTACTGCAACAATGATTAAAATCCAATATGTGGCCTACTAGCCATCATGCCAAGGCATTGACATTTTGTCTGCGTCACTCCAGGGACCTGTGGTGACACATAGCACAGCATGTTCATGGTACATTGGTAGATTTTAAACAGAGAGCAACATTTCATCATTGGCTCACATCCTAAGCACAAGCACTGCACCATTTATTCTTAAATTTTCATTAAATTTTTCATTTTCACATATTAGGCATTTATATTGCATTCTGGCCCAGAGCAACTTACAGTAAGAAGATCAGTAGTATGAGATTAAATTCTAGAAATCTAAATTAAACAACATTAGGGGAAGTCAAAAATAAAGAGTGCATGCGTTAAATGTCTGGAAAGCAGCCAGGAAAGCACTGAGACAGGTAACAAAGACCCTAGCAAAGCATGACTTAACTTTCTTGTACAAAAGGATGTCCTTACCTAACCAACTTCTGTTTCAGTACCTGGCTCCCTTAGAAATGCCTTCAGCTCAGTAGGCTCAGCAGCTGTAGGCAGAGAGCCCAGGGACAAACACAATGATTATGAACTTGTTGAGTCCAGCAGCCAGCACAAGAGGTCCAACAGCCTGTTCTCAGATCTGGCTCAACTACATTCTTTATCAAATCAATAGAGGTTTTGCAGATGTCACCAACAAACATAGCATTTAAAATGTCTGCAGGAAAATGTGGGTTGCATTCCTATATGGAAACTGGAGGTTTCCCTGGATGTAAGTTTTAAACTGGCCGTTCGGTGCAGAATCTGGACGGACGTTATGCCAGGCTTTCTCCGTTTTGTCCGTCTTGTTTTGTAATACTTTGATGATGAGTCGTACAACAACAGGATGGTGTACACTGCACTATAGTCTCATCCAAGCTTTAAATGTTCACCAAGATCTTTCCCTGAACAAACCTAGGAACGCCTCCTCAATTCTAATTGGCTTAACTGTTGGAGACAAATCTGTCCATCCGCCCATCAGCCCAGTCAAGTCAACGGTCACCTCTCATTGAAAATGAATTGAAAATGACATGTGGCTGCCCCTTACACCTATTGTGCAAGGGGCAATATGGAACAGGATAGACTGAACTAAAATGTGAGAAATTTGCAAACTATTAAGTTAGTTTTCCATTTTGCCACACAAGAAAAAAAAAACCTATTACATTCATTCGTACGTTCTATTCACTCAGAATTGCAGCATCTAACAGCAACAGCAGCCATGACTAATCCAAGATTAAATAAGCTGGAGGAAGGGATATAGTAACTTTAAATGGAGAAGGTGTTATGGCTTAGTTGTTGTACCCACCCTCCACACACAGGCACACGCACACACACATCATTTTTGAAAATGAGTGTCACAAAAAACTGATATTCAATGTTGAAAATGTTTTTTTTTTGGAAGAAAAAAAAACGTAGAGCACTAGCAATGGTATCCCTGTTGTACTACAAGGTTTGTGTATGTTTTGAATGTTTTGATCCAACAAACTGCAGATACAGTAGCGAGGTAGAGTTGCTGATAGGACAGAGAGCATGTGCCAACTAAATGTAAGTGTTGCATGTAGTTTGAACAAGCTTTGCTCATGTCAGTAATGTTTGTAGACATTGGAGAAAAACAGACCTCCAGTTTGTGTTATCTAGTCAGTCAAGTTTAAGTCAAATTCCTTAAATAATGCATATGAACATACCTAAAATGTATATGGCCAATAATATATATAATGAGAGTTAAACATCAAACATCAGGCAGTGTTGTCCCACTCCAGAGACTTGATGGCGAAGGCACTGTCCCTACAACCGGCTATGGCCTCTGAGTCTCTGGCGGGAACTGTAATTGCCTGGCTTTGCTTTTATCAAACTATCTTTTATGTCATGCTGGGAGAGAGCAGACCTCCCTTTGGTTGTCCTGCTGTAACCCCTACAGAGTAAACATAAAGTACACAAACAGCACAGTTTTTATCTTTACTTATCCATGGAAGGGTTTTGCTCAGTGCACGTCTTCCTGCGCTGCATCACATTCCTACAGCTACACTGGCTGCCCAGTGTAACCACAGTCCATTGAGCAGCTCCAGTGAGAAGGGGGTAGGTGCCTTGCTTGAGGGCACCTTGACAGTAGTTGTTGAGGAAGGGGAGAGCATTAAATATTTACTTTCCCTGCTCACTTTATCCCAGACAATCCAACAACCTTCTGGTCACAAGTATGTTGTTCCAACCCCTTGTACCTTTTAAGCTTCTGCTACCAGAGTAATAGAAATGCCAGAGTGACCAAGGTGGAACGGCCAAGCAGATGTGCTGTACTGTAAGGATACTGAGACACCGAGGTTTGTCATTTGTCGCATTATAAGACTTTGATATTTCACATTATTCTATAAGACATTGTTTTTTAAGAAAATGTAACGTTTTATTTGAGTTTTGAAATGAGATGATGAAATGACACTGTGTGCTTATTGCTACCGATTCCTTTCTTTTGTGTCACTCTGACAAGAGCTTCTATCTTCTGATAAGGAGCAGAGTAACTATCTCTACAGGGAATCAGTTTTGGTGTCTGGTGTCATTTTATGAGAACAGTTCAACGGCGACTCCACCGTTCTCCAATATTCAGGAAATTCTCGTCTGGAGGATTCTAGGTGGGATCTCAGTTGAAGGAGCTGGTTAGTGGAAATATTTGCTTGATCGGGCTCTCTTTAAAAGGAATGTTGTGGTGTGCACGCCTGTGTGTGTGTGTATGGTTATGGAGGCTTATGTGTCTACATGTGATTTTTTTGTAACAAATACTTGGGATTATGTGCACGTAGAGATACACACTGATATTATGGGGTGCCATCTGGTAAGAAAGAGTGAGACAGAGAGAGAGAAAGGGAGAGGGAGAGGGAGAAAAGGAGGGGAACGATGGAGTAGGAATGGAAGTGAGTTAGGGAGGGGCATCCGGAGGGCCACAGGAATAAATAAGAACGTGGATGACAGCGATGCACCTCACTGTAATAAGTAAACACATCACAACCCCATGTGATTTATTGCAGGGCCAGGATGACATTTTCTACGGCGGGACAAGGAGCCTGGGTTTTGTGTTTTGTTTTGTTTTTACACAGAGGACGAATGCTGAATTCTTATTGTTGTGTCTCTCCGGTGAAGAAAGGGCACCCTGCTTATCTCCCAAGAGGAGGAGAATCCACTCACTTGGGCTGAAAGGGGTGAGAGAATCGGTATTGGAAAATAGGGGTGGGAGGGTGCAGCTTGATAAAGACCCGAGAAGTGCACCATGAGAAGAATAAGTCCTTCCCTTTATTGATTCCTTTATATATTTATTTTTTGTCTAAGGATTCCTACCCACTGCAAAAAAAGGCACACTGAAGATGAGAGAAGAATCCTAAGTTTGTATGAAACTTTTGTCTTTATTTTAGTCAGTGCCCTATAATTGTGAGGGTTTTCAATTTGAAGTTATATCGTCTTTGTCTCCATCGGAGATCATCGATGAACAAGTGCTAAACATAAGTCAAACCATTGTTAGGCCAGATGTTCGTGAGCATCTTGTACAGTGATAAAAGCCCAGTAAGTTAAATCACTGAAAATGTAAAGATGGAAAAGGACCCTGATCTGAATCATAGGTGGTCCTACTGTTACTCAGAAAGGGTTGGTCCTGCTATAAAAGGATATAGAGTGTAGTGGCCTTTTAATGCAAACCTGGAGTTAGCAGTGCAATTTACCTACTAATAGTGAAGATAAGCACAAGGGGGCGGGCAAGCAGATCCCAAATCGGCACTTTAAGGCCATTATGCCTGCTGAGGGCAGCTCGTACACAGACATCATAAAATTGTGTGTAAAATGCCAAGGTGTTGAGAAGCTCCTCTATGCTGAAATGTTTTATATACTTTAAACTATATTTAGTATGATATGGAGACGGAGGACGCATTGACACACGAGAGCATCAGTGTGCACTTCCACTTCCAGAGGAACCACATTAGGCAGTATACTATCACCTTATCACAGCTATGCGCTTATCTTTTATTGACAAAAGCAAAGAATGAGCCTTTTGTCCTCAAACATACAGTATGCTTTGTAATGTCTACCAAGAGATAAGACTTCTATATTATCAGGGTTTTAAAGTGAGAATAACAGCAGTTGTTGTAACACTAATTTGAGATTATCTTTACGATAAAGAGGATTTTTCCCATCCATGGCAGTTGACACAAACAAGATAAACAAAGGCGTGAGAGGATTATGGGGATGCGAGCATCGACAGGTGTGGGGTAATAATGCTGCTAAGCCCCGCTCTCTCCTGGAGAAATGCAGGAAATCAGTGTTATTCAGATGACATCTACGCCCTGTCCAATAATTCTGGAACGAGTGAAGGAATGAAGCGCGAGTGTCCAATCTTTCTTTGTTTTTATTTGCCCATAATGAGACCCACAAGGGGGCAGTAATTTGTAGATGTCCTTGTCAAGTTTGGTGCTTTGAGGGAAAGTTAATGCCATAGGATAATCCACTGCTCTAGTAATGGATAGAAACAGGAAACTATGCATGATCATTAAACACTGACCATTAGGCCTGGCATGCTATTGATATCCTCTACCTCTGGTCCGATGCTTTTTTCGCCTGCTGTCTATTCGATAAACTGTCTCTAAAGCTCCACTTTTCAGAGTGGAGGAGTGTGGCATTGAATAAAAAATATATATATTTTCAAAGTTGTGGTGAATCATTCAAAAGAGCCGTTTGACTTTGTCTTGTTTGTGTCATCTCTAGCACTCGAGAAACGCAACGTTGGCGAAGGCTCTTGTGTTCTTCAGCCACATTGATCTGTCTGTGTTGTTGAAAATGGTAACGGACTTGAGGCGAGGTTAAGCCACATTGTGGTGGGAGAGTTATTCTCCTCACACAAAAATAAATGTGTGGTGAATCTCTTATGTCGAAGGAACATGTTTTAGCCACAAAATGTCTACGGTCTTTGTGGCCGTTAAAACTATCTGAAAAACCTACATCAAATATAAACTCAATCACAGGTTGAACTACAAAATACATGGGATAAGAAATACATCAATAAGAAATCATTGAATGTAGTTGATTAATATGTAATAGTGATGAATAAAAATAATATGTAATATGCTCCAACATGGTGGGAATAATGCTATGAAATGCCAGACTGAGCTGGTTGAAGGAGTATTTGGCAATAGTGTTTGTTAAAGTTTGTTTTAACCGATACCTTGAGTACCCACTGGGCAGGGGTTGACGCATAGGACAATACCATGACTGCAATGAGAAAGACAATTTCATATAATTAATTTTCCATGATTGACAACATACCTGACACTATTTTAACTGTGCTGAGATGGTAAACCCCATCCATCTCCAAACAAACACTATAAATTATTTGTAAATACTATTTGACACAGGTCTGATCCCAGGGAAACAAAATGGGGTCAGTGGGGTCTTCCATGGGACCTGACACAGAGGAAGAGAGAGGGGGAGAGAGAGAGGAAGAGAAAGAGCATGACCCCTTGTATTCATCTGAACCAGATCACGTGGACAGGTTTGTCTGGCAGCCAAAATTTATCCGCCTACAGTGTACCGTCAGGAAATGCCTGGGAAGTGTTTTAACCTGCCCGTCTTAATCCAAAATGCCAGAACACTAAATCAGGCAGCCCAGAGCAAATATTCCAGCCGTTTTTGGCTCGGCCCCTACAATGGGTTTGCACAGCACTCTCACTCTCTCTCTTCCTCTGATGTGAGCACTTTGGCATTGGCCTCTCATAGCAGCATACATAACAGAGAAACTGTGGCTAGACTGAATGTGTTTGTGAAATGTTTATTGCATATGTTCTTGAATGAGAAACACTCCCCTCCATCAGCAACTACTGTTGAGGTGCCCTTGAGCAAGGTACTGAGCCCCAGTTGCTCCAGTGAAGCTGCCAACTCCTAGGAGTGTGAATGTGAAAAAAAGCATATGTACTCAGCAAAACCTTCCCTGGATAAATAACAGTGAAACAAAACCAGAATCTCTGCCATCCTATTGGGGCTTTTCAGAAAGAATTATATAGTAATGCACTATATAGTTAAATATTCATTGCACATTTTATTATTTGTGGTCTCAGATCAATGTGAAGTGTGTTTTTTATATGACATTGTAATCTCACTGTAGCTGCATAGTAACTCTCAGCTGTGGCCACTATAATGATTTATACCAATACATACCAGAGGCCTCCATTCCTCCCAGAGGTGAGCAGTAGGATTGGGTTTGTGATTGCTCTCAGGGGTGAGAGGGTGGGATGAAGCTGAAATTCCTGCACTCACTGTGCTGACCCCTGACTTTAAACAAGACCGGGTTTAAAGTGGGAATTTCAGGAAGAAGCTCCACATTCAACACCTGACTGGAATGATTAAGATGAAGGAAGGGAGGCGGCCCCCCTTGTGCAACTTGGTTTCATGCTATACACAGGATTCATTTGATAATGTTAAACAAAAGTGAGCCTACTGTATTGTACTGTATGTCTGCCTGTTGGTGGGAATTTTCTTGACCCGTAAAGAGTAATCAGTACCGAAGGACTTGGATCAAAATGAATAATGATATCTAGCCTGGGAGTCCAGTTCTCTTTAGAAACACAGCCTCTTGGAGGAGATAAGGAGAACGAAAATAGTTGTTTTACTATTCTCTTATCAGTGAGAACTGCATAATGTAATCTGACTCAATGGTGTATCAGATCAATCACTCTGTCTGTTGGGGAAGGAGAGAGAGTAGAGGTGGGAAGAAATATTTTACTCAAGAAGACAAATGTACTAAAGTAGAAGTAATAAAAGTAAGAGGTAAGTTAGGAAACGTTCCTAAATTAACAATCCATCACATTTTCATATACATAAATGTACATTATATGTACAATATAACACAATAGTGCTGTATATGCAACAGTTCATGAAAGGTTTTACATTTGCTGTTCTAAACACCAGGGGCCAGATTCATGAAGACTTAAAATAGGAAGCATGCGTCCTTTCATCAGATTTATTAAACCCTGTGTATGCGTGTTCATACGTGATTTTCCCTGATCAATCATCCTGAAATTGTGTGTACGTGCACACGCCTCGTGGCCATACCCATAATTTACTATAAATGGCTTGCAACACACCCCCAATTAGCCTGGTTTGCATATAAATGTGCATCGTTGTTATTTTAGTTCCGAGAAGAAATGGCGAAAGCATTAGTGAAGAAGCGAAACTGAAAAAAAGAAAAAGTCTATTGGAGGCCTCAGCTCTGGCATTACAAACAAGATAAAATATATTGAATGGCAAAAGGTAACTGTGGCAGTAAATGTTGTAAATGTTGTTCAGAGCCCCGGGCAGGCCACTGGAGGAGGAGAGGGGACCCAGGGGAGGAGGAGAGGGGACCCAGCGGAGGAGGAGAGGGGACCCAGCGCTCTCTCTGTGGCTTGTATCCTGGGACACACTGCCATCAGTGGCTTTGTAAACGGTGACTTGGGAGACAGGTGGATGTTGGTATGTCACCCAGTTTGGATCTTATTGGAAGGAATTAGGATATGTAATCGGACTTGAAATAAAACAGACTTATTTTCTCTTTGTTACAATGTAGCCTCCTTTAAACAGATTCTGATGAAAACCCTGGTGCCTCTAGAAAACAGGCTGAGGTTCAGGGGAGAGAATCAGTGCACCACAGCCATTGCTCTGCTATAGCCTTTATATAGTGACGTTACAACCTATTAATCGGTCACACGTGAAGGTGTAGGCGTATTCTTACTCCCCTTACTATGTGACAAACCTGTTTTCTCAAGATAGAACAAAAGTGTTAACCACTCACACATCACTATGTAATCACAGTGAAGGTTTTTTTAATTATAGACTACATCCTAACACAATGTAGTGAAAGAAAAATGTCACCCAAATTCACACTTTGTCAACTCACAAGATCACACTAATCAGACTCAAAAGTGTGAAGTATGTGCACAGGTGTCACGCGTCTTAAAGCAACATACACCTCCCCTACTAAGGTTCAGATCCCAGAGACATAGAAACACCAGGGTCACACTTTTTGTGTATGCACCGTTTGACCCCTGGTGTTAGGCAGCAGGAAAAATCCCCTCATGCACAGGAAGTGATGTGTTTCACGTTTCCGGGAGCATAAACAGTAGTTTGTTTGGAATAACTACAAGAAGAACTGGGTGGTTAGCATGAGCAGCAATAGCCACCATGGCTGAACAGACCCCACCTACAGAAACTCAAACTTCATCAACGGAAAAGCCAAGGAAAAAGATGTCACTTCAATCAATCACACTGATTGATTGATTGGGAAGTGTGCAGTGCCAAAACACCACACAGCAATGAGTGCTTATTACAAAAGATATCAGCAGAATAAAAAAAAGGATCTCACAGTTTACTATATTAAAATGACTCCAGAGAAAGCAAAATAGTTTTTAAAAGTGGTCAAAGATTTCTTCAATTTTTGCTTCCACAATTGCTAGTGTGTTTTTCCCTCTTTTCCCTTTTCCCTCCATCTACGTTGAATTATCATGTCTTGAGGGCAAAGATAGATTTTAGCCATATCATGTGCCACCTGACATTTACTGTCTCTCATATCAAAGATGATACCAATTAAGCATTTATGGGAGCATTTATGATGCAGTTCTTCATCACAAAGCTAGAGAGATCAGATGATCAGCCACCATCCATATATTTTAGTGTATTTCTGGTGGTTCTTTTAGCCCTGGTAGTGCATGGCACTAACAGGCTTCATTTCCTCTGGAGCCACTCACAGAATGTAATGTAAGGCATTCTGGATAAAAGTTTCACCAAATGGCATAATGACATTACCTTGCCCTCTAAGAGATGAAGCACGCTACACTTTTCTAAAGACAGGGGAGCGCTGGTATTTCCATTATTTTGTACGTTATTCTGTATGTGGTTTTGTGTGTTTGAGTTTGCCTGCGTTTCAGTCTGTAGAGAGGAGCACCTTGGATGACTCTTTCTCCTTGAACAATATCAAGCAGAGGTGTGAGATGATTTCAGATTCAGATTCTGTTGTCTTTCTCTCCGCTCCCTATACCGCCTCAGCCAGCATCTGATTACTAGGACCTTGTTGTGTTGCCTGGAGAGTGTAATAGAGAGCGAGGGAGAACAGAGGAAGGAGACAACAGCACACAGCACATCTGTGGAGATGACTCTCCGGGGACCAGCTGTGGAAGTCTGGAGCTAATTGAATAGGCCGCTTCATCAAATTTACAGGCTCCACTTGTTTTGGGAAACACATGACAATGGAATTCTCCCTCTTGCCTCACTTGCCCCACCCCGACCCCCTTACCCATCTTGACTTTGTTTTCCTTCTTTTCTTTGTGCTTGATATTTCATGGCAGTCATTGCGGTGCATAAGCTGTGCTAGCGGTGCCCAAAGACAGGCAGCAGGCGCTTACTATGCCAGTCACTTGCTTCCATCTCCGTGGCCCTGAGAGACCTAATTGATATTCCGATGCAGAGTTGGAGCTGCATCTCGGGCTCACCTTAGTCATTAGCGAGCCCCACGGGGCTGTTTGCATTATAATCTCTGATTTAGATTGCGTGTTGCCTCGGTGTCCTTCCCCCGAGCCCACCTTTGTAGGGGATCCAAGCTCAAATTAGCTTTTGCCTCAGAAGTTTGCATCTGAGAGGAGGGCTACAGGTCACAAAATCACACTGAGATAGACACATCAACTGAGCAGATTAATATTCCCTCAGGGTCTGTCACTGTGGGTGAGGAGTGAACACCACCAGGGTTTCTTTTTTATCTGTCCAGTCTAGAGGTCCGTCTGGACATTTGCATGGCAACTGGGAAAGGGAATGCGGTCAGAACATGTATTATTTATGGAAGGAGCATGAAAGGAATCACAAAAGGCAAGGGGTCCTTCAGATACATTTTTGCTGCTTCCCTATTAGACGTCCGTGTGTATATGGATGCAGGTGTGTGTGTGTGTGTGTGTGTGTGTGTGTGTGTGTGTGTGTGTGTGTGCACAGCTGTGCTAGTTCATCTGCATGTTTGTCTCATCAGCTTGCTACACTCTGGTGGATTTTTCATCATGGTAACATGCTCATCAGTACCAAACAAGCCCTGTCACTCCTCACAGCTCGTTCCCTTGGCTAACCTCGACCAGGGATCAACATCAATCACATCAGCTTCTACATACGTCACAACACTGTGGGGAAGGCAGACACTGGCAAAGCCTTGTACCTGTTAGGCAATGATCTTTTCTGTCTCCTCCCTCCTCCCTTCTTTCCCCTTGATTTCCACCTCATTAGGTCAATGGCATCCAGGGACTGAATAAACTCCTCCCATGGATATATTTTGAAGTTTCTGTGAATTTGGTGGCTTAATGACAGATGGGGGTCAGGCAGCATGCCCCACTTCATAAATAAGTCTAGCTAGGGAAAATATATAGAAATATGACCTCTTTAGGACATTTTAGACTCATGGGGTGTAATGTGAGGTAATGGTTGCATTATCTAAAATGGTCAAAAATCTCTGTGGCTCTTATGCTCTCAGCATGTGTAACAAAAACTAGCATCTAAATTGACTTATTGCACACAGGATATTCATTCTCTCTTCATGCCTTTTTGACCAGGCATAAATGTAGTGTACATGTAATGGTAAATGGATGCATTTACTGGTTAATGAGTTGGAAACGTTAGTCACAGAGTCCATGATTGTGCACTGTGCCACTGTACACCGCTACAGTTCTGCACAAGAATGTGTTTTGATTCATTTGAGATGAGATCAGGGTATCCACCGGAAGGTATTTGTTACAGTAGAGCCTTATTAACGGGTTATTGACCTGGAGTTATGTTACGCTAGATTCTTTAACATCACATTTAATAATTTAATTGAGAGGCAAGCATGTTTTGGCATCAATATATTGGCTAAACTACATCAATAGCTACATAGGCTATCAACACAGCAACATATTATCTACCTAGAGAGAGATAAAGAGACACACACACGCCAATGTGCACCAGTTTGGTGGAAAAGGGCCTCAGATGCTCAGATGCTCACTCTTTGATGCAGCTCAACTGGAAGGGGATGCATGAAAACTTACCAATGTCTGCCTTTGTCAATTTTCTGATGTAGTAGTGTTACATGAATGAATCTCACAGGTCTCAGTTTACTACAATCCAATCTGAAGAGTCGTATGCTGTACCCACAACAACATTGAGTGACAGGACTGTGAGAGAGCCTCACGCTACTGTACCTAGTCTTTTCCACCCACATTACAGTGGAAAATGTATACCTTTCCCAGATAATATTGTTGAATTTTGGTCATTACACACATGAACAACATCCATTTGAGATGTCTTTCATAACTAAAAACTGTAGCTAAATCCTGTTGTTGTGTAATCACATTTTAAACAGTACAAATACATCCCAGCTGCAATGACAACCTGAAAAGGGATTTATTTAAAGGGATGTGAAGTTATTCCAAATAAATTCTTACCATATTTTGTTATAGTATGCTGTGAGTGAAACAAATAACTCCGCTCCGTGAGTCTCTTCAAAGAAACGACTCATCACGCTAATCTGTAAACGATTACAAGGTTCGTTTTGATGTCGTGCTGAAAAAGAAAAAATATATATATATGTAAATTATTCCATCATTGAAGGCATTTTTATCGTCTCCGTCTCCCGGTACCTGATACTGAGCCAAGAACAGAGTGCAGGTGCCTGATGTCTCTCCTTGAATGTAAATGGAATTAATGGAAAGCAGGTGGGCACTTCAAAGGCTGACTGCTCCGACAGCATGACCAAATGAGCTTACAGCAGCCAACCTCAGCTGTTGTATCACTGCCGCGGTAAAGTGGAAGTTAGGATTCTGAATGGAAGTAACTACTTAATATCGGAAACGCCGTGAGTATGGCAGATCAAAGGGTTTTGTTTTGTTGCTTGGGAGTCGCCACATCAACAATAGTGTCATAACTATGGATACAGCATGGGGTGCAGCTGGCTGTTTCCATTACAAAGATATTCACTCTTACTATTTTGTAGTCTGTTGATAGCAGAGACTAGACCAATATATATGACTAACCAATAAACAAAATAAACCTATCTAATAATGTGTAATGTGTCTTAGTGTAACCCACAGCAGCATGTTTTTTGCTTATTACTGTGTTATAAGTCAATGAACTATATGAACCCATTTTACTGCATCAAACTGACATACAACACCTGAAGTAGCATATCAAAGTGATCCTCAACAACAAATACACAGCATTATGGAACTTTTTGATGTAAAAAATCCCAACCTTAAAATCTCTTTCAAAGTAGTTGGAGATGTTACACTGTAAATGCAGCCACAGCAATCTGTGAATGTTGGGAGGGAAACAGATGGGAAGGGAAACTGCAGGACAAGAGAATGCTGAAAGGGTCAAATCTTGACAGACATCAGGATGTGGTCTATCATCATGTGTGACTTTGTATACACAGATTTAGCCATCACTGAAATCTTACTTTGTATCTACATGATTGCTGCACATGTGGCTGCATTGTTCCATTCCCCCTCAAAGAGCAACTGTTGAAATTGTTGTCATTGTACTGCAAAACAAAACTCATAACTTCTGGCTAGAAAATACGGAAACATATTACATTCGTCTTGAAAATATTTTCTACCAGTTTTTCTTGTAAGAACAAAATATTTTCTCACAATTCTAATATATTTTCTCCTTATTATGTGATCTTTTTTGTTCAGCTGTCCAGAACAGCATGAAATATGCATTTGGCTGAACCTAGGTTTATTTCCTTAGAGAGCAGACATCCCTTTTGACCCAAAAGGGTTGTAGTTTGCCCGGCCCAAAAGCATTTAACCCTTGAAAAGCCTCTGTCAGTTTGCGTTTGGCACCATGTTTAGCCCCTGATAGAAAACCGTATTGGACCAGTCTGGAACCAATGTCATCTAGCAGTGCTTGAGTCTCCCTTTATAGGACATATTAATGTCATAAATGATTAAGACCTTGGTATGATGTCACAAACTTGCAACCAAGGACACAGTTTGACAGGAGGTATTTTGTATATTGGACCACTATTTCTAGGTCAAAATCCTTTGGGGCCAGGCAACAAACAATTTCTTTTGAAAATGTATGAGCTTGTAGTTATAAATCAATTGTTGTATCAGTGGTAGTAGTCCTTAGTGTACAAGAGCATTCCTAGCTCCTATTCTGTGAAGCTAAGGGTTGTTCTCAGCAGGTTGTCTACTCCCTGGGCTTCCCTCCTTTGCCACATAGTCACTCAGATCAATGTGCTCTTTCACCGCACTTCACAGAGTATGCGGTTTTTCCACCAGACAGGAGACACACACAGCAGTCACACAAAAACAAGGAACCTTGCCACACAGCTCAAGAGTAATCTCGGAGGAATGTTTCAATGACAGGATTTCAGGCCATTCTGGTCTGTCTCTTGAAATCAACAATCTCTCATGTGCAAGGAAAATCCCCTAGGATCAATCTGTAATAAAAAAAGATAAAACCTGAGGTTTAATTTAACCATAAGAAGTCTAATGGCATGTAATATGAATGTGGGATTGAGGGAAAAAACAAGCCAAATTCCACAGGAAGGAAATTTCACTTTAAAAAAGCACAAAGTGGAATGGACTCACTAACAGTCTAGGTTCAGAAGAACCTGGCACTGTCCTTCCACAAGGAATTTCTCCATTTTGTGTCACTTTGATGGAAGTGAAATCTCCTTGTAAGGCATCACCACAGACAGACCTACAAAGACTGTAAGGGACTACCGAGATGATCCTTAGGATGAAACAATTCTCAAATCATATACTGAACCACACTCTTCCCACACTTCCCATAGTAATAGAATACATGCTGGAACTGGTGTTACTGAATGAATGGTAAAATGCAGCGCTGAATATACAAGCTAACAAGTGATCGCCTTAACATGATGTGTATGTGATAATGGAAGGACTTATGATCATTAGGTTGAGTATCAGCAGCGCAGTTTGATAACCAAGTTAAAAGTTGAAACGCTGTATTTCCAGCATAAGTTCAACATATGTCAAAATGTATAAAATATACATGATCCCGTCTGTTGAAATGTTATAAAAGTCACCATGCTTGACAAACTCATCAAACTCTTCAAAGGAAGAAAGATACCTACTGTCCTATAACAAGTATTAGAATTTGGTATGAGTAGGTTTCATTTTTTGGAAATGGTAGGCACCAAATATAGGCACTTCCTCCACCAAAAAATTGGTCAGTGTATAGAAATTGATCTAAATCGATCGCTGCGCCTAAGAGGTACGCATCACATTATGTTCTCTGTGACACCAGAGACTAATCTCACTCAGCTGTTGCTTGTAAACACCATTCTTATTTTCCTCATCCGCTCATGTGAGACAGACATCACCGACAAGGGCTCAGTCTGACCTTAAAAAAGCTGTCTG
The DNA here is from genome assembly GCA_034670385.1 of Hoplostethus mediterraneus. Classification (NCBI taxonomy): domain Eukaryota; kingdom Metazoa; phylum Chordata; class Actinopteri; order Trachichthyiformes; family Trachichthyidae; genus Hoplostethus; species Hoplostethus mediterraneus. Next base: position 12,583,481 of record JAXDDW010000004.1, read on the forward strand.
ACAAAAACTGATATGTAACGGAAGATAATTGTTAAAAAAAATCTCCCAATATTGAACTTGTTACCATTGACTATGTTACCATCTACAGCGTGACCCAAGCTGCTAGCGGAGTCTATAATATTCAACAAGTCACGTAATACATCAACAATTGAAAATGTATTTTCTCCTGTGCATTGAACATTTGTTCCCTCAGATGAGCATTGAAAAGCAGAAAAGCACAACCACCACCACCCCAATCAGAGTTGCCACTGTTCACAAGCAAGAACAAAATTGAGGGTAATTGCTTCTATCCTGCAGTACTTTGCCTTGATGGCTAAAAGCAGTTCATTTTAGCCCTCCATGTCAGCTGCTTGGAGCATAACAATCTTTAACATTCTACACTACAGACCTTATTCAGCCGCTTTGTACGTCGTTATTCTCATATATGGCCGATTGATGTTTTATCTGGCTTTTGGGAGCACTGTACAATCTGACATTTAAGGCAACTGCGACAATGTATTTTTAGTTGTGAGGAGGAGATCTTGTTGCAATATGGAATGTTACATTTACGAAGGTAAAATTTAAGTTCAATTGCTAGGAATGTTCAATCCCTAAAAAGGACAGTCATAAGTGCAGAAGAGGGAAACACCAGTGTTAAATATGTTTAACAATCTATGGGCATAGTGAATGGAAAACTGTTTGTCTAGGGGACTTTTATTTTGAAACACATTATTTCATCACAGTACATATAGTAATTGTTACATTCGTGTGTAGTGAAGCTGCTCCCCCACCCTCCAAGCACAAGTGTTTGAACTCTTCCAGTTGAAGGATGGTCTCCTCATATATGGGAGATAATTGACCATTAAATGCTAAAATCATTTGTCCTCCCCATGCAGTAAGACTGCTTGAATTTAAGAAGACGGTTTTGATTTATAGTCAAGTTGCATCAGGGAATGACTTGGGTCCATAGAGAGCCAGCTCTGCTCCATACAGTAACGATATCACATCCATATTGATGCCCTCCCCTGCAACCTCATGGCCGGCAATTTCCCCTGAGGACTTCCTCCCACATTTCCTCATCCACAAATCAACATCATAAAGCTGGTCTTTGCAGGACACTTGCCTGCTTTCAGGGAAAAATGCATTATGAAAGCAGTATGTGCGCATCAACTTGTTTTGCTGGGTCGTGTTTCAAAGAGACAAAGTGAATCCTGACTGCTACATTTTAAAATCTACAGCCCTGTTGAGGAATGTTGTCCTTTCTTTGGTCTGTGGCACATTTTGGCCACTGCCTATGCAACGCCATGCCAAGGCAAACACCTTATAAACTGCTGACTTTGATAACAGAGGGAAATCTGATATTGTCTCCATGTACTCTGTCAGTGCAAGCGGTAACCAGGCTGTTTCTAATCCCACAGTTTGGAATGTGTTTACTAATGACTTGTCTCTCAGTTGTGTAAATTAGCGTGTCTGAGTGCAACATTGCTTTGATAACTTTCACGGGGAACAGTTCACACAATCTTGTCTTGTTGGAGCGCTTTGCATGTATGCATGTCTTTTGTGTATTCAGTGTACTACAAGCAACAAGGGGAATGAGGGGTGGAAAAAGGAGGTGATGCATGTGTGTGTGTGTGTGTGTGTGTGTGTGTGTGTGTGTGTGTGTGTGTGTCTTGGGAGGGAGGAGGGTGTTGAACACTGTTTCCTAACTGACCTCAGCTTGGTCTTAGGGTGGGGGACACAGAGCACATTTCCCAACATGAACCCACCACATAAAGGGAGGATTGTTTTAAAGGGAGGACCCTCTTTATTTTCATGTGATAAACACATAAAGACATACTGTATATCACTAGAGAGTATATCCAAATTAATATCTTATTTTTTCAAAGAAAAACACCTCTCAGACCACCTCACCCCTCTACAGTTCAATCGAATCTGTTGTTCATTGTGTTAACGCCATCAGTATAATGGTTCTCTGTGAAAGGGTGCACCCCTGCTACCAATTAATCTCTGAAGTCGTATTAGTTAAGAGTTATTTCCCATCTGTACACGATTACTGTAATTTTAAAAGGTTCCGAAATGAGCAATAAAACAAGTATGCTTTTGAGACACCTGTGGGCAAAGCAAGGCCATGTTCCCTGCATCTATGCTTGTACAAGATGACACAAGAATTCAAGCAATGGAAAGTGAGATGTGATATAAATCTGAGTGCCTTTGCAGATGGTAATGTTGACTCTGGAAGCCTTGTGGAGCCCTGGCTGCTGCAGGCCAGGAAACAGCACTAGCACTAGGGCCATGTGGGACCTCTCCTTTAAAAAAAAAAAAGTTAGAGAGAGCCTTTTTTCACAGCCCATTGTAAGCAATCAGAGAGGCAAATAGAAGCCTGCAGTCGTGCAGTGCACAGGCACTTCTTTCCAAAAGGCAGAGAGCAATGCTCAGTCTACTGACAGGCGAGCTACCAGACCAACAGGGAGACAGGACCTATTCTCACAGCACTTAGAGACGCTAACTCCACCAGTGGGGCCTCTGAAGCCCACTCTCCCCCTCCTAGGTATGATTGCTCCTGGATGCACACTCAACCTCCTCTATTGCTGGCAGTGAAGACCTGCAGATGGACTCAACCACAGGCTCGCTCTTCAACACCACTTCTGTCTCCCATACCCACGGGAAGAGGACACACATGCTTTATTGACAGAGCTACAGGTGGTTTGCGTTTGAGCTGCTGGTGGACTGGAAGGGTATTTCCTGTGCGGTGAGCTGTGGTGTCTTTGGGGCCAGTATGCTGCCTGTTGTTGTGGCGTGTTTGGTATGTTTCCTGCTGGGCTCAGGGCAGGCTCAGGTTGCCACACAGGCTCAGGGGCAGAGCCAGAGGCAGGGCCAGGGGCAGGACAGCTCTGCCACTCCTTGGAGGCAAATGATTCAATGGGAGAATAATGGCAGGGTGTTCAGCCTGCTCAATAGTGGAGCTGAATATGTACCTGCTGGGGCGCAGGCCCAAGAAAGAGGTCCAAGGGTCGTTGTGGCAGATGCTCGCCAACGGTCCACACGCAGACCTCAGGGAGGCAATGTACGCAGACAAGCTCCATCAAGAGGAACCTCCGAGACTGTCCGAGGCCAGGCCAGACACCCCTTTGGCTTTGGGCAAGTGCCTGATAACTGGAGACAGAACACGGGGAGCACAGGTGCTAGCCGCTTCCAGTCATCCTCTAGCAGACGCTTCAGGCCTTCCTCAGGCTCTTCCTCCTCTTCGTCATCATCATCATCATCTTTCTCCTCATCCTCATATAATGCGCCGTCCTACCCACAGTACCCCTTCCCTCAACAGCCTTCCTACCCAGCTGTGCCTTATGACCCCAGTTTGGTGGAAGGACCAGTCAGGAGCTACGAGCCACCCTTTCAACCTGTTGTCCCAGGGGGAGGCTATGGGGGAGGTGGTGGAGCATATGGGGGTGGAGGGGGATATACTGGAGTAGGATATGGAGGTGGTGTGGGTCCTGTGCTCCCAGGCTCTCCACCTGAATACACTGAAGATGGTTACCGTTACTACCAGCCTTATGGCTACGTGCCCAACCCTGTGGTGCCAGCCCAACCACGGGCTGCCCAGCCGCCCGTTTCAGATGGTCTGGACCGCAGATACACCCACAGTCTCTACAACGGGGACTCTGCTCCTGTTGTCGCTGCCCCCGATGGCAACCAGGCCGCCCCAGTACTAGTAGACAGGACAGGACCAGCTGCTCAAACCCCAGTCAGAAGCCCTCAGTATGAGCAGTTTCCTCCATTCGGAAGACCTCAGCCTCCCTTTCTGCAGCCCAATCCTTCAGGCAGAAACTCTCCAAACTCTGCCCTTGAAAACCCCAACATCAACGTAGGGAGCGTCTATCGACCAGAACAGAGAGGTAATGTAAGCCTTTTGTTTATGTTTTTGTGAACAAACACAAGTTATGTGCTTTATTTCACAGGTTTCAGGTTGGTTAAGCAATTCATAATATCAATATACAGTGGTGGCCAAAATTATTAGAACACCTGACAGATCTGAAAATATTGACCTTTTCTTGCCTCCAAAACATGATTTCATTTCATAATGTTCATGAAACATGCAGATGGTTGCTCTGAGCACAACAAATATCAGATGAAGTGAGTCCTACTGTTTTTATCCACTTTTAACTTTAATATTATATTATTAAGAATCACACAGCTGTGTCCTAAGACTCTTGCATCACCATCAATTTAACCACGATCACACCTGACAATGATTACACAAGTAATTTGGCTTCTTCTGTGAAGGAACATGATTGTGTGACATTGACAGTGAAATAGGCCTAGCTTGTTTTTTCGTAAGGAAAATGACGTAAATCTCCTTATGATAGCTCTATTCTATGCTTTATAGAGCATAATGATGACTTTGTATATATTTCATTCGTTTTATGGGTATTTTAATGGCCAATTGAACAAAAACAACTGAAACCTCTTAAATGTATGCCAAGTGTTCTAATAATTTTGGCCACCACTGTATATAGATAAGAAGAGGGTGAAACACACGATGAGTGGATGATAGACATGGAGGATGATTTGCAAACTCATGCTCCCCACCGGTAAACTGTTCTCTTCTTAATGTGTACAATGTTGTTATTCAGATTCATCTGTCAGATATGAAGAAATAGTAATAATCAGAATAGTAGCGCTGCTTCGGACTCAGTTTCGATTTACAAACAAAAGTAAAGTAGATTCAAGATTCATCTTTTCCCAATTGCGTGGTTATTGAAACCAGGTGTTGAGCAAGCCTTGCCAGCGTACTGAGAGCACACACAGGAACCACTGTGTTTTTGCGTGGGGTGTGCGAGAAATAGATTGCTTCATGGGAAGGCCTGAGTGTGGAGCCCGGTAATAGTTGTGACCTCATATGGCGGCTGGTGGCAGGGGGTGGCGGCAGGCAGCGGCTGCTCCGGGGGCCTGGGCTCTGAGGACAGGAGAAGGGAAACAAGAGTGGGGGATTCTGTACCACTCCCTGAGGGCGAGGGAGAGAGTGGAAAGTCCCTGTAACACATGGGGTCCATTGCCTCAGCCTCAGGAAATCAAAGAAATATTTTCTAAGAGCTCTCAGGGGAAGAGGGGGGGAGCGTCAAAACGTGCAGTATCCAGGCCAAAAAAAATAGCCAATGTTTCGTAACACAAAATACACAGTTTCCTCGAATCCATTACCAATTGATCAGCGTTGTTCTAATGTACTGGATAGGAAGAAGGGGTGGATGCAGACTTCACTGGAGCTTATTATTAGGAATATAGAGAAAACATTATTTAGCTAAATGCAAACATTATGGTGGTGATGTCATCTCTACCATGTGGGAGTGTCCTATGTTCTAGCTGCTGGGGGGGTTGTCTCTGGCCTGAGGTGAGAGAGAAGGTGAGAGACCTCCAAAAGGACTCTCAGACTCTTAACACATCAGATGTACCTCTCGGTCTACTTATCTACTCAGGTAGATAAGTAGTAGCAGCTGCACAGCCAGGCAGATGAATACGCCAAATACGCCATGTGCCTCATCATTCTCACTCATTAGCCACTCTGGTGCTGGGAGCCATTTCCGCGGCAGAAGGAGCAAGCGTGTGCACAGATGCCTTAGCATTCTCACACGGCATTTAATCAGTGTGATAGAAGTTCAGCCAATGGGAGCTGTTGAATAGTTGTAATGGCAGACATCTTTATTGAATTGCGTCATGGCAAGGCATTCGGATGAAGTGAATACAGTATTGTAATAAACACCAAGTTACAAGTCTAAGCAAGACTGAGCTAAGCAAAGTAGCGTGATTCTGACACCATGGTCTTGTCTGGTGTCAGATGCAGGAAAGCACAGAACACACAAAGATGTAATAGAAAAATCAAGAACTTTATAGGCCACGCTATTCATTACAGTGCATGAAACGTTTTCTGGGCCATTCGGCAACTAAGTGTCTGATCATATCCAAGATAGCCAGCCAGACACCCCTCACTAAGTTATACAAAAGACAAATGAATTCACTTCACCTATATAGAGTGCTTGAGGTATTTTTACAGATGAAATTAGAAGACCGACTCATATCCTCGTAAACTTATAATCCTACTGCTTCATTTTACAAAAGTACACATAAAACTAACTGGAGAAAGACAGAAAACTGGAAATAGACAACATGTAGCACCCTCCTAACTAGGGACGTGAATCTCTCCCGAGACAGATTTGATACAAATCTGAATAGGAAGTTACAGGAAAGATATGTTTGAGCAGGTCATAAATTCAATATGGTTGCAATGATGTTGTATTTGATCTGATATGATTCAATATCATTTGATTTGATTCAGTGCCATGAAATGCAATGCAGAATTTACTGTTGTTTTCCTTAATTTGACTGGTTGGGACCATAATCACCTTTGTCCAGCCTTAACAGAAATTTCAAATTTAGCCAAAAGTATGCAATTTGCGGTGCTAGGGCATTGAACATCATACACTAATGGCTTTGTCACTTGCCAGGCCGTCACTGGAAATGAGAATATGTTCTAAACTGACCTGGATAGTTAGATGAAGAATAAGTAAATAAATAAAATGTTTTAGTAGGGGGGGCATGTTGAGCAGATTTTGAAAAACAAATAATGTTAAATTTAAAACAAACTAAAAAGTGACTAACTAACTAACTGACTAAAAAGTCTGGTCACAAAAATTGCCATGAGGCTTGTGTTCCTGTGTTGAAAACCGCACCTGTCACCCTGCCACTCTCCTCCTGCCTCGTCTCATTGCCACCACCTCTTTCTACCTGAGCCTCTCTAGCTGCTACAGCAGCTGCTGGTTGAATCAGTGGAATCAAAATAAACAGCCCGATTCTGTCGTGGTTAAACACTTTATTTCAATGCATTCCCTTTTCATTGTGATATTGACGGATGTCATTGCAGCTACTTCTGAAATTAATTAATTCATTTAATCTGGTGGGGATTAGTTTTAATCTGCATGTTTTGCATCTACTTCAAGTTCAGACTCCCTTTGTCTTGTCAAGGCCCTTTCCGTTTAAAATACTTTTCAATGCTTATTTGAGGGAACAAATGCTTAATGCACGGGAGAAACTTAATTGTCCATGCCTTGATGTATGATGTTATGTATATAGACAAGGTACCTGAATAAAATAATGGATATTTCATCCGCATGGAACCACGGATATGACAATGTTTCTGTAGATTAAACACATTGTGACAGATTGCAATTATAAAATAAAATACAGTGCTAACTACTTAATTTTTGTTTATGTTTGACATGTCAATGTTTGGTTTTATGTCAAACAGAAATTCAAATGAATCACTCACAGAGTGCATCTATGAAAAAGCAGAAAATTATGAGACCTTTTGATGTCATCAAACGAGTTTGAATGGAGTAATATCAAGTCATTGCTTTAAGCCTTCAAATCATTTCAGCGATTATTCCCACATCACTTGAACACAACAAAACCTAGAGAAAGATCAAAAGGAAATACTAACAATATATAATCAATATTCATTATCTTGCACAGCTGGCCTGGCTTCCCCAGTTTAAATTGGATAATTGTTACACCCCTACTCTTAACCATTAGCAATATTCTGCAATGGGTCATGTTTAGTGGTAACTCACTGGGAACTCTAAAACTCTGAGCCCAGCATTATGTTAAAAGCGTTTAGTAGAGGGATCCCTACACCATATGTGCAACATTATTGCTATTTATCAAGTTTACAAGAGTCTTTTCCAGGGGTTTGCATGGTGTGTGAATGAAAGAAGGCCTACAACAGTTTACACTTAAACCTAATGTGTAAAATATGGTCTGTAGACCATACTGGCACAAATTTCAATCAGTAAGATATATAATAACAAATGCACACACTCACACCTAGAAGTTGCCCAGTACTACAGCAGTCTTGGCCAAGCTGCAGTAGACTGTTGGGCAATCAATGCCTTGCTCAAAGGTACTTTGGCAGCCGTTTTGAAGGAGTGGAAAGCCTCAATCTCTATTCCCACACAGATTTGTTTTCAGTTGGTTTGTGAAATTGAACCGATCTTATCACAAATCCTATTTGTTAACCTTCAAGCTACCTCTGCCACCTTGTCTCATGAACATCTCCCCCATGCCAGATATCTTGAATGCTGCAATAATTAGGTACTGTGAACAATGAACCATCTTAAATTGAGTCCAATCTGGCAAAGATTGGTTGGACAAATTTCCGTCTGCAGCATACACTCTGCAGCAAACCATCTGTAGTCATCTGACTCTGCCTTATTCCCATAGTCCCAGACAAAGCCGCAAGCAGTCATAGGTGAGAATAATTAGTCCATCATTGCTAGGGCATAATCCATTAAGGCAGCTGCAGGGCAGTCCACAGCTTCACTGCAGTATCTTCAAATGAAGGGAACAGGTTTTTGCATCAAACTATCGCTAAAATTAATCTATAATATATCAACCCAACTACCAAAGTTAAATTGTTGATCATAATCATGAATATAGATAAGATGTAATACTGTTTATTGCCACAGGACATTGAGAATATAAACTATGTGACGAAGGAAGCTGTGAAAGTAGAGTTTGCCGAAGACTTTTGTGGTACTTGTTTATTCCATTTTAAAATGACCTCAACATTTGTGATGAATTTCACATCTAGTCTAATCTCTCCATCCCCTGCAACTCACATACATCTGGTTCCTTCTGTAGCCTAAAGAAAGTAGTTTGAAGCAGAAATGTAACGGAAATAATTCTGCATGTTCTCTTTTATGCTATATAAGATGGTATGAAAAGCCTGGCAAGATTCAATATCTTTTCTCCGTGTCCCACTTAGAGTGTAATGTGTGGCTTTGTCACATGCTGTCGAGGGCTGATCAGCTTTGGCTTTTCTACACACTTTATCCCTCTGAAAGAGACCCAATTTCTCACTTTTCAAAGATTAGGGGGCAGAGAACAAAGCCTTCCCAGGGTGAAGAGAAAAGAGAGAGTTTGAGACTGCTGCTGCAAAACCTCTGCATTTCACACTGCCCTTACAGTGTTTACATGGCCTGCCTCAGGAAGCTTCCCCCTGCCCTATACGAGAGAGCTGTCAAATAGGAAATGTACACAGTCCCCGGAAAGGCAAAGCCCTCATTTAAACCTGCAGCTGAGGAGGGAAAGACTCACCTGGGCGTTAAACTCCAAACAGAGATGAGATACAAAATTTCCTATCTGGTTTCCATAACACATAAAACAGAGGGCAAATAAAACATTTCTTGTTACCTCACACTGAAATGAAAGGAATGCAATTGTGCATTACTTACATGCATCTTCCTTTCAGCTGTTACAGTACACCACAGCAGATATTAAAGGATTATTTTATTTTTGTATTTTTATTGAAGCTTCCAGACTTAGAGGTCAGATGGTTTGACTTTCAGTTGCTTGAACAAGTTCACATTAAAGCATGTCTGGCCTTTGTGAGCTGAACAGAGAAGGGTGATAAGCTTTGCCAGAGACCCTTGCTGGCATGCCCTTTACTGGGAATGGGACAGACATTAGCTCTGACAAGTCAGGCCTGCTTTTTTCAAATTTATTTCTCTGTTTTTCTGACAGACCTGGTCACTGGCCCACTTTAAAAACAGCAGGGGTGTGAGATCATTGTTGTTTTGCCCCGGCATGCACGTCTCTCTCTCTCTCTCTCTCTCTGGCTCTCTTTCTTTCTCTCTTCCTGTCTCTCTCTGTCTCTTTCTCTATACCTCTCTCTCCCACTCGTGTCTATCTCTTTCTCACTCTTGCTCTGTCTCTCTCTCTCCATTTCTTTGTCTCCCTTTTTCTGTTTCCTTTTTGTGCAGAAACCCAAATATGAAACAACAACATTGCAATAATAAACCTTCCATTGATTTGTGGCTCAGATGTTTCTTAGTTTAGCTCTTTCCCCAACAGATATGACTAGTCATCCTACATTTACTACGCCAAAGGTTAACCCGAAGTGACGTGTTCACATTAAGATTAGTGTCATGGCACATCAAATCACATTAGCCAGAATTTATTTGTATGAACTATCTCCTTAAGAACCAGATACATTTGGTGAGAAGCCAAATTCATTCAGCATTGAAATGCATGTTAATGTATGTGTGATTATATGGTTCTGGGGGTTTTGAGCTTCTGCAGACACACAGATCCAAATATAACCCCTGTGCCCTCCCACCCCCACCCTTTTCTGAGAGGCCTAGGGAGCAAAAGTGTCTCATTAGAAAACTATGACTCCCCGTTCTCAAACATAATAATCTGGAATGCACAGTAATTAGTGGCCAATGGCATTCTCTAGTGTGTCCCAGTCTTGCACTGTCGCTGCACTGTAGCCCTTCATTGTCTCCATCAGCACCACCATAAATACAGGGTAATGAAACATTGATGACAAATACACCAGGAGCTCTGCTATTTTATTTGAGAAATGACCTAAGTGGCAGCGTTGGGAAGGTTAGGAATTCAAGGAATTAAATATGTAATCTGTTTACAGATTACCTTCTTAAAACTGTAATTAGTAGCATGATATACTCGAAATGTCCAGTAATCTTGTACTGTGTTCAAATCACCGTCTCTTGTCATTTATAACTCTTACCAATCATTTTTGAAGACGTATAAAATTATGTTTGGGTCCAAAATATCACTTCCAAACAAGTAATTATTTTTCATGTTTGATTGTTTGTTTTTACAGAAACTGTAATGGATTGCTGTTATATTTGCTCATTGGTTTACAGTGTCAAACTTATTGCATTCTGCTGACACAAAGTTGACATTGGTATTAAAATACAGCGACAGATAAAGTGGTTTTAGCCTGTCAAGTAACACTATGTTTATTGTTTCAGGTTTGCCTGACCTGGTTCCTGATCCCAACTATGTCCAGGCTTCCACGTACATCCAGAGAGCCCACATGTACTCTCTCCGCTGTGCTGCTGAGGAAAAATGCCTATCTAGGTAAGGCTTTTTCCGACTACTGGTTCTGATTTCATGATTGCAACAAATGTTCTCAATTTAATCGATTTTTTGAACATCATGCAGTAAAATGCAGTAAAATGCAGTAAAATGCATTTGTATGCAGAATGGAAAGATATACCCTTGCTAAACTTCTTGCAAACCAGGCGATAACCTTTCGCCAGTTCTATTTTAGCCTCCTGGATTTCACCCAGTAATAACTGAAATAAATAATAAAAACTAGTTTCGCTACAGACTCTCTGCACAACATAGAAACTGAAACCTGGTCACCTTGGGGGATACAGGCTGTCATTGGCTTCACCTCTCTGTGCTGGTGGGGAGCATCCCCTGAGCCCTGGGGCCTGGGCCCTTTGACTGCCTCTGCACTGAGGACGCAGTATTGAAATGATGGAAGTGTGCTGTCCCTGTGGCTGCTCTATTTGCCCTCTTCCCATCACAAGCACAGCCATCCCTCAAAGCCCTTTCATATCCTGTTTGAGTTTGCAGCAATCACCGACAGATGGCCTGTTGTAATTTGCCATACACTCCAATGTCAACAACAGCCACAAGATGAATGGTTTAGATCTTCAGTGGTATTGTGGACTGAAGGTTGCGCCCCCTCCCTCACACAGAAAAGTGAATCATGTAACAGAGTGCACACCTCAGTCTGTTCCCTCAAACAGTGTTGAAAATGTGTATTTGGGGTGATATCTATAATGTGTAAAATGAATTATTTATTTGATATGTTCCTGCCTCCAAGCTTTTCTAGTCCTGCTCTTTTTTTTTTAGTTATGAGAAAAAAGACATTGTAGCCATTTATACAGTTCCCCTCACTGTTTCTGGTCTTGATGTATGTGCCTGCCACTCAGCACTGCCTACGGCTCAGAGGCCACCGACTACGATGTGAGGGTCCTGCTGCGCTTCCCACAGAGGGTGAAGAACCAGGGGACTGCTGATTTCATGCCTAACAGGCCCCGTCATACCTGGGAGTGGCACAGCTGCCACCAGTAAGTACTCAATATTCAATGGAGTCATCGAGCCATGCTTTACTGATGCTTTACTCTTATGGCAACCAGGTAGCTAGTTAACAATCTTTATTGTTTTCGCCCAGTTTTTATTCTAACAGGATGTACTGTATATATACTACATAGCACAAAACTCCTCTGTCAGTACACACAGTGCACATGCGATGGCAAGCTTTGTATAAAAGCCGCTGTACCCTGGAGGACACTCTTTATTGTGAATACGGGTCCATAATTGTGCACAGGGTATTGCATCACTGTAGGACCCTTAATCACTAACTTCCTCTCGGGTATTACTGCTTATTGTTAAACAGATGGTCGTCCTCTGCTCGTCAGTTTTGATGAGACATGTTGGAAGATGTTTTAAAATACCCAGTAAGTGCACACTTGTGGCCCTGCAACAGTTAATTTAAACAGTAATGGTTTAACTAAAAATCACCACTTCAGTTGCCTGTACTATATTGCTTGGTTGAGGCGGTATATATTTTTTTGCATTGCGTCTGCTCCTTCCTACAGAGTTCTGCTGGTTTGGCAAGCTGATAATGGCTCAGGCTGAGTCTCTCTGGTGTTCTGTTGATGAGGAGATGTCTGGGTACCTTCGCTGTTTCATGATCTTATGTTCCATGGAGGCCTGCTGGTCTGTGTCTCAGTTTCAGCAAGTCTGCCCACTGCTGCTAGTGCTAGGCTCTGCTTCACTGTCCTCATCCTAGAGGAATGTTGACTGGCCATTAGGAGATTGGCTATGTTGCTGTGTGACATCAGTCTGCACTTACACAGTGGTTCCCAGGGGGTAGCATAGCGAGGCAATCATTCCACTGGCATGAATGACAAATCAATCCATTTTTTCCCGTCAAACTGTGCAATCAGATTATGTGGCTGCTACAGCATGATGGCGTGGATATGGGTTAGTAGGACAGAGCGCTTGGTTACAAAGAATTCTCTTTAGGGAAAGAAAATCTCTCGCCCAGATTCTCACAATAAACTTCTCTGCCCTACATTTCTGTTGAATAAGCTGTGTAGTTGACAATTTTTTTCACATTATGTTCAATCCTATCCGTCTCACTTGAGTATTAGAGAAAGGGAAGGGAACGGCGTTCTCTTGGGTTTCATGAGTTATGAAAAAGTTGGAATATTGTGTTTTTTTTAACCCAAAGAGAACACACAGAATTCCAGATGGAAATTATTTTTATACCCATCGCTCTGGGTATCAAGTGAAAGTCATCCAGAGAACTCCACTTTTTTGCTTTTACTTTTTACTTCTTTTTTTCTTTTTTAACAGCACTACATATTTATTCATTGTTCTTTATTTATCTACAATGTCATGTTGCAATTTGAAATGCAGAAGGTCAGCTTATGCTTCCACTGTCTTTTCCGGTACAACTGTATTAGGCCATCTGACCTTTAAGGTCAAAGATCATGGCTGCTATTTGTGCAGACGCTTGGAGATATGTCTTCGTATCCTGGTTGCACTTCATGGAAGGCAAATGTCAGACCTTTGCGAAATAGTTCCCATAGATCCTAGTTCTGTGCAACACCCGAACACCCGAAACAGTGAACTGAAAAACCCTCAAAGTTCTGTCTGTTGCAACACAAGTGGAAAATGACTCATGTGTATGAAGAAGGATTGGAATGTTTTGTATATTAGGATTACAAGCTATTCTTATTTAAGCCTGTATGTGTCCTTCCAACACTGCATTCCCTATAGCTGACATAGTCGGCAAAGGGATCCAGGATTCCAAAAAAGTAAGGGGCCCTTCCAGACAGCTCATAGTCCAGTGGCTCCCACTCTCACTCTCTCTCACACACACACACACACACACACACACACACACACACACACACACAAAGAGATAATCATCTCAAGACCGCCATCTAAATAAATGCCTGTTGTGGGAACAAAAATAAAGACTGCACTTCAACCTCCCAGGCCTTCTCATTGCCCTATCCAAAGACAGCACACATCCAGGCATACACACTCACACACACATAGCACACAATTGCAGAAGTATGTGCTATGTGTGCCGTTTACACAGTACATGTCACATACACTTACATGTTATGCATTGATAGAGGATATCAAGTGGGAACTATCCATATCACCCTTATGGTTTGCTTTTATTGACATATCCTGTCTGTAGTCAGCGTGCATTACCTTATGAGAATACAAAGGGATAGATAATGTTTAGCCCGCAGAGATCCACAAACAGGTCTTTACCTGACAGCAACTCTTAATTGGTTCCCCGTACTATGGAAAGAATAATTCCTTAAATTGTCACTTGCTCCATCTGGGGAAAGTACCCACTTTTCCTTCCAAGTCATCTTTCAATCTTTAATGACTGTTCCAGTAAAAGCTGTAGCTATGTTGCAACATGGACCAAGAGGTACGGCATACACGCATTACTTATACAGTCTGAGTTTGTCTGACTGTAAGAGGTCCAGCAGTTACCTCACCTGTGCTACATCCACCAAAACAAACACTGCTAAAGTATTTAGAGGATTGGCAGCAAGGGGGACTTTCATTGAAGAATGTTGAGACTAATTCATTTCAATAACTAAGAGTTTATGAACAAATTTATTGGATTGAAGACAAAGGCAGCAGGGTGGCTGCCCTGCCCTGCTGAAGTGTCCTTGAGCAAGGAACTACCAGCTCCAGGCAAGTGAAAAGAATATTTCTCTAGAGGGATCAATTGAGCATTATTATTCTTCTTATTAAATATTTGTAAGAATGAATTCTGGACAATGTAGCAACCTGGCTAGCATCCTACCTGTCTAGCAGTATATAAGCTCTGTGTCACTGTGTCACAGCCCCTTTGTCGCTCTCAGTTAGCACCAGCATGGAAAAGCAATGTTCACCCATGTTTTCAAACAGCCCTTGTCTGCCACACATGATTGGAATTGGAATTGAATAGGTCCACATATGGAAAGGCAGAAGACGGAGTGACTGAACCGCAATATTTTATTATACAACTTTTTGTTCAAAAAGCCATTGTTGTCCATACAGTGAATCCATCAATATAAACCAAAGTTAAAGCTTTTACCATTAACATGGAAATATATTGTCATCTTGCTGCACACAAACATGGCAGTATTAGCATGTACCGCAATTAATGTGCACATCAGGCTTGTAAAAAGTGAATACCCTCCCAGGTCACTTTGACATTTGGCAAAGGTCCATGCAAGATGGCAGTTAATATCACAAATGATTTCACATGGATAAGCTGATGGACAGAGTCGATCACTCAGACACAATTTCCAATTCAGTTGAGATGACCAGTGGCCATGTGCATCCAAGCTTTCCTAAGCTGCTAAAGCTGTGCAAACATACACAAACACACACCAAATACAAAAAAATACACATGCACCAGTACACACACAAGAAAATGCCCTCACACATGCACAAACACCCACATACAAATGCACATACACACACAAACACATCAACCCCGCCCCCCGACACACACACAAAGACACACCAACACATCTCATCTCTGATCTTGCAGACTGATACAAGGATACAAGGTAATTAACAGCATTCATACATCATTAGGGTGTTAATGTCTTTCTTCTGTGCTTTATTGTTGCCATTAATTAGTACCCATTGTCCTTTGATTTAATGATATGCTTAGTCAAGCTACAACAATGTTAGCAGGTGAGTCCAGTGGGTTGAACCTTAATATGTGACTTACAAGTTACATTTAAACTTTGGAAAGCTTAATTTAAACAATGTGGCAATGTAGCCACATCAACATTTTATTAAGATGACATCAATCCTGCTAATTACATACCAGTGACTAGTTACAGATTCACTTGGCTTAACAGAGGAAGAGTTTTATCCATTTTTAATTTCAGATTTTAGATATTTAGCTGACGCTCACCCACAGTGACTTTCAATGAGTGACAGTTCACTAAGTTTAAATGCCTTGATCGCTCACATTACAACATTAACCCTTCTTGTTCGCTCCACCTTTGACTACTACACATGTACTCTGCTTGTTCCAACAGGCACTACCACAGTATGGATGAGTTCAGTCATTATGACTTACTGGAGGTGAGCACCGGCCGTAAGGTAGCTGAGGGACATAAGGCCAGCTTCTGTCTGGAGGACACCACCTGTGACTTTGGCCACCTGAAGCGTTACGCCTGCACTTCTCACACTCAGGTAATAGAGCATAAGAGTATATGTGTATGCATTACAAACAATTTAAAATAAATCAATTGCACTTTGAGTTGAAGCTCCCTCAGTGGTTTGTTCAGCAAAATTTCAACTTCAACTGGTCTTCACCAGGAATACCCTTGGAGCAGTTCAGGTCACATGCTGAATAAACCACTAGGGAGCATCCATCCAGTGTGTTGGTATCATTTCATTGTCCCCTTTGTATCAAGCAGGATTGTCAGGATTTTGGATGTGCATAGACTACCTCCTTGCTGAGTTTCATGTTCATATGGCTACATCCACACTAAGCCGTTAAAATTTGAAAACACATATAGTATATCTCTCCGTTTTGGCCTTCCGTCTACACTGGACAGATTGCACCTCATGGTGCCAATGCACCCCAATGGTGTGAAATCCAACACCATAAGAGTATATCCCACTCTCATTCCCTGATTCATTTTTGGCATAATTTGTTCATTGACAAGGGCATTCACTGAGCTAGATTGGATGAGAAATTCCAGAAAAATGTACTTTCACCTCATAGAAGTATTCTCACTACTTTGATTTGATCAAGCAAAAGGATTACAAGGACATTGGACATCAACAGTATTTGGTTACCATTTGCAGGTAATTGTGTTACCCTGATGAGAGAATGTAATTGCCAATTTTGGGGGGTCTAACGGAAAAGTAATAATGAGTATTGTAACAAATTACAGCCTCAAGGGAGTAATAGTAATATTCTTTCTGGGTTTGAGGGCTTTGAGTTAGGAGAGCAACATCAAATCTAATCGTTCTTTTTTTATTTGATAATTTATTCTGATGACAAATGTTTGACATAGGGAAATTAACCTACATATGATTGGTTGTTGTTCATAGGCCTAACTAGGCTGATTGTATCATTTTTACCTTTTGACCACAGGCTTACAATTTTACAACTTTTACACCAATTTTACAGAGGAATGAAGCATGTCATGAATATTGAGATGTGGAGGCGCCTCAATCCCCCTGCAGGAGTCTTTACTGTAGTCTGGATCAGTATTCCTCATGAACGCCTCTCCTCCCCCTCTGTTTCTTCAGGGTCTGAGCCCAGGCTGCTACGATACATACAATGCTGATATTGACTGCCAGTGGATCGATATCACAGACATCCAGCCAGGAAACTACATACTAAAAGTAAGAATCAGAAGAGATTCTGATACACATGGACTTGTGTTGTGCTGTCCACAAACATGAGAACAGCACAAATTCCCATTTCATAGGACGCTATGCATCCAGGCCATTAAAACAAATTGATCCGGTAGTTATAAAGGAGCTGGAAAGTTTTCTATAGTTTCAAAATTTTAAGTTGTCCAAAGATTCTATGGGCTTCTGCAGGTCATAGCTCACCGGCTATGCAGTCTCATCCATCTCACTGTCTGTATATAATGTTTCATGCATGTACTTAATCAATATCAATATATCAAGTTCAAGTTCAAGTCTTTTATCAGTACAGTATCACTTACAGTCATACTGGACAATGGAATGTTTGGGACATGGCACGTATTAACTGGGTAGGCATACTGTTGAATCACACATCTATATATAAAACAAACAAAATAACAACAAGTCAATTAAGGGCTGATACACTAAAATGTAAATAGGAATAAAAAATGTATGAATATGAAAAAGCAGCAGGATTGACAACAGGTATAAAAGTGCATGTGCATTGGACGTAAAGTGACGTGGGTATGAGGTGACAGAGTCAGTTGGGTGACAGCAGTAGGGTCAGGGTGAGAGGTTGTGGGTCAACAGTTAAGTAGCCTGATGGCCTGTAAGTAGAAGCTGTCCTTCAGTCTGGAAGTGTGTGACTGTATGTTCCTGTAGCGTCTACCAGATGGTAGCAGGGTGAAAAGTGTGTTAGCTGGGTGGCTGGGGTCTTTGATGAGTTTATGAGCCTTTCTCAGGCATCGGGTGAGGTGGATATTGTCCAGGGTAGGCAGCACATTGCCAGTGATGGTCTGGGCAGTTTTCACCACCCTATGTAGGGCCTTGCGGTCCTGGGCGGAGCAGCTGCCATACCATGATGTGATGCAACCACACAGAATGCTCTCAATAGTGCATCAGTAGAAGTTTGTAAGGATGTTGGGGGACAGGCCAACCTTTTTAAGCCTCCTCAGGAAGAAGAGGCATTGGCGGGCCGGCCTAGCTGTTGTGCCTGAATGAAAATGTGGTGTGGATATACCTAAATATGAGCTTACATCAACCATCCATGAAGGTTTTTATTTGAATGAGTTCAATGCTGCACATATGCACTCCAGCTCAAATCCATATTCCCCATCCCCACATGCATCCTCCATTGAAGCCGATATGATATAATGTGTGCAGTCAAGTTCAAGTTCAAGAGTTTTATTTGTCACATACATATACATGCAGTGAAATGCAGTCTTGCAGTCTTGCAGTCTTGCAGTCTTGGTCCCAGCAGTCGTCACTGATTCTTGTTGAGGTAGAATACAGTCAGTTGTAAGGTGCCTTGTGTATTTTGTCTCCCAGCTCCAGGTTAATCCCAAGTACTTGGTTCTGGAATCAGACTTCACCAACAATGTGGTCAGGTGTAATGTTCACTACACAGGACGTTTCGTCACAACAACCAACTGCAAGATAACACAGTGAGTAAGAGAATATACCGCTTAAGGGTTGAAAATGTATGAATGATAATTTACTGGAAGAATGCTCTTTTAGTAAAGTTCACTTGTCCCGTTCTCCAAATAAATCAGCCACTTGTTTGCGCAACACAAAGCTGGGAAATCACAGACAGTCATTATGTTGTTGAAGAAAAACACCAAGTATCAAAATATATGCCATTTTGTGCCTACTACCGTCCAAAGCACCTTCCTGTCTCATAAGCGCAAATACAATTTTATGGAGGGCCTCTCAGTGTTTTGAATTACTTAGTGGACTTAATGGGTTCTTTGCTGAAATATCTGATGATTTAATGAATTATGTGCTCATTCTGGAGTTAAGATGAATGCCCTCTGAAACTTTCATATTCCCCTCAAAGGAAGCAGTAGGGGTGTTGAACTTTTCAATAGTTCTATTAGGAAGTATATCATTGCTCTCAGAGTTACTATCATATCTTCCTGAAGGGACTTCACAGAGAGTGGATATACATGAGCAAAGCATCGTTACTTTTAAGTACTATGCAAATCGCCCTTCTTTCACTGTTCTTGTGAAACATTCACTTCAAATTATGTTTGCTAAAGCATTTTCAGAATGAAGGAACCACAGGACAGAGTTTTTATGGTATTGACACCAAGGGAATACATAATTAGATGCTATGAGCAAAGCTTGCTTCATCCATACAATTCAATATTTGAGCTATTTCATTCCAAAACACTACCTATTGATTTAAAAAAATGGCTGTCCCTTGCCTTATATGTAATTGATAACTGATGTTTATGTCTTCTAAAATAAAATGTTACTATTTTTTTAGTTTACGGGCTTAAGAATGCTAATAACTTCAAAAACAGCCCATAGTGAGTTTTCATGCATGCAATCATTTTCATGCATGTGACATTTTTCATCATCTCGTTTTCAATATTTCATTCATGAGTGGAATTATTTCGTATTATAGTTTGTCTGAGAAAGATGTTGTTTGGTGTTGTTTGTTCTGCAGGTCTTGATCAGGCATTGGACAGCTGCTCAGCCAGCGGGACCCTCCAGAAGAATGCTGTTCCATTGAAATGTGAATGGAATCCTTTTGTTGTTTTTGTTGTTGTTGTTGTTGATGCAATTTGTGTTGACATTGTTTTTTAGTTTGTTTTTTTCACTGGCACTGAAAAGAATGTGGGGTATTTACACGAGCAAGCACACACATGCATGCACATACATGCACATGCACATGCACACACAACACACACACACACATATTGCATTAAGCACACTGACACACCCATAATAAACACACAGTTCAGACCCCCAGAGTCTCATCATGATGATATTCCCTTTCCATTAACTACTTGGCCAATCCAACTTCACCCCTCATATTGCTACTCTGCCACTCATAATGTGCCTTGGTTTTATTCTAGACACATCACAGACATTTCAAATTAGGTGCTTGCTGTATCTGCACACAGCCAAAAACATCTGTGCACGCCCCCACGGAGTGGCTCCGTTTGATTATAAATAAAGCGTGAAATGGTGCCGGTGCTGAAATGAGTGGTCCCAGACAAGTCAGGGTTCAGCTGCAATCCAACAAATAAAATTAGGGGGAAGTCTTCCCAGGTGCATTCATCCGTGCTGTCTGGGGGACAGACAGAGATGCCCAGTGACTCAGAAGAACTATAATGTGTTGGTTTATTTATCCTCACTGCCTCACTGGGCCAGGCTGGGGATACTGTGATTCTCTGGGCACATGCTATTTAATGTTGTGTTTACCAGCGAGATGGTGACTGCGGGTCTCGTTTGCATTTGCAGTCTCCATCAAGTAGTCAACATAAAGCTAGGCTGTCAGTACTAGCCGCTTTACTCCTCCCTTCAAAGTCATGTTTTGTCCCCGTTCCTCCTTTCTTATTTCAATAAAAAGCAAACAGGAATCTCAACTGAATCTCAATCTCAACTCTCCTTTAACTACCAACACTGGTCAGATGGCACATAGGTCATCTATACCTTTTTTAAGAATGTACATTACCAATATTCCACTGATGCATGACTTTAGTGATGAAGAATATTGTTTTAACTGACTGTATTTGTTCTCCTGTTTGAATTGTTACTGTAATTTGTGAAATTCCAGGAACTTCTATATATTTTTTTCTTGGTAATCTGAATCATTCTTTGTTTTATTCAATAGTGTGTGTTGTGGCATAAAAACACTACTACTACAGACTTATCATTGTGATGCAGAGTGCCAGAAAGCCGTCTCTACCTACCTCTCTAAATGAGTGAGCTATTGTTTCCTGTTGAGTGTATGGTTTCCATTAGAAATCCCTGTGATGGCTCACAATGGCCTCCTACCACTCTGTTGCAGCACACATATTAAACCCTTGGGTCTATTGAATATAATAAGGAGTAAATGATTTTGGACACAAACAAACAAATGAAGAGTTATATTCCAAAACACTACATATCCATAATGGGAAAAGTCATTATCTGAAGTTTATCATTATTTCTGAAGTGCAGTCTGGCTGTGCTGCTATACATTAAAAGCACCATTGGAGTATTGGATATCTCATTTTGGAACAAAACTCTTCTAGTGCAGAACAGGCCTAGTCTATAGTATCTAGTTTATTTACCATAATACACAGACCTTTCATATTGTACTGTAAATAGTCAGTTATTTTATTTCATCTAGAAGCCCTTGTATTCTGGGAGCTCAAGATTATACTGCCTATTCAATGAGAAAGATGCAGCGACATGTGATAATGACATTCAGTGGACTGACAGCGTTAAAGTATGTGACAATTATATCTCTGAAGTGTGATGATGAATTTTGAATTTTTCTAATATTGAACACCTGTCAAAAATGTCATATCCAATAAAGACATTTACGTATCTGTTGTGTGCACTGACTGGAATATAACCGCTACACAGCTACCGCTACAGCGGTGGTTCATCATGCTGCTGTATATGAGCAGACATCTATCATCTATATTCACTATAATACATACATAATCGCACATAATACAGTTGATTCAAAGGATCATCATTCAGAAAATATCAGGTGTGATATGTTTAATGTATTAAGACCTTTGCCCTGGCATCTGTATGTGGATTTGTCATGCATGATTTAGACACAAATGCAAATCTGACCTTTTCAAAAACACAAATATATACACTGCATGTAAAATGCACAGACCTTCAAACAAGACACAGTGGATTTATTTGTGTCAGGAAATTCATTGTAGGATCACCCATGCAATGTCTGTGTGCTGCTGTGTATTTGGTCATGCTCAAATAATAATAATAATAGTATTTAATATAATAGAATTTTCCACATCTGATAGCACAGAGTCTGGATGACGAGAGAAAACAATCTGGCTGGGTCTTATTTCCATTTGAAGATCATTATCATCATGTAATGTCACCATGCAGCAAAAGACTCACAACTTTAGACTCTATTCAGAAAACGCTATTACCCTCACGCGGCACGATATTTTTTTAATGCAAATGAACATATGACATCATCTGGTTACTCCTAGTGATTTTGTCAGCAGCTAATACAGGTCTGTCACATTCTGCTTGGAGAGTGGTTACACTAAACACGCCACCATGAGTCACGCCACACTGATAGCTACAAAAAAAAGATTAGAACTATCAATTCTTCCTCCCTACAAAACAAAGAAAATTACATATTATGATACACTAGTCGATTCAAATTATGCTAAAAGCAAAGCACACAAGAAATGTAATTTTGTTTGTTTCATCGGGAAGAAGGCCATCCAATTACAATATGTTATGTTGTTTTCAATCTTCCAACATGGTGGCATGTCCCTCATAACCATTGGTAATGACAAATGAATGGTATTTACCGGTGGGGTAACCACAGGTTTTTATTGTGCTCTCATGGCAATCTAAAAGAACAGATGATGTGAAGTCACTTAAGAGAAAAACAACAGAGCGTAAACAAACTATACAATATTTGCTCTTTTAAGAGTTCAAAGAAACAATCCACTTCAATAGACATTATTATAAGAGGATTCGCCAAACAAAAAAAGTTGATTCAGACTCTTTGAAGAGGGAATGAAAAGGGAATGAAACTGCAACACAAGATACAACAGACAGACAGACACAGTGTGGGGTGCCTGGCTCCAGAGAGGTACACTTGGGCTTTGAAATAGATCACCGCGGACAGAATGCTTTGCTGCTCAACAGAAAATACTTTCATTAAAGGAGTGTAGGGGGTAGGGGAAAAACAAACTTAAATTCTTCCTGGACCCGGGTATTGGTCGAGGCAATCTGCAGCTTTGCCGGTAACATGGAGGGGGATAAGTAAGTTTGTCTGGCAAACAGTCCGCAATGAGTTCCAAAAGACCAGCGCCACAGTCCTTACAAGCCACAAATCCCCACTCAGACCCTCCACCCTGATCGGCCACGAAATATCGCTAAGATTTAGGGGTTGTATGAGCTGAAGAGAGAAATCCTCTGTTAGCTAGCTAGTAGGCTAATCTCGAACATATTGTCAAATGGATGTGTCAGAGGTGTGCACCCCCTTTCATACTATTAGCATTACAAACAGGCTGTTGTCCATTTTGGTAATAGTGGGAGGTACCTTCCACTTTACCTTTGCCATTACCATGGGGTCTTTACCTTTACTTCACAAGCCCCTGAATTCACATGCTATAATACAGATATATCAGAAAAATGAAATTTCACATGAACGAACCTTTCACCTTCTCAACATGTTGAAAAAGGTTTTGTGTCAGTCAACAGTGAAAAAACACATGCTTCTTTGTTATAGATTTGTAGCCAGACAAACCACTATAACTGACATTTGTATTAAATGAAGTTCATTAAATTAGCTTGTTAAGCTGCAGCCTTCATTTTTGAAGGCTTGTTGATTGTTTGATTTTCCGACAAAATAGCACGTGGATGCCATGGCTGTTTAGCAGCCGACATGGAAGTCCAGAATGTCAGACCTTCCCTCCAGCATGTGAACACACAATACGCCCAGCCTGAGTCTCCCACACTGTTGAGCTGTCAATCTCTCAGTAGAGGACCAGCAGTGAGACGAGACAACACAACAGACATAGACGTAGATTCAGACGTAGACGCAGTCACAGACAAACACAGAGTCAATCAGGGGAGAGGAAGCTGATCGAAAGTGTTTGAGGATGTTTCAAAGTCTCATCTCTGGAAGATCAGTGCTACCCAGATTATAACTGTGAAAGAGTCCAACTGTTTGCCTGTGTGCCAGTCTGGCTTCTGCTTTCCTTGTGCTAGTGCAGAGAAATATCATTTCAAAAGCATCTATTTGGTTTAAGTTTGTGCTCAAATTATGTCCTGTGACAACTCCAAACTGCACATGAAGAAGAGGTTTGACCTCAATGCAGTTTCATACAATTAGCAAACAGGTTGTTGTCCATTTTGGTAATAGTATCGGCAAAAGAGAATAGCATTTTCTCTCCTCAATTGTAAATAATGAATTATATTTCTGTTTGGATGGATTAGAGACTGATGCAGTTAGTCAGTATCAGATGTGAATTATAGTAATTGGAAAACCTTGTCATCCTTCTTCGAAATATTTTCCGTCTCCAGAGGAAAAAATATCCATAACTCTCGTTGTTTTGATACGCAGCAACATAACCCTGACCCCCCTGATGGGACTTCCTCTTGGTATGGGTTGTTTATTCAGCCTATTCGCTTGTTCACAGACTCTATGCAACAGTATGTTGTTTTGTGTAAGTGCTGTAGTTTGCGCTTGTATGTGCTTGCCTGTGAGTGTATGCGTGTGTGTATGTAAGTGTGTACTCCTTGTGCCTTGTGTCTGTCTTTATGTGTGTGTGTGTGTGTGTGTGTGTGTGTGTGTGTGTGTGTGTGTGTGTGTGTGTGTGTTTGGGTGTATGTGCTTAGGTGCTTATTTGTTTATGGAGCCTAGAAAGATTGAATGCTGAAGACACATAATGTGGTGAAGTGTATTACGTACTGGTATTAGTTTTCCAAACAGGGTGGAGAGGCATGTACTTGCCTCTTCGATTGAAAGGAAACAGTGTGACCATAATCCAAGTTTATATGACTCATTTTTTTACATAAACATGCCCATGTTTTTGCTTCTAGGAATTCTCATGCGACTGGTGGGGTTTAATGGCTCAAATGAGGCCTTGTATTCCTAAGTGGGGTGGATGCAGTAATGCCGCATGTCCACTAGGTACTTCTTTACTGTGCCGGCCTCATTTTCTTGTTACAGAAAATGTTTCTTGTTGTCTCGTGAAATGAGCATGGTGTCTTAAAAATATGCAAATATATGCGCCAGAGAAATATGTTTACTCAATATGAGTGGATTACGTGGAGGAGACACGACTAAGACACAGGCAGTAGTTTGACATTGAAATAGCACGGTCGAAAGTAACAGGGTGTATTGTGGCAGACGGGTATCTGCCACTGAGAAACTGGGGAAAAGGATTACATTCCCCAGCTGACAACTGCCAGTCGGCTATCTTGCCCAGCTGAGGGGCGTTACTACTTAGCCAGGTGGGAGTTGATTGCCTCACCAAGGACTTAAGAGTGGATTCTACAGTTGACAGGGAAAGAGCAGCCAGGGAGGCTGCTGAAGGTACTCCTGGCACATTTCATTTCTGAAAATAAGTTTGCCTACTGTGTGATCTGTGCTAGAAATCTGCCCGCAGATTGGGCTTGTGGCTCTTCGATTTTTCCCTGAAGTGCCACAGTACACACAGTGAGCAACTTGGTTGATGGGTCATTCTATTCTGACTAATTGTGGGCGGTGTGAGAGGCTTCGATTATATGGTGGTCTGCTGCAGCTACAAAGTTTCAAACAAATAAATCATGTATTTTCTGCTGCTCTGGTATTGACTGGAATAACATTGTTGTTTTATGAGTTAACATTGCTAGGTGGTAAGCACTAATTAGGTTGCATTAGTTGAAATAAAATTATTTAGCAATAAAAAAAAGGTTACCATCAACCCCACTGACTGATCGTTTTTGCAATGTTTATTACATTCTTTCAAATAAAAGTTGAGAGAACTAGGCAGCTTTGAATGGCTGTAATCAACTTTTTGGTCTTGCCAGGCAGAACTATTGATGGAAAGAAATCACATAGGTGGGGAAACAAGGAATGTGATTGGCTATTGACTGCCCATGACTGCAAAAAACCGTGGCCAACTTTCCTCCGTTGACCAGCTTGTTGACCGTCCACACATCAGCTGAGTTTCACTGGTCATTGAGCTCTATAGGATAGGAAATGAATGGACTTCCAGTGACTTGTTGATGTGTTGCTTAAAGCATAAGGGTGTGGAGCTCAGGATGGTGGGTTTGCTATACACTTGCCTTCAACTCCAGTGACCTAACTTGTGCCAAGAAGTTTTCTACTGTGAAAGTTTTTTCTTATTTAATCTTACCCTAACCAAAGTTGCTCATCTAACCCTAACCTTAAGCAAAGTTGTTATACTTGCCTAAACATAACTTAACCTTTACATGTGATGTGTATGTGAAAAGGCATGTCCAATATGTGGTATTGTCACATCTTTTTGTAGTGGAGGAACATAATCTTCATATTATCCGTGTCCACAGCGCAATCTGCATTCCAGAGTTTGTGCTCATTTTACAAGACTGTGCTGCCTTGTTATTTGTAATGAAAAAGATTCAAGACTGGTGCACTTCAAATGGCTTTTTGATTTGTCACATACTGTTTCAACAGCAGAAGCCAAGACCAGTGCTCCCCATGTGCATCTGCTTATTGATACTGGCAAAAAAAGATGTGCCTGATAGACGTGGGCTAAGAAACAAGTAGAGAATACTTTAGAGAAGAGAAATGAGCGATTTATCTTATATGGATGTCGGGTGACAGAGTAGACAGAGTAGTAACTGACAACTAATTGACAATGTCATTATTCAGAAGGCATCATTCTATCATTCAGTTAGCAATAGCAGTAGAAAAGTTCAGTCAAATGCATCTGTGGCACACAAAATAAAAAGTTGGTCACTGTATAGAAATGTCAATCATGTGCGAGGTGTGCATCACGTTATGTTCTCTGTCACACCAGAGACTAATCTCTGTTGCTTGTAAACACAACGCACATACGCACCTTTTATCCTCATCCGCTTGTGTGAGACAGACACCACCTGCTTGACGGACAAGGGAAGTCTGATCTCAAAAAAAGTTGTCTGACAAAATTGACTCGACAACAGAAGGTAGTTTGTTTTTTTCTCCGACAGTGAACTTGGGATGTTACCGTCCGTGACGTGGCGTTAACCCAGCTGCTAGCAGATTCTATATTCAACATGTAATCATACATCAAGTGGAAAATTAATTTCCTCCCATGCATTTAACATTTCTTCCCTCAGATTAGAAAAGCATTAGTGCATTAGAAAAGCAGAAATGTTTTTTTCAGGGGTACATCTGTCTTTGACAGGTCCTGCAACAGATATGAATTACAACATGCCTGTCTTACAGATGGTAGCAGCTAGGTATAACATGTTTTTGTTTTTATACAGTTTATATGAAATGGATATACGATGTTCCTCCATAGTCCAATGTGTCCAAGTACTACTTTACTCAAGCATGAGACAATTCACAGACTACTAACTTCTTTGGAGACTTTTAGGTTACCTGTATACTTAGCATACTTAGCATTCCATTAAATTGTTCTTAGCAACCATCTCAAAGGTTACTAAGCTTTCCTCCCCAAAGTAAGTAAACAAATTACATATCAACTTAAGTGACCTTGTGTTTTTTTTTCCATTAACATCAGTTCACTCCAGCTAAGAGTCCATAAGACGGTGTGAGCGTATCAGCGCATAACAGTCTTTACTTGCTAATGGCAGGCCACACATTCCATTACAGTTCATGGCGTATCAACCAGTCCATAGCCGTGCATGACAGTCCATGGCAAGTCACACAGTCCATAACAGTCCATAGCAAGTCAAAAGTCCATGACAGGTCAAACAGTCTGTGACAGTCCCTGGCAAGTCAATAATATCCAACAGGGATGCCTGTTTCTGTGGGACGTGTCCTTGTGTATTCCCATGCCCTTTTCTCTTCATCCAAGGTTCTCAGCTTGGACAACAATGTACGGTTGAATCGTTCTGCTGGGTTCCCTTACGGGTGGTTGAGAGTCATCTTTGAGTTTGTTAGTCGGGAATCCACAATGAAGATTTCCAGTGTCCAGATCAGGGACAGGTGTCGGCTGGGAATTTTCAACTATCACTGTGTTTATCTCTGTAAACTCCCTGTAACAGTTTTATTTAGTATGGAAATATCATGGCGAGTGGTGTTTCTCACATCATACATGTCAGTGAGCAGGTCAGACCAGACTGAGCACGACCTGGTGCAAACAGAACCTTTTGACGCGGATCAAGTACCCTGACTAGGAAATCAAGGGGTGTTTCTTTTGGTCCCTGTACAGCCTTTATTAAATGCTGATAGAGTCAGTGGCATCCTTCTCTGCATAATAAGCTCTGAGAATTTGTCTGAGGGTGTTCAAGGTGAGATCAATTTTCTCTTCTAAATGGCTCCTCAGTTTTTCCCCAGGACTCACGGCATGAATCACTGCTTCCACAATTTCCACTTAAGTATATCCGTGTCTTAGCCCACTTTCAATTTGGTGTTCAAGGCATTTCACAATACACAGGATATGATGTAACAATCCCTTGTGCCAGAACATTTACTGAAGTCCAATTCATACCTAAAGAGTGATGTCCTGCCCTACCGATGCGTGCTATAGAGGACGTCAGGCTATCAACACGTCTTCAATTGTCTGCCAGTTCTCATCAGTCATCTCTAGGGTCTCTAGGGTCCGTGCGTCACAGAGTTTTGTCACAGTTCTGTCTGTGTCATCAAACCGGCAATCAAAAGCTTTATCATGAAAACACAACTAAGCTAACTTGTTTTTTATACACCGCTGTCTTTACTTGGCAAAAGTTAATAAATAGGCTAATCCCAAAAATGATGGTACATTATCAACAAAACAAAAAGCTGGTCGAGTTTTATCGCGCGTGTATTCATTGTCCTTTCCTGTGATTTTAAAGCACGCACATACGCAATGTAACAATGTAAGCTAGTCTACGCAGTTTTTGGTCGATTTCAAGAACCATTTGCTCTGACATTTTGCTCACTTACTCGGCAACAACACATGAAAATAATAAAATGAGTCTTGACCAGCACTTCTTTTCAACGTCGAACGTCTTCCACTGTGAAATAATCCTTTGAATCCCAGTGGTACCTCCAAATTATTGTACCCCTTCTCGACAACAACACGGTCCTGGTTCGTAGTTTTAGTAGTTTGTAGTGTCTACCAAACAATCTTTTTTATTTTTAATGTAACATGCAAGATTCACATACATGGCATCTTAAAAGCATAAGCCCCTGTAGGCCAGTGTGCTTATGTGCCCAACACCCTCTGGGTCCTGCAAAGTTATAAAGATCTCAAGTTCAATAGTTAGACTTTTCCCTAGATCAATAAAAAGACTAACTACATACAAAGACCTAAACCACTCCACCCTAATTTGACCAGCTGGCTTACAATAAGACAAGGCTTGAAGACATGACTTGAGACTTCCATTCTTCACTTCGGCAGGTTTGTGTGAGGATAATTGAATTTAGAGGAAGGAGAGAAGAGGGACTAGTCTGTGAGCAGACATTGCCAAAAAGCCCACCTCCAGACTTGAGGTCTAATTTCTGCAGAGCCTGCTGCACAGAGATTCTGTGGCACAATATCAAGGCCACAGGTAATTCATCTTCTTGCTCTAGCTCTGCTTTGCAACCTAATTAAATGAATAAAGACGTGAAGAAATCTTCATTTCCGTAGGGATAAACACATTGCTGCATGGGAACGGTAAAAGGAGAGGCTGTTTTTGTAAAGGAAGAATAGGGGCAGATGAGAAACCACTGGCTGTGAGATAGAGAATGGCTGAAGATTTTGAATATTGAGGGAAAAACAGTGTTCTGATTTACATGCAGCTGCAGTCGCCGGCTCATTTGTTTTGATAATAGCTCATCCTGCACACAATTTATGCAGAGCCGACTCCACCGTATATATCTGAGTTAACAAACATCTCACTTTTTGTGTTAACGCTCCGCATCGAAAGCGATGGCCGTTATAAGAGGCAGAGAAGCAGCTTGCGTCGTCGACTCCAGACACACTTGAGTGCACTGCTTGACAGTTTAAATACCTCCTGCCTCATCACTGAAACATCTGGCCTGACTTTGGTGTCTGCCGCAAAAGAAGTATTCTTTCTTACAACTTGGTTCCCTCACTTTCTCCACTCATCAATTTTAAGGAGTATGCAAATGGACAATTCCTCCAGCATCCCTGGGAGTCCACACGGTTACAACAACAGGGCAATAAATTCTCATTAAGGCTCCCCTTCCTTGAAAGGCAGAAATTGAAGTTGGGATATTCGTGTTCATAGTCCCAGGCAATTGGAACAAATGAGTTGATCTTGTGGAGGGAAGATAGGCTCCCAGCCTTTAATCAGGTTCCCACCAACCACCCCCCCACCCCCCCACTCACCCCCTACTGGCTCCATGGGGAGTGCCAATGATGAAGTCAGCCACGGGGAGCGACGGCCCTGCGCCACTGTGCTCAGCCTCTCTCCCCCCTGACAGGCCCATATTTCACCAGAGTCATTCTCCAACCTCCGCTGTCACCATTTCCTTTGCTGTCAGGGGGACAACTCCCATCATCTGAATGGTGATTTCACAGGCCGGTGGCAGCAGCACTCCTTCGCCGTAGCTGACTAGCATGGCCCCACTCCAGACAGCTGGGTGACCCCTCCTTAGTCGCTGGCTCGCTGCTCTGGTTCCTCTCATGATGCACATGTGAAGATGAGCTAGGGTGGGAATTTTTGCTGCATGATGCCTGTAGTTTTTGATCTGTGTATGCATGTGTGTGTATGTGTGTGTGGGGACACCAAATGTTGTGGCAGCTGTGGTTGCAAGTCAAAACCTTGAGGAAAGTTCTCGACATAAGTCATTTGGTGACCACTTTTATGCAGTTTTGGTGCCTTACAGTATCATGAGTGCCTACGTTTTAGCATGAGTGGTCCCAGTGGGAACTACATCCCTAATCCTGTCATGTGTCTTGCTCTACCTGTTGAGCTGCATAGGACCAACATCTTTTATTATACAGTAATACACTGTTAAGCTGAAAATCTTAAGTCTAATAGAATGACATTGGTACAAGATCATTATCCTGGCATGTTCCCTTTACCACATTTGAAATATCCCTTGCTGTTTACTGCCATATGGGAGATAAATCTGCTCACGTCCTATCTCAGGCAAGTCTCAAAGAACTTTTGATGATCTAAGTGAAGTCCTTTGATGTTAGCTTCTGTTGTGTGACTAATGACATCATGTAATGCGATCAGTCATCAGACAACAAGAGAGGATTTTGAGGTCCTTTAGTGTCTACCAGCTCTAAGGGCCATGATACACAGCAATCACTTTGAAGCAATGTGGATGGACAACTTTTCCAACAATTATGACCAACATTATTTTTCACCATACTTTTGTTCTTTATAGCCACCCTGGTTATTCACTGTCCCATTTGCAAAACCTCTGCCCCACTGAGAGTAATAGATATAGACGCAGGTACATACAGATGCAAAGAGCCAGGGTTGAGCAACTCATGTCCACTCATTGATTCCAATGGCCTGTCACATTGTTAACCTAGTTAACTTGTCTTCCCCTGTCAAGAGACTGTAAAAAGGCAATAATTAATAACTTTCTCATGCTAACAGGCAGCTTATGATTTACAAAACACCAAGGTAAGGAGAGAACACTTCCCACCCAGTCTCTTCTCCTCCACCCTGGCACAACTTGCCCACAGGATGCCTGAGTAATCCCATATTTGGAACGCAACTTTGGGTCTGCGACTGCAGACACACACCCCTCAGAAAATGGTTTTACAGGAGACAGAGTGGGTGGGATCCCGGGTCCATGAGTGTGCATGTGCCTATGTGTTTGTGTGTGCCTACGTGCATAAATGCATGCCTATGTGTGTGCACGTCTGTGTGTCTGTACACCTTTGTACAGAAAGTAATGTGTGTGTGTGTTTAACCGCATGAAAGAGCACTCTCTCTTCATCTCTCCAGAGAAGTAAAACAAAGGCCCTCTGTGTTCAGTCAACTTTAGGTCACACAGTGCCCTTTATGTGGACCTCTCCTCCTCGCTTCCTGCAGCCCGCCGTTCTCTCTTGTCGGCCTGACTGATCATGGGGAAGCTGTGCTTGTGGATTAGAGAATTATTCTTGCCTGTAAATATAGCATTGGGGGCAATCATATTTCCTTAATGTTTATTGTATTTTTATTTGATATAATTTGTTGATTCCCACAAGGGGTAAATTGTCTTTTCCTCTTCTGGTTGAGGTGCAGAGTGCAAGGATATCTTGCTCATGGATACTACGGTAGGTATGGCCACACAGGGGACTGAATCCCTGCCCTCCAGTAGGGGGATGACCGTACCCACTAATCACTAGGCCGTCATGCCGCCGTAATCTTCTCTTCTTAGACCCAGATGACATTTAGCAGAGAACCGATCCTTGAAGGGTCTGATTTTTTGCCGTAATGTAGGGTCAAAAACATTTGTTGTAGTCTGAAAGAAAATATTCCCTTCTATCTGGATCTCTAGCTGGTTGGACGCATGCAATTGGATGTATCCCCCCATGTGTTCTAGGGGACAGAACAGAACAGAACAGAACAGGAAGTCCTGTAGCTGTACAGTCTCGTTATTTATGAATCAGTGACTAGATTCTGTGCCTGACAACCAGCCCTATTTACCTGAAGGCATTCGGCTTTGCTGTCACTACCTGTCTGCCGACAAGAGATTTTCATGTTTATGGCAATAATAGTGCTGGTTGGTGGCTGCTGGTGGGTCCTCTGGGTACCTATATCAGTGTGTAATTTCATCTCCAACTCCACAGAGTAATTCTATCACTCTCAACACAGGGAGAGGCAGACAGCAGGGAAGGAGGACATTCACAGATAAATCCATTTAAAGCGCTTTTTGAATCTAATCTGTGATGAGGCACCTTCTCTGAGGATGTCGAGGGTGAAATTATGTTGGGGGTATTTGAGTTTACCAAGAGTAAAATTATTAGACAGGCAAGTAAACATAGCGTGGCTGTAGCAGTTCAATCACCCTGACTATCTTAGATTTCTTGTGATCTTGCACAGGCTTTGTACATATATAGGGGAAATCATTGGGAAGAAAAACAAAGGTCACATGGTGCCCCTTGTGGAGAGTCAGTGTAAGTGGTACCTGAGCACCCAGCCACAGAAGACCAATACTGCCACCCAAAGGCAAAGACTGTATCCTTTATTTTTATTTTTCCATCTTAACAGCGTTTAAATGTAGCCGAGTGTCATTTGCAGTGTGTAATGTATTGGAAACAATTTAAAATCACATTTTAATGATTGAGTACAACATCTTGATTAAATGGAGCAAATGCAACAAACTAAACACTCAAACAATTGAAACAAATAGGTGCTATGCAAAGGCACTTGCTTGAGTGACTGCAGAATAATAATATAATGAACTGTTTGCAAACTATGAACATGAAAGTTAACAGTCTAGTTCAAGATTTTATTTGAACAGCACACCCTTACAGGCATCAAAAATAAAGTAATTTAATGTTTAAGGGAAATCCATACAAAAACTTTGTCTTCAAGGGAGTCTTCATAAAGTCTTCAATGCATTAGATCATTGATCTCAGTCTGTGTATAGGGTGATTACTATTATGAGGTGGTTAAAAAGAATATATATCCATATATCCATTAAAAACACAATTAGAAGTACAATTTGTTGACAAAAATGGTTGTCTCCCCCACAACTGTATTAAACTGTTTCTGTGAAAACCAGACCCATTTTTACATTTCTCACTTACTGTTCCTCACAGATTCCTCACCGAATACAGGAACAATAATAAAACAGAGGTGGTGGTAGCCAAAAGGTCAGAGAAGCAGGTTGATTGCTGCTTCAAAACCTGGGACTGGTGGGGGAAGTTAATAAGCGATGCTCACCACCACCTCACCAGCTATCAGCAAAGTGCTTGAGCAAGGCATTTAAAGTCCTCCTCCAGTATCGCCCCTTTCAAATTTCTCAACCTCTCAGAAAGCATTTCAAAAATGATTTTCTCCAATCACAGTCCCAGTCAAAATGAGTCTCTGGTGTGCCTGGGAGACCAATCAGCTCTGTCTTTTTCCTCTGGTAGAAATCAGCTGGCACGCCTGCTTTGCCTTGTAAACCAATGATTGAATCGCAAAATGTTCAGAGACTGTGGCTGTACTGGGCATCTCCCTGGCGTGAATGTGTGCAACTGCATGAATGTGAAGCAGGTTGTAGCTGGAAATGCATGCTCAGCAAAATAACACAATATGGGTGACAATTGTTGCTTCTGCTAAATGTTCAGAAATGACCTTAATTTCCATATCTCTCAGTCACTGTGATTGGTGAGAAAAAGAGAGAAGGCAGAGGGGAAGGGAGAGTCAGAGAGAGAGAGACAGGACATAGGAGGGGCCTCCATAACTTCAGACTACGGCCTGGGAAGGATGAATGGAGGCATTTGGATATTTTATCATTTTATTTCATATTAAACCATCAGCGCCTCTCTGTGGTCAAGTAGCCATACAGCATGAGACCGTCTGCTACTGTCTAGAATTTCTATCATTTTAGAAAAGAGCACCTGCTACAAACATATTCAGTACTAAAAAGATAACAATGACTGCTTTAATTTCTCTGTAAATTTATTTTGTTACATTGCTCCCCAGATTTGCTAGATTATCACTTTTGGACCATTTGTGTAAGATTTACAGTGTACCTAAACAAACTAGAACTGTCTTGGGCTGTAGACGGTATCAAATGATTTCTGTCAGGAATTTCAGTTGTTTCTGCTTAGGCTGGACAAAAACAGATTTGTTTCTTATGTGATCTTTTCAATGCAGGCTAAACATGGAGGAATAGCTCTGGGTACGTTTAACATTGAGATTGAGATTTTCTGTTTGTATTTAAATCCAGCCTTATTCTGTTTATTATTGTAATGCGGATTGTAATACAGAGAGACTTCCTTTTCACACTGCAGTGCCACATTGCATAGAAATGTATTGACACTATGTTAAAAAACAGGTCAGCTATTTCACCCAGTCCCGTCACATCTTTGGTTTATTTATGAATTTGAAATATAAGCAAAACTAAAATAATATTAATCAGTAACTCATTTGTACATGAATAAATGTCTGTTACAGTGTATAAATAAATAAATTACATGAAACAATTCTAAATTATGAGAACAGATGCAGTCGAAGCACAGCTCTCATAATGGAGCCACTACAGTAATTCACATCCAAAACTAGAGTTCCATTCAACTTCGCAAACAGAAAAAAAAACATGAAATTGTACAAAACCCTACAAATTAATAGCATGCCCTAATACAGGGAAGACTAAAACCAGCATCCCACAAGTGTTTTCACAAGTTTTTGTTTGCCGAATGATAAAATTGCTGAAAAAGACACAACTCTGCTAAGTAACAGCAGTTTGGCCAAAGCATTTCAGTATTTCAGTAAGTGCTATTATAGGTGTGACTTCGCAACATTTGGACTTTCGCATATCAGAATGTGTGTGGGAGATGGTAAGAGCTTCCTAATCCCTTTGCTCACGCTTTGGCATGTATCTTTCACTTAATTTCTTTGACACCTCTCCCTTTAAGAGGCTACATCTGGTTTTGGTTGTATTGTGGATTAGAGTACTGTTCCTGCATGGCCCCAGTAGCTGCCCCCATGGCGGCCTGCTGGGCTGCTGCCTGGACGTGAGGGTTCTTCCAGGCTCCCGTGGCCCATTCTTCCTGGGCCTTGGACATGCTGCCGCCGGTGCCACGGTAGGAGTTATGGATCTACAGGCAAGGGACGAACACAAGTTATCATCTACAATCCCAAACCTTTAACCTGATAATGGCCCATCATATTATTTGCATTACAACGGCCGCAGCAAACTGGATAATCTGTATATTTTGGGGGAAACAATATGGAGCCACAGATACACCCTGGTGGCCTGGCTTACCTTGGTGAGAGCGATGAAGGACAACGAAGCCACAGCAGTGAACATGATAGTAGGGACCAGCATGATCAAAGCTATCAAAATGTTATAGCTGAAGAAGGAGATGGTAGCCAACCAACCACTAAAAAGAGCAGAAATTACCATTAACACTATTACATCAAGACATTTGAGCACCATAACAGTGGTTATTAACTATTATTGGACTATCTGGTGCTATTGATAAGACACCAGCAGTGAACATCTGGATGTTAAATGCCAACAATTGTGTGCACTTTAAGAAATGTGGTTTAAAGTTTTAACGTTTTATAGCCCAAACATAAAGCTGTCCAGTTCTAAAGGGTGACATTTATAAACTTTATGGAAGCCGTCATAATACAAATTTCTGATCATCAACATGAGTCAGGTGACATTTTGAGAATCCCCTTAACAGCCTCTCAAAATCTAATAACGAGGCTATCATAAATGTTATATGAGGGCAATCTCTGGTGCTCCATCATTGTCATGTTAATGAAAGCAGTGGACGAGGTCCTTTGAAAATACAACCTGCATGGACTTATTGCTTGCACTCAAAATGTTTCATACAAAGGTAGGTTATGCAGTCTTACTAAAATAACAATAACCTGATTGACATATTACCCTTTGTTGCATAAAGCTGAATAAATGACCTGGAAACACTGACAGAGATGCTTACGTTCACTTGTATTCTTAGCATAGGTGGAGAGTTACACGTTGTAACTACTCTGATTACTGGTACTTGCATAATCTGTACTTTAGTGTCTTTTAAGAATGTATTCCTTTAGTCCATTTTATTTGTAGACATGAGTACAATCACATCATCCTTAATTTACGTTCCATAATTGATACTATAGCGTCATTAATATGAGATACAGGGAACCTTAGGTTGATAATTAACCATTGAATTATTTGCAATAACTATGCCAAAATGAGTAAATCCTTAATTTTGGTGTGGAAGATTGTGGAACATTCACATAAGTCTTCACAATTTTACCAAAAAAGCAGCTAAATACTTTAGCGTTTTTAATAAGCCAAAGTTTTACTTTTATACATTTCTAGACAAATGCTCTTGTCTATTCTGAATATTTTGACTTGAGTAGAATTGAGTAGAATCTAACTGATGTAACAGAATTACTTTACTTGACTACACTTTCCACCTCTGACTCTTACCATACTCCCCATCCAGGGATGCCTATGCTTTGAATGATGCTGATGCCGACTTGGGCCATGAACACAAAGAAGAACGCCATGTAGTTGAAGGAGCTGTCAGTCCTGATGAGAATTTTTTAAAAAAGGAAACAAACATTCACACTTTCACACTCGCAAATTCGTAAACTACCTGTATGTTTTATTTCATATAAGCTATGTAAATATGGTTTGACTGCGTTTTAGCCTCAAGGGTAATATGAGTCATTCACACTTCTTTCTGCAATACGAGGAAGTGTTACAGTCAGTTGTGTAAGCTAAAAGCAATCCCTCTGTTGCTCGAGGCTACATCATTTTACAACACATTACTGTAATATTACTCATACAGTCCTTCAACTGAGATAATTGTGAAAGCAAAACACAATTACTCTGTTGCCCAGTGCTACTGTATAACAATTTACTACTGTGCTGATATAATACTTAAAATTTCAGTACAGTGTGTACGCAAAAAATAATCACTCTGTTGCAGAATGTTACATGTTACATTAGGTTATATTACTAAGACAATGTGAAAAAACATACTCTTTTGCAAAACATAATATTCTAATATTGTATTATAATATAATTATACTTCATATCTGACTTACTTGAAGGCCTTGTAGATGGGCCTGAACCAACAGACGTAGGAGCAGGGAGTGAACATGATGAGCCAAATGATAGCCATGCCAAAGTTGGTCACACCGCCTCCGCCAAACATCCACGCAAAGCAGCCGAACAGATTCACCACAAGTGTAGCGCTGTTCACTGTAAGAGAACATACTTTTGACACAGATGCACATACACATCTGTATTTGGCACACATACACACACACAGGCATGCACATTTATACCATGCAAAAAAGTTTGGAAGGTGGAAATCAACACAGCGAGCAGAAACATATTGTTAAATAAGTGCAATACTTGACTCACAGCATGGCCTGGGTTCCCTCAACAGCCTTATCGCTGGTACCCTTCTCTATTTATTTTCAGTCATGTCATGAATCTGCAGTGCTCTCCACTTAACTGGTTCTAATTGGAACTCTGCACCTCGGTACCAGCTTTCTTTACTAAACCGGGAAAGGAAGCCAATGTGTTTAAATTTTTGGTCCATAGAGGAAATGCTGGGTGCTTTACATCAGAATTATAAACTCAAACACAGCTGGAATAAGACAAACATGAAGGACCACTTTCAGTCTCTCTAAAGTGTGCAGTGTATAAGACGAAAATCTACTGTTATCAATTGGTTTCCATACATGCAATGAGACGAGAGTGATTTTAGTGTAACAAACAAAAAACAGAAACAACAGGAAAATATGAAGCGGAAAAATAAAGTTGAAAAACACTTTCAGGGTTTCACACCAAACAAGCAAATGTGTATGCCACACCCGCACGCCGTGGGTGACAAATGTAGAAGTGCCGTCACATTTCTACATTTGTCATGTAGAAGTGACAAATGCAAACGCAAGAAAGCCTGATGAAAAAAAATGCTCCAGAAGAAAAGACAAGAATAGAGGATTTCACAGCCAAAAGCAGATCGGGGCTTTGGATACCTGCTTATGTTTGTCATTTAGAGAGGAGGTCTGCAGAAAGAGAATAGGTTAGCGACAATAAAAGTCCAGAGTAATTGATACATCTCTATGTTGGGTATCAAATAAACATCTGTATGCAACACCACTGCTTTGTTGAGTCTGCAATCTCCATATAAAAATAGAGGCAACAAGCATTGAGACAAGAACTCCAGCTTGCTCTATAAAGTGTCACTCAATGTCACTGAAAAGGCCTCCTCCAGTGACTCCATCACATCCCACTGTCAGCTCGACTGAAAACAATCCATCTCATGAAGTGACATATGGTTATTTACACCAGTCACAATCTTACTCAAAATGAGGCCCCAGGTATGCAGCAGAGGAACTGTGGTGGAGATGCAGTCCTGTGCCTGGTTCAACAGGCAGGGATCAGTTGTTACTCCTACTTTGCTTTGTAGACCAATGATTTCCACAGCTTCCACGGTCACAGGTCAAGGTTTTGGGAGCAACTTGTTCATATACACATTAAGATAAGTTAAGTTAAGAACGTTTATTGTAACAATTGTTCACGCCATCACATGCAAGGGGAAGTGGCCGCACAACACATGCAGGTTTAGTGTCCAATGTTAAATTATTTTCTGCAATTTTCCCATCCCCGCCGATCTTCCTCCAGGACAGCCAGGGAGCAGAGGGCAGTCTATCTGTATACAGCGCCTGGGGACCAGTTCCAGATGTTCTGTCGACATCCTTGTCACAGACAGTCGACTGGATATTGTATGTTTTTACACAGGGGTTCTTTACAGGAGGAAACCCAAGTGAACACAGGGGAGAACATGCAAACTCCACACAGAAAGGCCCGGGAGATAACCCACCTGGGCACCCCAGACTCACCAGCGCCCCAGGCGGGAATCGAACCCACAACCTTCTTGCTGTGAGGCAACAGTGCAAGCACTGCGCCACCGTGCCTCTACCTTTAAGGTTGTTAGACACTCACTGTACTCAGTATTATAGTTGAATCCAATGTCAGTGATAAACTGCTCTGGATTCAGACCAAGCCCATCTGATCAATACCATCCAGTAAGGATGTCGGCCACCATCTGATTTCCTTATACACTGGAGAAACGACGGTAATGAAAAGTATCTATTGGGCTGATTTACTTGATGCTCTGATGAACTGTTTAAACAGCACATTTTACACCCAGGATATTTCCAGGATTAGCTAGTCTCTGCGTCTTTACTATCACACATCAGAATCACTAAAATAAATAAAGTGGACAAGAAATTAAGGTAGGTCAAATTAAGAGATTAAATACTCTTTGGGAATTTTTATTGTCAACAACCTTCACTGAAGCCACTTTTTCAAAATGGTTTCACCCAGCGGATAAAGATGTAAAATGAACCACTCCACCCTTGAGTTCTGGTATGTGTGATAACAGGACCAATATCCACCCTACTGCTCAATGAGCTACACTCAGTCCCCATAAATATTGAATTAACAACTAATCATTAATCAACAATCCCCTTCTAAGACCAGTCCTGACGTATTCCTAACAAGTGGATATCAAGTGTAAACCTCTTAAAATAAAAGGTAAAGTACTGTTTTCTTTTAGCCCACATTGACTACTCCTGTACCATGCTTGTGTTACTGAAAGGAAAAAAAGAGTACTGGCTGGTTTTCCATTATATAAAAGATGCAGAAAATCCAGTTTATTGTGAAAGGGATAGGGTTGGCTAATACCTTACATTTAAAGGGGCTTATGCCACTTAAGAGAGTACAATGTCACTTTAGCTACTCACATATCCACAGGTGGTACATTTTCTTGCACATACTGCGGTGTTGTTCAGGGATCTCCTCAAAGTCCTGATAGAAGCATGGCTTTAACGGGATGAATCCAGGCAGTGGGGGAAAGTTAGGCTCTGCAACAAGTCGTTTCATAACAGTCAGACATGGCAAATGAATGATAAGGCTGTCTTGTTTTCCAATTGCTTACTATATAATTGCTTACCAGCCATGTGGACACAATGTTGATTTTGCTATTTAGCTTGATTTCTTACTTAATCTCTTGGACCTGTAATATAAGAAAAACAGGAGAGTTTAGGACTAGTTGTTTCTATAGCCCTCTGTGCCTCTAGTACCTTATCAAACTGCTTTGATAAGGTACACTGGTATGCATTAGGGAAGCAGATCTACTAGACCATTGCCATAACAGCATATATCATGGAAGAAAGGCGTTTGAAAATAGCTATGGTTTCAAGCTGAGGGATTTGACAGATCATTGAGCACATAGCCTCCAGGTATATGCTCAATGGAGGCTCTGGGGTTTTAACGACTGAATCCTTCCGGTTTGAGTGTAAATGCCAGAAAACTCAAATACGGGTAACTCAAACATGCCAGGTAACGTTATGTGCGCTTGTCGCAATCACAATTATCTAACCGCCAAGTCGCACCGAAGTCCTTGAAAATATGTGCCAGCAGTATTCGCAATGTTTAACTCGGAAGCTAGTTTGCTATTTTGACAGACACCTAACCATCACGGCCAGGAATTACGGATTCCACGGCAAAGTTAATCTTCTTACCTCCTCCAGAAAGCTGGTTGGTTTACAGTGCGCTGTCCCTCCGCTGCATGCTACAACGACATGCGGTAAATAGAGAATGAAATGATAATCAGGCGATTTCTGCAAGCCAACTATCAGACTATTGGGATACTTTGTTGTGTAGAATATCCTCAGAGCAATAAATCCTCACTGTCGTCGCCGTCGGCCAATCGGCGTGCGTAAATCTGCTGCCGCTTCTGTCCGGACCAATGGGCAGGCTTCTCTAATCCCTGACGTTTTATTATTGGTCCAATCGCTGTTTGGCTCTGTCCGTGGTGCTGAAGTGGGTAAACACAGACCAGAAGGGATCAAGGAGACGTGGTTGAATGGAAGGACTACCTGAGCTGGCTGGTCTAAACACTTGCTGCGGAGTAACATCTACGTAACTAAGACGTCGGTTCCTTCGTTTTCACATGGGACAAACGGGATCGTGATGGCTGTTTGTAGTATTTGGAGATGACGAAATACATACATGTTAAGCTATATCTTAATAAATGTATTGTCCTGTTTTGGACACTGGATGGTGCCACAAGACTGAAGTCCAGGAGTTGAAAGTGCAAGACCGATGGCGGCACTAGATGTTGTCTGTCCTGTGCTGGCTCCTTCCCTATATGGACTTATTGTCGTGTCCAGAATATTCAACGGGTTGCATCCTTTGTATTTCTCTGAGATACAACTATTGTAGACTATTTTTCTCATGCTTGCCAATGTGTTTTTGTTATAATTTTCAAGTCAGTACAAACATTTTAATTTGTGATAATCTACAAAATGCAAACATTCACAGTAAATCTGAAACAGGGTGTGATGCTGCCCCATAAAGAAAACCTTATTGTTTATTATTTCATATTTTATAGTTTAAAATGTACCTTTATTATGTTAAAACAGCAATTGCCCTGTACTTTGTAATAAACATATCGTCACACACAATATATGATTCCACAAAGGCTCTTAGTCAGGCGATATGTTCAGATCTCCTTTGTTTCCAGGGGTTTCTTATGGTGGGGAAAGATCATAAAACTGTTGGCTTAGGAATATAACCCTGGTCCCTGAAGAAACCTGACTAATTACGATGGTTCATTTCAGTTAGATGACAGGATTACTTTGTGCAAATTCAACAATGGTAGTGTGCCATGGTTTGTAGGCTCAAGCCCAGTATGCCAATGGCAAGTCTCAATGTGGACATGATAATTTATTTATTTTATTTATTTATTTATAAGTGTTTGTTACTGACCAGGATACTTGGCTGAGTCCAGCTCTCCAGCTGGGGTTGCTCTTTCACTGTGGTGTAGAGTGAATTTGGAGGGAAAGTGTAATTTGGTTGATTTCACAGGATACAACCCTTTGGCAGGAAACGTACTCTGAGTTGGCATACCTACACTTGGCTAACTGAGAGGGATCTCTTTCATTTAGCAGACTGGATGAAGTTGTGGAAATTCAACAACAGAAAGTCACATGTGTTGTTGCAGTGCTGTGGTGCTTGGGTTCAAGCCCAGGGTGCAATACGACAGGTCTCAAGGCTGACACGTGATCAGTTTGATAAGCAACCCTAAACTTTTTAGTTACAATGGGTCCCTGTAAAAGGGAAGACTTCTCAGTTTTGAAATATATAGGGTGATCAAATACATGTTAGTAAAGTGTATTTTGGTTTTATGTTTTTTATTACTTTTTCTTCTGTACAGAGAGTTCTAGGGAACAGAACCATCCTTGTGGTTCCACGAAGAGCCTCTGAAAAGTGTTTATAATGTATGTATATAAGAATGTATATAAGAATCTATGAGGGTTGTCTAAGGACAAGTTGTTGTCATCAGGTTATCAGGTTCAGTCTTCACTGATGAATCCTTTGAATCATGACTTTTAGAGCATATTTTGTATTTACATGTGGCTACAGCTCGCATTGGATACAGACTTTTGCAAAAACTAGGCCTGTGTACGAAATAGGATTATTTCAGTGCTCTTCGACTTGAACTATATTTACCGGTCTGAGTCATCTTGTTTTTGTATTTAGTCATTTACTGAGACAAATCCTCTAGTTTGTCTAGAAATGCACATTGTTCTCATATGACCTCATAAGACCTAGAACAGTATTTTCACAGCCGCATACAGTTGATTACTAAGATGAAGAAAAAAGGAGGAAATTAAATGGCTCCCACAGATACTAGCTAGTTCTTTGACCTGGTAGGTCCTCAGATGTGTATACAGCATTCCAGAGCAGATGATACAGCAGCATGAGGTTCATATAAGGACAGTTGGCTGGGCTACAGTCTGTAAGATGAAAAGCCTAGATACAATAAAAATTCAACAGAAAACCTTGCCTCTATAATGGCCTGTCCCGTTGAAGAACACATTACCCTGTCAGCTGTTCATACATCTACCTTATACATCTAAATTAAATAAAAACGTCCTTAATACTGGCATACTACAGGAATAATAACTAAGAGGGCCTTTACTGTGATTGTGGTTGTAATGATAATGCCACGAGCTATGCGTTATCAATCAGTTTTCCTGGCCAAGGACTTTGATATCATCACAATGACACATTTACCACATAAGCTCACTGAAATGAAAGGGAAACACTCCTTTAAAGACCACCATTTGTTTGTGTTCAATGACATCACTCGCTCATCGCTACTTGCTCATCACTACTTGAGCTCGGACTTATGGCCTTTTAACATGTTTATTTTTTTTAAGGACTGCATGGAGGCGTAGTGAGTATGGAAACCATCTTTCAACTGAGTCTGCCCTGCTGAAGTGCCCTTGAGCAAGTCACTGAATCGCTAATGGCTACAGCGGTGCTATTCTACTGACCCTATATGCTCTGTGGAGGCGGACAAGCGAAAAGCAAAATTCCCTAAGGGGATCAATTACATTATTATTACTGCAAGTGTCCACCTACATTACAGACATGCAGCACCCCTATCAGCCTACATAAGAAATGATTCAGGTTTCCTCACAGTAAGGATAGTGAAGAACTCTACAGGGCTTTCTCTTATAGAGCACTCCAGAGAACCACAGGTTGTTGACATGTTTACATCCAGGCCAAAAACACACCTGTTCGTTGTTGTTTACCCTCCCACTATTTTTTGGTTTTCTCTTTTTTCTCTGGCCCTCATACCCACATACCTTTCTCAAGATGTCCTCCTGCATGCTATTCCCCAGCTACAGCCCATCCTTACTGTGCATGTAGAGCTGGTCATATCTTCTTGCTCATCATCCT
Organism: Hoplostethus mediterraneus; assembly: GCA_034670385.1. Classification (NCBI taxonomy): domain Eukaryota; kingdom Metazoa; phylum Chordata; class Actinopteri; order Trachichthyiformes; family Trachichthyidae; genus Hoplostethus; species Hoplostethus mediterraneus. The sequence goes on from JAXDDW010000004.1 coordinate 12,627,801, forward strand.
AAATTATTTGCCATTTAGCACCTTCATTAGGCTTGTTCCTGTAGGAGAGCCCTTATGGGTGCAATGTGGAACCCTTTCATCAGAACTGCTGTTTATTTTATCTGTTGATGGCACCATTTATGCCCAGAAAACTGAAAAAAAGGTATGTTGTAACTGCATATGTCCATACAATTCAGATAGGAAAAGTGCAGGGATTCCTTACTAACAATATGATATGATTCGATTTTACATTGAATCATTTTCTATGACTTTCTGATCACCATTATAATGCATCCCTCAGCTAAGCCACTCTAGAAGTCTCACTTCAAATCATTTTCAATACCAGACAAACTACTGCAGTAAACTTAATCTCTCTATCTGTCTAGCTATAGACAGATGGGGAGATATACAAATAGAGCTTTGTTTTACTGGCATAAATGTCTTGTGTTCAATACCCCGGTCTCGTCTCTTACCAGTAATAAACATGGCTATGTACGCCCCCCCATATGTTCAGCTCAACACAACTAAAGGCTTTTCACTCATGTATCTCCTCTGCCTCCACTGCTGCCACACCTCTGTAATACACAGGAGCTAATACAGCTTTTTCACCAATATATGCACATCTATTCTTGATGAAATTGCCTATACAATTACTAATAACTGGCAAAACTCTATTCAAGATTATTCACTGCTTTTGAAGCTTCACCTGGAAAATGTGAGGTGGTTTTGTCACTGAATGAGATACTGAATGACCCCACTAGCCTTGATATCAGTGCCTCACTGATATCAAGTGCTGTCTAAGATGTCTAAAATCCTTTTGCATCTAAATGAGAGCAAGTCTGACGTTAGAGTGTTTGATCAGCCAGACATGATGAGTGTGCTTCAGAAGGACCTGGGTGGTGACCTATGTTTTAGGGCACAAGTAAAAAATGTTCTACAAAATGTGATAATTTGATAGATATATATATGAATCTAAAAATGTGAATTCATGCTTTTATTTCTTCTCGATCAGGCAACTACAACTATAATCTGGTATCAGCTCTTACACGTTTGCAATAAGTGCAGAACACAGAACAGGCACTAAGGGAAGAGACTATATAACTCCTATAAAGCTTCCCTGCACTGGCTTCCTATAAAATTTTGAATTTATTTTAACATTTTATCGACCACTTACAAAGCAATACATGGTTTAGCCCCACCCTACATTATGGGCTCATATTTCCATACACTCCACCCTCAGGTTGGCAAATATGGCTCTTCTTTCAGTTCCCAAGTCCAGGACTGAGGTCAAAGGAGTCCCCTAACTCTGAAACAACTTTACCTGCTTTATAAACTTGCCTTTACTTGATTTTTTATACTATATTATGTTCTTACTTCTGAACCGGTCTTATATTGCGGTCTCTTATCTTTTGACTTTCATTACTACCTACTATTGTTTTCATTGTTCTTACTTCTGTAACTGTTCTGATATTGTTTCTATTGTTCTCCTTTTCCCTGTTCCTTTTAGTATTTTACTATTTTGAGGGAGAAAAAACATCGGAAGAGAATCTCTGGCAAATGGCTGTAGATTTGGTAAAAAAGTTGATAATCCAACAAGAAATATCGAGCTCTGGCCAGACATGGTGTTGTTGTCAGAGACACAGCAGATAGTGTATTTTTCCGGAGTTTACAGGGCCATGGGAGGACCCAGTAAATGAAGCATAGGAAAGGAAAATGCTTAGGTATAGGTACTGAGTTGGTAGCAGAGGTGAAGCAACGTGGTTGGAAACCAAGGCTATGCACTGTGGAGGTTGGATGCTGAGGTGTTGTAGCCGAGTCCACTTTAAAGGTGCAATAAGCGATCATTTTTAATCTTATTTGACATTGATAATACATTTTAAAACCATATGCTCTCTGAAGATACAGCTGAGACCTACTGTGGAGCACTGGTCTCTCTCAGCCCCTCTGTGTGTTTTCAGTGTTTTCTGAGGGTTGTTGTCAAAAGCCGGACCGTGCCTTAGCTGCACAGCTCCCTGGATCCCCTCCAGAACTTTATAAAAGGGCTGAAAACAAAAACTGTCAGCATCTGTCGGTTAGCCCGGTGGTGCTGTGCTGACTATGGAATGGTACATGGTGGAAAACGCTCAGCTTGCCTTGGCAGCACATGATAACATTGGATCGAAAAGAGAAGATTAGCATTGTCCCAGCAAAAAAACGCTAAGCTGAAGTCGAAAGTCCAGCGGATACTAAACCAAAGAAACAGAGGCAAAACTAGAGTAGAGCACAATGCTTTTCTGATGTGAGAGGCGCTAAATGATCGTTCCTTTGCCACCTCACTCCGCCTCACCTTTTTCCTCCTGGACGCGTGAGTAACACCTTTCCCTTCTATAATGTATGCATGTGTTTGCTTCAGAAGGCAGTTAGATTTGGCCCAGCTTCAAAGTGTTAGCTAACGCTAACGTTAGCTTTAGTATTTCACGTTCATTTAGATATAGCACTAGCTTAGCTAGCACGCGCTAACGCGATTAGCTTGCCGTCTCTAGTTGACGTGTGTAACGGCAATTGTGGGATAAGCAAAACAAATTACATGTAAGGTAGTTCTGTGATGCCATCCTCAACAAGCGTTGGCTGAAGGATGCACACAAATTCCTACTCTTCAGGTAAGTCATTGTGTTCATAAAGAGTACATGCTCCTGAAATATTCTATTATTGTTTTCTCTCCAGACACTTCCTTCCACTCCTTGACCCCCATCATAGCCTACCATCACCACAATTGATTAAAAGCCTTTGGAAAATACAGTACAACCCATCAGGGAGAAGTGAATATATGTGCTCCATAACTTCTCAGAATGTCTTCTTAGATCCACTGCTGACCTTCAGGCATTCAGAACCACACATGGATGCCAGCAAACACTTCTCTACCCACGCCTCACAACAGTTCTACTCACTGCTCTACAACTTTCACTGCAAACAGACCACCAAAGTTGACAAATCATGACATGAAAATGTGAGTATAATTTGAACTCATCACTATTACAGAATTAAAGTTCATATGAATTTTCTTTTTCAAAAGATTTCAAACTCACTTTATGTAAAATAACCCAGAAATTACTAGCACCCTACGCTTCACATTCATTCACTGCCCTGCCCTTTATTCATTCCCTTTAACACTTATTCATTGCCCTGCACTTTAAATTATTGAGTAATGTTGGGTATTAAAAATAAGCCTAAGCATAGGTGTTGAGAACTGTTGAGCCTTCTGGAGGTGTTGTGGGTTGGAATCAATGAAACCTCTGTGATGGGAGGAGACCACTGATGTCCTCTATAGTCTCCGTTTGTGGGTTAGTGCATCATTCTTTCTGACATCTGAACTGGGCTTCTGTGTTAATGCTCACCCTGGATTATGGCACAAAGGATTATAACATCAAATCCCGTCTATTGGTAAATGCTGTTTGGCTATAAAGCACTTTGTAAATTATTTTTTCTAAAAATGATATATAAATAAAGTTTATTATTATAGTCTCCTATTCTGCTTAACCTGCTCATGTTTAAACTTGCTGAGTGAGCTGCAGAAATTTGTTTAGTACTGCAGCGCCTTGTAATGCTTATACACTTAATAGTAATTTGCTGAGCTTTTTTCTTGTTTTGTAGCGGGCTAGCTCCCTGACCCCAACAAATACAAGCCTAAAAGATGCAGACTAGAAAGTGGGGCTAACTGGGACTACAAACTAGACTATAAAGTCTACTAGGCTTAGTCTTCTGCCTCTGAATGCTTTTGTGCATTTGACATTTTTTTATATGCATTGTTTTTATTAGTTGTTATTAGTTTTATTAATAATGTAACTTACCATATGAGTGCAATTTGCTTTGTGCTTTCTCAGGCCAACTCCCAGTTAAATTATTATTGTTGTACTCAATCCAAAAAGTATCATACATGCATTAGTGTCCAAATGGTGGGAAATTATAGAAACAGCGTGTGTTGAAACACCATTATCAGAAGGTCCCAAAATCAGTCAAGCAATTGAATGTGTTTGGGAGGTGACCCAGTGTCTTGGTGGGTCCAGGGGTTTGATACACCTTATTTGAAGATGTTTCCAAATGGTTGACAGCGCTTCAGGCAAACTGTCACTGTACACATGTAGACTTATTTTTAAATTAAGAATGAATGCCCATTCACGACACAGGGTTTTCTTCTTTGTGCCATGTTACCTTCTGACGACAAAAAAGTGACAACAAAATCAGGAGAATGTTCTCTTATCCTGCATTTGATATATATATATATATATACTGTATCTCAAATCATGGCTCACCCTTTGTCCACAACAGTGTAGAACTGAAACAAATGATTGACTTTGTTCACAGGAAGCCAACAGACATTTCTGTGATTTTCAAATCTCTGCTTCACTAAATCAAGGACGAAAAACTAATGAGTTTATTCAAATGGTAATTTATGACTGACAGAATCAATTGCAACTGCAAGGTGCTCCTACACAGATGGAAGTATTGAGCAGCAGGAAGCAATTTGGATTGTAACTGGCTCTCAACTACCTGCTTCTCTGTTGTGAATTAGAATCCTTTCTGCACTTAAAACTGACTGGTGCAAGTAGACTGGCTCATAAGAGGAGCTAGTCATCAGCCATCTGAAGCTACATGTATATCTTGAAGACTTGCATTTATCCCCAGTCCTCTACTGCCACTGAGCAGCTCAACTGGAGCAATTGTTGGTGAAGTGAATATATTATTATGTGAGTAATGAGCCCAACACTGTTAATGGAGGGGACAGAGTTACTCATTCATGTTCCCTGCCCAGAGACACTGGGCTTGTTGAAAGAGGGATTAGACTGAAAAACATGTAAATGCTTGTATATGTCTGGATCTGAATAGAGAATAGAGAAAGTATTCAATGCTGTATGCAATACTGTTAAATCCATTAAATGTTGAATGCACACTATTGCTGTAATTAATTATCATTACTTTGATGTATTTTGTATTAAGCAATTTTGATAATAAAAAATGTCAGGCCTGCATAGATATAAAGAGTGTGTTTTGATTAACTATATAACCTGAAGATCATAAGTATAAAGAGTGTGTTTTGATTAAGCATATAACCTATAAAAACCCCCAAAAGTAATCATAAAGTTTTAAAGATACAGTTTGAGGCCCTCTCACAAGAGGGGTGACCAAGGACAGGCTACACAGGCCCGATTTTGATAAGAAGTACCTTAAAATAGACTGGCGGGGCATGCACAGGCAGGAGAAGTCCAGGTGGGCGGTACGTAGTGTCGAAGGGACAACGTGACCGCCTACATGCCCACAGAGACCCGCCCAGGGGGCCAAGCTTAGTATTAAGACCCGCCCAGGTGGCCAAGCTTAGTATTAAGAGCCGCCCAGGGGGCCAAGCTTGATATTACGACCCCCCCAGGGGACTAGGCTTGATGTTAAGACCCGCCCATACAGGTTAGGGGATACTGGTAGATGATCGTTATCTTTGCTGAAGCTTGGGGTTTAGACACACCCATAAGGTTAGTGGAATCGTTATCTTTGCTGACCAAGCTAAAAAAACTTGCTGAGACTGAGCTGGAGTTGACAAAACTGGGCGTAAAATCGGTATTCTCCACCCAGTTTTTAGGATATATAAGATCATGCGCAGAGAGCTTTTGTCAGTCTGGTTCCGGAGCCGACTCGGGTTTTGTCTCTGTGAAGAATAAAACAAGAATAGAACTCTGATCATCTCCAGTGACTTCTTTGAACCTGTTTGAGACTCTAGTAATTGCTGAAATTTCGGAATCGTGAAGAAGATTAAGTGTTGGCGGGGAGGTCCGGTCTTTCAACACTGGCCTGATACTTGGACCTTTTTCTCCGACATCACTATACTGTATATGTAGATATATAGTCTACTGTCTTTCATATGTCCTGCACTGTCCCTCTGCACTATATGTGGGCTTCTGCTGTTGTTGTACCTTTTGTGTCAGTATGTACTGTGACACAATGTAAGTTGTTTTGTGTCTGCACAATCAAGCGATACTTATTTGCCAACTGAAGAGGATGTCTTTTGTCATTTTTCTGCCATAGCTCTGGTTTTGAATGTTTGCAGTCCACCCTCTGCCTCCACACCAATACCTATGAGCTGAGACAATAGAGAGGGTACTGAACAGTGTGTTCCCTTGCTGCACCCCCTCACCCCCCATGAATAGATTAGTAGGTAGGGGCGGTGTGTGGAGACCCACCATCAGGTGGGTGTAGACAGCATAGAGGAAGAAATGCTTTTAAGGACAAATGAAAGTTCCAAAATGAGATATCCACTATGTGAAAAATGTTATACAATTATTTCTATCATGATATGAAACTATTGATTATTATTCAAGGTAACTGTTATCTGAAGACTTAGTTATAACATAGTAACAATTTAGAGGATGAAACCCTATGTATTTTTGAAATATTGAGTATTGAACGTAAGCTAATGTTTTTGTTTATGTTGGATGTATAACATTTTGACCAAAATGTTCTATATGAAATTGACCAAATATGCCGTCTCAAAGCAAATGCTGTGACAGACAGAATGCAGGGCCACATCGTCTGCGCGCTACTGCATCAAGTGCACGTCGAGGACAAATGCATTGTACCTAAAAGGTATGGTAACTGCCCATTGCTGACGTCTAAGGCTGTCTCTAATTAATATATTAATATATGCAGGGAGAGGAAGAAAGAGACAGAGAAACAGAGACAATCTCAGGGGAGTATAAAGTTGGCCAACAAGTTCCTCTGATTTCTTATTCTTTCATTAAGTGGAGCATTCACATCCTCCCTCTCTGATGAGACAAGTAGGTTGTTGACAACAAAGAGGCTAGAAATAGCTCAGGAAGTAAAACTGTATGCCGGTGGATATTTAGTCTCCTTAACATTGTTCTCCTGTCAAACTGACAAGACAGACTAAAAGCAGACAGTGATGAAATACAAAATATAGCTTGTCTGACACATGCCTTACCTAAAGGATTTACAAAATAATCTTTGTCTTTCCCCTTCCCTCCCATGCAAGGCATGCATCATATTCCACATAATTCTACATGTGACAGGATGACAGACAGAGGATGCAGGCTTGGAATGCATGACTGAATCAAAGGATAGGCTGATCCCACAGTAGGGACACGCCCACTGTCCTTTAGCAGTAGCAAAGAAGAAGGACACAACATCTGTTGCAGCCAAGGTGTTTGAATAAAGTGGTAAATTGAAAATGAAAAAAACATGTTGCAGCTAACGTGGCCTTCATCTGGATAAAGAGGGTTATATAGTGCAAGAATATAGATCTACAGACTTCAATCAAAGGTGTCCGCCCTTATAAAAAAGCTTTTAGCTGTGATGTGGTAAAATAAAATGTGTTTAACCATGACCTTCATTTGCCGGCAATGATATTTCAAACAACTCCCTATACAGAGAAAAACAACATTTAAAGAATAAAATTGAAATACACATCTTTCATGTAACTTATAGTAAAGACATGTAAAGTCTGATAATGTGTACTGTGAGATCTATTCCTAAAGATTTCTGTTAGCTGGAAAAGGTGGTTAACTCTGTTCCATTAATAAAAAGGTTGATGAAGTTATAGGAGGGTTATGTGGGTTTACAGTAGCCTACCTCTCCGGTGACAGGAGAGACAGGTCTACTGCTTAGCGTTTGCTGATCAAGAGTGACAGTGCAGGGATCCACTGCACTGCTCTGCTCCACCCCTCCTCTCCATCAAACTCTCCACTCTGCAGTCAAAATAAACAAAGACATCCATATTTACTTGCCTTTCTGTCTGCCTCACCATTACCCTCTCTCCCTCTTTCTCTCTGTTAATCTCTCCCACCTTTTCTCTTACCCCCTCCTTCCTACCGTTAACCGCTTTAGTGAAATTGGAGCGTTTTAGCAGCACACATTTGGGGAATGAGGATGATTGATTGTGGTGTAGGAGGGAAGCTGGCCCGAGCCATATAAACCCAAAATATACCCACATGGACATGATGAAACAGGGTTTTCCCCTGCAATGAGGTAATGACGGTGTAAGGAAATGGATGTTTCTCGAAGCATTCTCCTTTTACCCTGTCCATCCATCGCAGCAGCCAAAGATTGTGACATTTATGTGTGTTTGAGAATAGCCAGACCCAGGAATGATGTCACATGTGAAGCATTTCTCAAATTCACCAAGGCAGAGGAAATATATGTTTCCGGCTCATCAAACCTCGGCTTTGAATGGTTTTCAAATCCCTTCAGACGGGACCCACAGAGGGTGATAGAAGGTCAGCTTGTCTCACCGAGGGATCATTTTCATCACTCTGCCTGCACAGGCTGTACAGACATTATGCCCATTTCATCTCAGAAATGAGGACCATGAAGATAATATCCACCATCAGCGGCTCACTGTTGGAAATGTAAAAATGGTGATGAGGAATTGAGATGTTTTGTGCCACCCTTCAGTCCCAGTGGCCTTACTCTGCACTTCTCTCTCTCCTTATCTCATGCACTCTGTCCTGCCACTCACTGAACACACTCTCCCATTTCTTTCTCTCTTGCAATGAATATTCATCAGTGGTAGTTTCAGTCTAGACAAGCCTTTGACAGGCGGTGTTAAGGCAATCACTGGCATGGGCCTTACACAAAAATCTTCAGCATCCCTAGACCCCTTGATATGAGCTCCTTTTTCAAGACTCTACTGAGATTCATATTTCAAATCTACGTTTTAAGCTAATTAGGACAAGCGCTGCTTCTTTTAGTGAGTCGTGGTTCTACTCTCTGTTAGAGGGACTCTTGTCCACCCACTCCTTCCCACTCCAGCTCCCCGTCAATGCTTCTCTCTGCATAGATCAGCTTTGCCAACATGGTATTGATGCAGGACAATGAGTCTTTTCTGTCTCGTTTACTGCTGGGTTTGTCGTCATCCTGGATAGGACGTAGCTATCTACCAGGATATCAGGTTTTGTTTTGAGTCTGAGTAAGAAAGCCAGCGGGGGAGTGAGAGGCGGAAGGAGGGACAGGGAACAAGGGAAGGTAGATGGGGAGAAGTAAAGAGGAAATGAAGGAAATGATGAGCCTGCAGTCTCAGCACCAACATGTATTGAACATCAGAGGCAGACACATACAGCATTTTATCTGTGGGAGCCTATAGTTTTATTTGCCCATTTCCTGTGGAAAGATGGGGAGTGGGGGGTGGAAAAAGACTTCTTTCTGCATGTGACCATGACATGATCATTTACAAACCATATACAGTATATAGAGTATGTAGAGTATATACAGTATATCTACTTACTAGTAGATACTATATCTACTACTCAAAAAAATAAATCATTAAAAAGTTCATTATTCAATAGTCATAATCTGGCTGTATACATATTATCATTGTGTCTACCAAGTATCCTTTAAAAAGTGTCACATTTTGCTTTGAGTTTGTGCTTTTTTTTTACTTGGAAATTTAAACTCTTCAGTTAGACAGGGAGGTATTACATCAACCTCCACACACACACACACACACACACACACACACACACACACACACACACACACACACACACATTAGCCCACTTGTTTCATTGAATGCATTTATTTATCTTAAGCACTGGGTGCGTAAATGCACTTTAAATGAGGTAAGAATATGTTTCTGTTGTTAGACACTCAATATCCCCCTCGGCGCTCTAAATTCAGGCCCAGTGCCAGTGCGCCCTAGTGCCATTGTCCTCCAAAAGTAAACCATTTGCCCAGTCACCCTCTAAGCCCATGTGCCACCGTTGTCTTGGTTTCTATGGAGACCCCTTGCTCCACACCAAGCATGTGGAGGGCACCCCTCCAGCGGAAGGAGGTGGAATAACATTGTGGCAAGGCAATCATACACCAAGCTCATCTACATATCCAAACATGAACCATGGACCAGAGCGTACACTGTTTGTTCACTAAACCTTTCACATTAGGTGATTAAATCAAGCTGGAAACGGGGGTAGAATATATTAGATTTTAACAGTAAGGTGTTCCTGATTCCAAACTACAGACTTGTGTGAAAACAGCCGAGCCAAGTGAAGCAGAAGTCACACTAAAACTTCATAATCATTTTATTCTTCCTAGCAGAATGTCGTTGGCAGGAAATGTCATCTTTTCTGCACATTGTGATCCCTCTCAACTCTTTGTACTGTCGGCATAAATGACCCATGCTTCTTTTCTGGGACGATGTGGTCACCCCTCAGCACCTCCAGCTGGGGGCACTGTTCTGTCTGTCTGTCTGCCAGTCAATCTGGGGCATATCCTTACCTATTCATGAGACGCTGTGCTGCGAGATGGAGCTGGGTGTCTCTGACCTTGGGGAAGATGAAACACAGCCACCGTGGAGGTCAGCTGAAGTCGGCGTTCAAATACGAACACCTCTCCATTGTAGAGTGTGAGTTTGTGGCCTAGACGCAAGGACAGAGCAGGGAAGGGATGAATTAATTGAATGGGCACTTCTCATGACAAATAGCGGCTGGTGATTTTTACCACATTATATCAGTGCTTATGGGATACGCTTGTACTGTTCATTTTGATGTCGTACATTTTGTATTTTTGTAGTTACATCGTTGTATGTTCTGTGTCTGCAAATGTAGTTTGTTTTAATCCTGCTTTCTTGACCAGCTCTCCCTTGAAAAAGCAAATCTTCATCTCAGTGGGATTACCTGGTTAAATAAATAATTTTGCAAAATCTTTCTAAATTGTTTCTGAAGTTTTCACTGAATCGGGCAAAATGATATTGAATCCTTTCAGTCCTGGATAATATAACTTGTGAGATGGAATCATAGTAGATGGGCCATGCTTTAATGAAATACAGAGCTGACCTTGCTTTCCTTTGTGGCTAACCGTAATGAACATGTTTCACTAATGCTGTTACTGGAGCATGCTCTGCTTTTAAGCATGTGAAAAACAGTTCAGTTCCACTTTGAGTACCCTTGGAATTAAAACATCATGCCCAAACTTCAAAAAACATCCATAGAAGTCAGTGCTTTCAGTCGTAAAATCATATCTTTGTTAAAGCAAGTGAAAAGAGCTTCTGTGGGGGAAATCATTTTAAGCAGAATTCTTAAATGTGACTTGAATCAAGAGGATTCTTGAAACCGTCTGAGAGGCATTGGAAACAAGTGTAATTACCTCACTGCATTCAATTGCTGCAATAAATGATCTTCTCAGCAGCACAATTGTTTACGGAGCCCTATGCCAACAAATTGCAATATCACCTAGAGTAGAAAAATCTAATGTGTTTTCCAAGAAAAATAAGCAACACAAACTCACCACTTACTTCCAAGATAAACTACTAAAACCTCTTGCTGCTCGACTCAAGCCAGACAAGTTTACTATCTTAATCTGCCTCAGGGGGCAAAACGAGTAATGTGTAAATAATTGTCTAGTCTGTGGGGGCCTGCTTTCCTGGGCTGGTTTTCAGTGTGAAAAGAAGGCAATCCCTACTGGAACAGTGTCTTGTAATTCCTAGAGCACATCGCTTCATCTTGCACAAATGTTTCAAATGTGGTGATGAGGGACGGGGCGACGCACAATCACAGCACCGCAAATCTGATAGCATGCATCATCCGACCGCAGTGCACGGCCAGGCATGTCTCCACTGGGGTAACAAATTACAGATAGGCTTCTACTGTTGCTCCAGTGTGTTCTGTTGGTTTTGTGGCTTGTGGGATCAGATTACCCATAATTAGGAACATAACTGGGAACAGGCCAGGTTGTCCCCCCACATCGGCTTTGCGGTATTGGGGGGACGGAAGACATTTCATTTCCATGTAAGCGTGTCAGTCTGGAGTGTTGGAACTCTTGCACTGTTTACTTTGTTAACATTTATGTTACTGTCTATAACTGTCAATTCTCTATTTTATCACACACACACTCACACACACACACACACACACACACACACACACACACACACACACACACACACACACACACACACAACCCCACAGAGCCAAGACACACATTATATATTCACACATACACCCACAGACAGAATGAAAGATAGACACACACACACACACTGCGAAACCGCCGAGCATAATATAAACACGTCAAGGGGTTGTGACTAAATTGAGCTAAGCTGCTTCTTTTAGATGACCGGTGCATTCAGATTGTAGTGCATTGTGAACTGATTGGTGAGCAGCTGGTAGTTTGTGTTCATCATGTTACGGCAGCTGGGGAAAAAAAACTGGAGAAGGAGGGAAATTACAGCTTGACCACAATCACAGAGGACGCGCGGCCATGCTATTAGTTTTCAAATCTAATCACATAATCCGTGGGTCCAGACATTTGCTTTAATCAGGCACCTGGGGAAATCCATCCATCTCATTTCATCAGCTCAAATCAATCTGATTTCAGCATTAAATGAATACCTTAAGCACATATAACTTGTTAGACAAGATATTATTACCAAAAGAAACTCATTCATTTCAGCCCTTTAAAATTGTCAGTCTGTTTCTTCCCCATGTGACAGGCAATATATGAAGTATTCTATTCCTACAAGCCATATATCCATGTTGAAACATTTGCAGTGAACATTTGAACACATAAAAAAAACACAGTAAAACACATACATTTTCTAAGCAAATGTTGCAAGATGACTTATATTACTGTAACCCATATTTTGCTTTATTTTCATACCAGCACGCAACAATTTGTGAGAGTAGGTGAGACTTTTTGAAATGAAGACCATGTTCTGCTTATTACGGTGTAATAAATACCAGCTATAGTGTACATGTAGCCTACAGAGCTGTAGAGGGATATCCTCCAGGTCTGACCAACAAAATCCTGTGGTTTTGTGTTTGTTTTCCTCTCCAGTCCTATTTTTGTCTGAGGATGCTGGTGTACATCGGGATGCTGTGGGTATCAATGATGCTGAGAATGTTGTGCGAGGCAAGTCTTTGTCTGCTGTGGGAAGGCTGGGCTCCAGCTGGCTCCTTCTATGTGTTTGCATGTGAAAGTCAGTGGGTCTCTTAGCACATGGTGCAGGAGGCGAGCAGGTTGATTGGGATGCAAACCCCCCCCCCCCCCACAAACACACACACACACACACACACACACACACACACACACACACACACACACACACACACACACACACACACACACCTCCCTCCCTTGCCTGTTCTTGCTTGCTCAGGGAGCACATGTGCTGTCCCTGGTCTCCATTTTTTACCCAGACACTGCTTTAGCACCAACCAATCATGCAGCCATGCATACACGTGTGCGTGTGCATACACAAAGGTGCATGCATTCACACACACGGATGCATGATTGCACTCGTGCACACAAACACACACACTGAAGAAAACCTAGAATTAAAAACATAGGACTGAGAAACCTTCGTATCTGGGTGTCTAGGCTGCTGGACTGTCTAACATCTGTCACCGGTGTACCCAGCATTTGGTTCAGTCAGGGGAACTCACGTGCTAAAAGCTTATTAGAGAGAACGGAACATTACCGACTTTAATCATTCTTGAAAGAGGGAGACAGGAAGCCCAGGATAAAATATATTTTGTTTGCAAGTGGGTTCGCAGCGCGGGGAGCTTGTGAGTTTACTGGACAGCATGGAGCTGAACAAAAAGGGGAAGACGGGGTGTGTTAGAATCACCGACTCCACCAGCAGCCTCGGAGCCGACCAACCAGCCAGTGTGTCTGGTGAATGTGCGTGCGTGCGCGCGCGTGTGTGTATGTGTGTGTGGAGCAGCAGCCAACACACACTTAACATTCGCTCACAACATGGCGATGAAGCGCCGAGAGACACGACGGCTCTCCCCCGACTAGTGCGACCTCGTTGTCAGGAAAGCCAGGGGACCGCTAACCAAAGAGACCTAAACATCCAGACAGACTTCTTTACGCACCGGCGGAGACAATAGCGGATTCCAGCATATGCATGTCGCTATAACGGTATAGCTTGGCCGTACAGACGCACGCGCTGCTTACCCCTCTGGTGGAAATCAAAGGCTTTACATGGCGGTGGAGACCACAATTTGGCTGTTCTGTCTACTTTCGCTGTTCTGTGGTCCATCCAAGCAAGGTAATATGGCTCAAGATTCATCGTGTGCATGCTTTACAGGGAAGTGTATGTCTAGGGCAGCTGGCCACTCATTTTTTTTTGCCCTAAAGTGCAGTTACTCTCTGAACACTGAAGTGGGCTGTGATAAAAAAAAAAAAAAAAAGGTAGGACAGCATATTGGGCAAATCTGCACCTTGCTCGCTCAGTGCAGTGTGTGTTACTGTGTTCACCTCATGCAGCCTCTCCGCTCCCCGACGCTCCTCGTGTGGTTAGGCTCGTTTTTTTTTTTTGTTGTTTTTTTTTTCTTACTTTGTGGTCATCTCTCTCAGGACGCGCTTTGTTGGTAAGCTGCGGCGTTACAAACTTGCAGCACATTGTCCAGTGGTAGCAGCCCGTGCAACAATGTAACCAGCGGCACATGATTGTTTGCCATGGGGCGGCCGGAGGGCTTTGAACCGACCCAGTGAAGTTTAGCAGCAAACCAGGGCATGGAGCTTATTAAGAAATGTGGGCTCGGCCTTGTTATTTTGGAGGAATTGAGCGCCCCGCCAGTGGCTCAGTAATAAACCTATAGCCTGCCAAATAAAATGTCACCACAACTTTTTTTTCTCCCACAATTTAATAACCTAGGAAGACTGTTGGGCACAGCACATCTACTCTATTTTTAGCCACTGGCTCAGAAAGATGGGATAAGGAGGTGAAGATATAGTGCAAGGCTACACAATGGTTGTGGTTAAAATGACATCTTCCTCTTCATCTTCACACGACCTGGACAAACTTGTGGGCCATGCGCCTGGAGATGTCAGGGCTGAGGGTGAGAGATGTAGCCGCTGAAGCCATTGCGGTGGCTCCTGAGGAGGGAAGAGGGTTGGCTGGAGAGTCTGCCTCTCTGTGGGTGAGGGACCGGCCACAGTATTTACATGACAAAGACCAGTGCAGAACACCGACAATCAATCTAGGTTAGGGCTTCATGCTCTACCCACCACTGTGCCGTAAACCAGAAGGTGTGGAATGCTGCTGCAGACCTATAGTGGACCTGCCATGTTTTGTGTAGGACACAGGGTCCCAAACTTTTTCATGCCAAGGATCCCCTAATAGATACACATTGGACCAGAGTCCCCATTAGATAAGATTGTGTTCTAAGCGACAAGACGTCTTATGACTTACAGAATTGCATAACAGTCTATACTGTAGGTGGGGAGGTAACAATAGGCTAAATGAAAACCTAATCTCTAGGGAGATGCTAGGGACCCCCGGTGGTCGCCGGACACCATTTTGAGGTGTAAGGTTGTTTAGACCCAGGATGATTTGATCTTTATCAATATATCAGTTGGCTACAGTCTATACTTTCATCTCCCAGATTGGGAATAGTGGTTTGCTGTCGGATATCTAGTTGGAATTTGAAACAGCTCTTTGAACCAGATTTTGATTTGTTTTTTAGCTGTCTAAAGTTGGCAGATGTACCCAGCTTCATCATCATATTGAGAGACTGGTATTTATCTTATTACCTCATAATTACTTGCGTGTGTCATCAGCCCACCTTTAAACAGACCAGACGTGTGTTTGTACGTGCATGTGTGAGTGAAAGAGAGACAGAGTAAAGAGATGAAATCATGGGACATCACTAGTCCTGACTCTTTGGTAGCCAGCTCCGTACCATCCAACTTCTCTCTCAAATTCGATTTCAAATTCTGGCTGGTGAGGTCAACGTTAGGTTAATGCTCTTTAGACTTATAAAGAAGATGAGTGTGCGTGTGTGTGTGTGTGTGTGTGTGTGTGTGTGTGTGTGTGTGTGTGTGTGTGTGTGTGTGTGTGTGTGTGTGTGTGTGTGTGTGTGTGTGTGTGTGTGTGTGTGTGTGTGTGTGTGTACTCACTAAGGTACATTCATGCATCCTTGTGTGGATTTTTGGCACTTGCTTATGGGGTCACAGGTCTACCTCTGCTTCCCACTCATACACACAGCACCCAATGTTGAATCTTCAGAGGGCAGGTGGGAGTGTGTTTCAGCGAATCTATGACACATTAGATAAGTTTAATTTTAGATTAGATAGCTTAAGTGTTTTATTGGTAAACGTTTGTATTAAGAAACAGGCAACTGAAATAAAGCAAACAGATGAAATCTACGTGATTTTTATTTCAGCATTTCAGCAGCAGGAGCAGATACCAACAGGCTTCAAGTGGCAATTAATGAAATGACAGTTGATGACAAAACTTATTTTAGAACACATTTATTGCTATTCAAGACCTTTACTGTGGAAACGTAACATAAAAATGATATTGTGAGAAAGAAGTTTGGCTTAATTGGATGAAGGTAAATAGAAAAATTTGAAGTCTTACTTAACTAAAGAAATAAAATGACAGTTGGTGACAATTTGATGACAATCAATGAAATGTTACATGGTTAGCTGGAACATTATATGAAAATCCAAACATACATGTTCGTAATTTATGATACTCTATGGAAGCTCTACATTTTGCTGTCGTTTTCCCTGCAACTTCAGCTGATTTCTTTGCAGATTCTGTACCGACAGACTTACGCGCAGAATAGTAGTGGCTGAAAGCCGCTCCACTTGTATGATTGCCAATTCATGAAATTGAAATCCCACAGGAGCGGCGGTTAAAATCTATATAGCAGAAACACTATATTTCCTTTCTTCGGATATGAGGTACAGCATGGTGAACACGTTGCCCTCAATGATCATAGTTAAGAGGAGCTATGAATATGATCCCATTTCCTTGAAAAGATGGAATGAGGCTGCTTGGGATTGAAAGTACTTTGCAGACTCACAATGATGTCTGTGCAGCTACAGACACACACACACACACACACACACACACACACACTTTGGGCTAATACGTGCTTCCATATGTCAGGCTAGGTTCCGTTCTCATCTGAGTCATAATTATGCCACGTAAGCGACCTTATTCACAGTTCAATTATGCCTTTAAGGGCCTTAAAGGGGCAACCAGAGTTATACCTCCTTCACTTCCTCCTGGGAGCTGAAGTTATGTTCATTATTGTTCGCTATCAGTCTGATCAGAAGATGCAAGTCATATACAGTAGGACATAAAATCATGCCCCAGAGACCCCAGCAGAGAATGAGAGAATAAGAGCTACTCCCCTTGCGATCCCATTGATACAATAGTGAGTGTCACATCGAGATGATGAAATCTTAGCGCCTTTGATAGGAATTGGCTGTGACAAGAGTGGAATGAAATCGATTTATTTCATTGTCTGTTACTATTGCTTTGAAAGTATAAACATTTCAAAGCAAAAAAAAAACAAAATCAGTTTCAGTACCCACCCAGGCCTATATGAGATCTACCTCTTGAACCGACTGAACGAGAGCCATGCATTCAGAGCAATTCAGAGCCATGGACATATTTAGGAATTGTCAAAGAAAAGTGTTGCTGTTCTGCTCTGAAACACCATGTTTGTGTTTATTCCCTAGCTGCAGAACACTGACAGGGCTCCACGCTTCATGACCAAATTAACAGATTGGTATTTATCATGTGTTATTACCAGATCATTACTTGCCTGTGTTATTCTTCAGTCATTGAGGCCATTTAACAAAACCAGTCATTGAGGCCGACTGTGTCTGTGCGTGTGTGTGTGTGTGTGTGTGTGTGTGTGTGTGTGTGTGTGTGTGTGTGTGTGTGTGTGTGTGTGTGTGTGTTATGCTAGGTTCAGAAAGTGGAACAGGAATGTCGTGGGTGGTGATGGCTGTGGGGTTATTGTGGGAACTGAAGCTGGTGGGTGGGGTCTGGGGGGTGATATTGGGACAGGGATGAATTGGCGCGTGAGCTGGTGGGGAGAATTTGAGGGCAAGGGGCATCGCTACATCAGATCCACAAACAAAGCTTGTTTTTTGCCATTCCAAAGATCAAATGAAAATATGTCAACTTCACTGAACCCATCACGATCAAATGAATGCTGCGAAAGTGTGTGAGTGTCTGTGTGTTTATACAGGCATCCTGCACAGCCCCTAATGGACTTTGAAAAAAAACTCAAATAAAACTGGTAACTTGATGAGCATACTGAATCAATGTAACTGTATCTGGTTATTATGACACCTTGATCTTTTTACATAAAAATGAAAGGTGTAAGCATAGCAAGGGAGTCGGGTGATGGAGTGGAGGCAGATTCCACATAGAAGACTGAAAATGTCACATGGGTTCACAATTCCCCTCAAGACACCAAACATGCGCCTCTTAGAGGAAGAGTCACGTGCACTCTCATCCATTTAGAGTCTATACACCAAGCCATATGTAATAATAGTCTTATTCATCCCATCCATTAAACGCCTCCTCTCAGCCCTTGCCTTTATTTAACTGTGATTTAGTCATCAAAAATTGACTGAGCACACGTGCTCTTTTTTTCAGCACTGCCCTGCTCATGTCTCAAACAGATACGTTAATGCCCAGTTAACCAGCAGTAACTAGCAGTTCACTGGAATAACATGGTGTGAAGTGCCTTGCTCAAGGGCACCTTGACAGCAGCTGTTGAGCGAGGGAAGAGCATTTCACATTCCCTTTTCCTACTCGTGTAGCCTCCAGGCTACTGCTGTCCTTCTACACCGCTAACCAATCTGCTTCTGATTACATTATCGGCTTCCTGACCCCTGCTGTAACTTCATGTGTTATCACACTGTGGCCTCACCTGGCAGTGGACACCGGTTCTGCCCCCTTGCCCCTGGCTGACCAAGGCCCCTCTACCCTATTTGTTTTTCCTTATCTCATTGTTGATATCCATTTTGTTTTTTGTTCCGCCACCTATTGCCCCCCTGGTGGGGGGGATCCCTCTCTCAACTGCCCCACCCAACGTTTATTCCATTTTATCTTTCCCATAAGGTTTTCTTGGGAGTTGTTCCTCATCTTCTTTGAGGGTCTAATGCTGGTGGTGTCGGTTAGGTTATATTTGTCGTAAGGCCTGTTTGTGTCGTAACATGCTATTTTTATCGATGACTAGATCTAGGTAGGCTCATCTCTGTAAAGTATTTGAGACATGTTTTGTGATGCAGGGCTTTAAAAATAAACTTGACTTGAATCTTCCATAGACTGTTGTAGGGAAATAATGTGGACAGTAATGCGCAGTTGATTTTAATTAAACTAAAGCAATCCAAGTGCAATGTTTGGCAACATTCCCACATGTGAAGTTTGTGACACATCAACATCACCAGACTCTTGATGTTTTATTTCTAGCAAGCACCTCCGTGTGATTTCATCTGTAGAATGGATAAATTACTTTCTTTCAGTATGGAATAGATGGATCATTTTTATAACTCAGTCAACATCTAAACCCTGAGTTATAGTTCCAGCCAAAAACCATTGCTATTCCACCACTATTTCTCAGGTCAGACAAGCTCATCTCACCAGTTTGGTTCCGGCAAACTAACATTCCCACTGAACTCCCCAGGAAAATCAGCCTGTAGGAAACCTACCGCTGCCGTGATCCTGTGTAACTTTAGGCATGGTGGTGGGAGGGAAATGTTTTTTGAGTCAACTATTTATTCCTAACACAGTACCAGGGTACTCCAGGGCAAAGTCCATTCTCCAGCTTAAATATCATTGCAATGCAACGTTATGGAAGGGGGTTGCATTTTGGGCTTGGCAGAGTATCAAAGGAAGATATTTAGAGTCTAGGGAGGTTGATAGGTTGCAAACATCATGCCGTTATTTTGTATAAAATCTTTAGAAAATTTGCCTGAAGTTTACTTGCACCAATGCTTTCAAAATGAAGCAATGCATATGAGTGTCCCAATACTTTTGTCACTGACTGTGGCAAAGTTGAATGACATTCTGTGTGACTTTCTACCCCCCCTCTACAGTACACACCCCCAATGTATTTCCTCACTGACCAACACCACTGACCAATATTTCTAGACAAAGTAGTGTCTCGATATCACACTAAGGAATACTGAAATCTACTTGTTGACAAATATTAGATTGTTGGAGTACTGCAAGGTACATAAATTTGCTGAGTACATGAAAACAACACAAGCCACTGTCTGTGTGAGCCATAGCTTCTGGTGCTTATGTTTTTGATACTAAGGTATACCAGAATCTTAAGTATCCCAGGCCCCGTAAGGGTTTGGTGTCGCAATACTGTCGCAATGACCCCTCAATTAAGGGGTCTCTCAAGGAGCCCTCTGGTGTCCCCCTGTAACTGCAGGAAGCCGCACTGGTTCAACTGAAGAAGCCTTGGAGGTTCTTCAAAACCTTTTAACTTGTCAGAGTTTATAGGTTTCTGGTGCTAGCTATTTCCCAGGTGACTGCCTCTGCCTCGTGATCTGATTGTGTCCGACCAGTCTCCACGAGGCATCACTATGCCAGTGGTGTAGTGGTAGTTTTGGAGGTTACTCTGTCACTGGTACTAATGCTGGTATAGCTATAGCCCTAGAATATTACATGTTGGATATGGAGAGGGATATGTGATGTCTCCTGTCCTTAGCATGTCTTGCACAGTCCCCTCACACTGTATGTTGTGTTTTTTTCTACTGGTTTGTACTGTGAACCGGTAAATTGTCAATATGCCTCTGCTCCGATGTTACCAAGACAAATTGCTGTGCAGTTATTGTACTTTGCGATTTAAGAGATTCTGATAAGTGTTGTGCACTGAGTGAATGCTTGAGCTCTGTACCTCAACCATCTACCTCAAGCCTGGCATCTTCCAACCTTTGTAGCCACGCACTAGAGCCGGAAAAGGGATCCTCTCCACCCACATCTTTGTAAACAGGTCCTCCTTAATTGGTTACTCTAATTGCATTTGTAATTGCTTAATGAGTTTCATTGTAAATGCTGCATTTATGTAAATGTTGTTAGCCGAAGTCGCTGCTCAAACCTATTGCAATCTAGTTTCTCACTTATTATTTCTGGGGGCATACATACTCTCTTGAGACTTAAAGCCAGTGTGTTGGACAGCAGTGTGTGTGTGGAGACTACCTCATTACACATTAAGCATGGGCATGCGTGTGTGATTGTGTACATGCATCATATGTGCTTGCTTGTGTGTAAGCGTGGGTGTGTCAGCCCCAATTTGTGAGTGCATCTTGATCCCCTCCCCAGAGAGTCCATGCTAAATCAGGATGCATATTATTTAAAGAGGCCCAGGGCAGAATTTCAGCTGGGTATCTTTGTCCGGTGGATGTGCTGATTTGTATGGTGACCTGTGTGCACCTATTCATGCTGTCAAGAAAGCAATCTCAGGCACAGAGGTGGTTATAAAAGGAAAGGAAGTCTTGAGCTTAATAAAATCACTTGAATTCTATTTCAATGAATGGTTTGCCCTCTGTGGCAAGTCCTTGAATTTGATTTTGTTTGTGCTTTACAATGGGGGGGGGTTGTCTCTCTCCCTGGCGGTGTTCATTTTGGTAAACCGACATGCGATCACATTCCTTCCATTCCACGCTGCTGTCCACTCGGTCACATGACAGCAGAGGAGTTGCACGAGAGCTGGCGAGTGTTTGTGTGTGTGTGTGTGTGTGTGTGTGTGTGTGTGTGTGTGTGTGTGTGTGTGTGTGTGTGTGTGTGTGTGTGTGTGTGTGTGTGTGTGTGTGTGTGTGTGTGTGTGTGTGTGTGTGTGTGTGTGTGTGTGTGTGTGTGTGTGTGTGTGTGTGTGTGTGTGTTCAGGGAGCGGGGGTTGCTGCAGGAGGGGCAACAGAGCCCTGAGAATGAGCGGATAGGGTGCACAGAAATGGCCAGCGGCTCGAGGCTCGGACACAGCACGTCTGAAACATGAATGATCGGGATCTGCGTGAATGATCGAATTGAAGGATTGTAGGAATGGCATGTTGTTGATTCGATAGAAGAAGATCGGCAAATTTGTGCGGACATTTGGAAGACAGAAATATTGCAAAGTTGCTCCCAAGTTGCAAATTTGCAGCATTTTGAGGGACAGTATTTTGATGCAGTAATCCCAATATGACAAAACAGGCATACTTGCTGTAGAAATTCAAAAGAAAGTTGCCAGGTTTTCATATGTGTACATTTCACAGACAGTCCTCGATCACCAATACTACAAGCAGCCAACAGACACATATTCCCAAATCCCAATCCCTTTTTGTATCTACAGACCCGCTGTAGTTTTCATTCACATAACAGCATATCGTCATGTGAAACCCATTCAGTGTGCTATATGCCCTTCCTCATTGCAGCATGTACCATGTAGTGTCACATAGCAGTCTCATTTATCATCCTGACCTCTTGTGTCATATGCTCATCCCTACACACACATGCTGCACCATCAAGTGCATGTCGCAAAGAGCGGGGTCGAGACAGAGGGGACTCGTTGTTTTTTTTACTCTGTTTTTCAATCGGTTAGTTTGTGTTTTCCAGCTTTTCATCTGTGTAGTCCACTGTCCATAGTATGTCTTGCAGTCTGCTTCTTCACCACTGTGCATGAGGTGCTGTTGACTTGACTTGGTACTGTATGTTGTCAATATGTCTCTGCACCAATGTCCCCAGTACTAATTCCTGTACTGTATTTATTGTGCTGGGTAAAAAAGGTGATTCTGATTTGGATCTCCAGGGCTCGTGTTATTCCCATGTTACTTTTGTTGCTAACTTTGTTGACTCATGGCTGTGGCCCTGGTGCTTGATGTGGCCATGCGGTGGCCCCTAGCCCCATGCTGCTGGGAGGCCCTGTGTATAGCTTGCAGGAACACAGCTCTGTGATTGGAGGAAACCAGGCTGGGGATGAATGAGCACTGTACATAGAGCAGCAGGCATGAAGGGCTGGAAAGGGACCTCCTGACCTCCCCCCCCCCCCCCCTCTCTCTCTCTCTCTCTCTCGCTCTCTCTCATACACACACGTACAACTGGACAAAGTAGTTTTACTCTCAGTTGGCTGCCTTTTGTTCTGTGAGAAGAGGATCATGCTCTCCCTGATGATTGTAGGTTAGGTGTATGGGTCAAGTTTGTTCTCATAAAATGTCGAAACAAATTGTGGTGTGGGAGAGAAAAACACATGCTAATGCTTTGGATTTGCTCAGCTTGAGTAAAAATAAGGTTTTTCTCGCAACATGCAACTTGATCTGGAGGCCACGGATCCACGGAACCATAGCACCTTGTTTTGAAAGCTGTCTGAAACAGCTTTCCAACCTCTTGAAAATGCCAGGAGTCAATATTTCTTTTTTGGGTGTGCATGTGTCTGCATGTATGTGAGGGAGTAGGTGCACATGTTTGTGTGGGTGTGTATGTGTGTGTGCGGTGTGTGTGTGTACAGCCTGTTGTATGTGTGTATGTGGCTCTACTCTGTGACTCGAGTTCAAGAGTATAGGTCAAAAGTTTTCAGGTCTTTAGTGAAGAAAGGTTTGATCTTCATCAGCTTTGAGTGCAAAATCAAAAATATGTAGTTAAAAAATTGGAAATTAGTATAGAAAGTATGGAAATGTGACAAAATGTTGGATATGGATGCCGGTGTATGAAAGTTTGTCGCAAAGCTAAACATATTTTTCAAATGTTAATTAATCTGTGCTCTGCAGTAACAGTCTGGAGGCCATCCTTTGTCAACTTTCTGAAAGCATTCATTAGCAATGTGTACTTGAGTGTGCTTGAGTTATCACTTTAGTTGCCTGCTTACCATGTTCAGTATGTTGTTTTTTTTCTGTTGTGTTTTCTGGTTTAGAAAAGTGTCAGTATTTCTTTTTTGCTGTCTTTTTCCCATTAATGGGAAACCCTGCAACCCTGTCTGTATGGCTTTCATTCGGTCTCTAAAGCCAGACAGATTCTGCAGGAATGTTCAGACCTTTTGATTCATGACAGTTGAATCAGCTCCATGACTCTGAGGTGTGTGTGTGTGTGTGTGTGTGTGTGTGTGTGTGTGTGTGTGTGTGTGTGTGTGTGTGTGTGTGTGTGTGTGTGTGTGTGTGTGTGTGTGTGTGTGTGTGTGTGTGTGTGTGTGTGTGTGTGTGTGTGTGTGTGTGTGTGTGTGCGTGTGTGTGTGTGCGCGCGCGTGCGTGCGTGTGTGTGCGTTTGTGAGATAGACGACTGGGTGTGAGAAGAACCCCGCTATAACTTCAGGGGAGGAAACACAGCTGGAATGGTTAACACCTGACACAGCAGCTGTTCACATTGGTGAGTGACTCACAGCCTCACTGTGAATGGAATTACATGTGGATGGCGCTTCGGAGCTTCTCTGAAAGTGCTGAGCCAATGCAGCACTTCTACACTGGTAAACAGAGATGTTATATTTTTCACCCGAACAAGGCAAGCCTCATAAAAAGGTTTAATGTACAGTGGAGCTTTCTGTATATTGTGGGGAACTTCGGTCCAGAAGTTTGTGTTAGGAGAGTATTTTGCATGTGTGTGTGTGTGTGTGTGTTTGTGTGTCTAAGCATCCACTTCAAACTGCTGACAGTGTTTTGCCTTTTAACAGAAAGAAGCTGATAGCAGAAGCATCACTTTTTCCACCTGCATACTGAAACCTGAGAGTCTCGGTGTCTCTCCAGGGTTTCTAGCTAGCTGTACCTCTGCTCGGATTATCATGATCCTGGCTTTGCACTGTATTGATTTATTCACACGCTGGGTAGTTTGTGGCCACAAGCTCACGCAATAACTAGGGATATTTTTTACTTGGCAGTTTTCAATGCAGGTAAACAATTCTCCAAATTGTTCTCGGTTGCACCTCAAGACATCATTCCTACCATTTACAGTTTTAATTAAATTGATTTCAACCTGAAAACAGCCTTAAGGTTTGGAATCAAGTCTCCAGCTCTGTTAGTTTCACAGTTTGGCTAAAACAATGATTGTCTAATGGTAGAAATCCTGGATCTGGATCACCACCAGAATCAAATCAGTTGTTCCCAAGGCTTTTCCTTCCACCAAATTCCATGGAAAAGTAACAATGGCACCACTCAAACAGCAGGTGAGGTTAGTGGATCAGATAGGGAGTGTTAAGAATAGTTTTCATAACGTCAAAATACTTTCTCAAAGATGATTTCTATCATTTAGAGGACATCATTCCCATTTTAGCAGTACTGCTGTATTATGAGACCAGACCTGTGATGAAAACAAGTGACTGATCACACAGGACTACATCATAAGGCTCTACTTATACACTTTATATTGTTTATATTTATATTTGTGATGCTGTTGTGTGTTATTGCTCTTTTTTAATTGACTGACAGTGAATGTTTATTCACTGTAGGTAGGGCTTGTAGCTTGTAAGTAAGCATTTCACTGTATGGGGCACACCTGCTGTATCTACTACATGTGACAAATAAACTTGATTTGATTTGAAAATACAAACTACATAAAAAATAATTATAATTCATTATTTCCTGCCTGTATTGTGTAGTTAATACTTGTTGAGGTATATTTGGAGTATTTGTGATTTGTACTAAATTATATATTTGATGGATTACCCATCTTTGGCTACTGTTGTACAAACCAGGCCTGCCACACACACACACACACACACACACACACACACACACACACACACACACACACACACACACTATTCCTAGCGTGCCTGTAAGTTGTTCAATGCTATCAATCAGACCATCTGGCCACGTCCACCCAGCCAGTATTAGAGGGAAATGTGCACAGCGACGTCCTAACCCTGTTTTTTTTTCTGAGACAAGTACCACACACACACACACACACACACACACACACACACACACACACACGCAGGACACACAACAGGAGGAACTTCTAACGTCGTTCACGCACAACTCGTAGCAATTATCTACTGCCACTGTGTCAATTTGGGAGATGCACAAGGCGATCTAGTTATCACTGCTTTTGAATGCTTTAGTGGTCCCTCTTCACAATAGCATCTCTAATCATGTTTCACTGCTCTCTTTCAATTGAGTGTCAAGGCTGCTCTAATCTTATCTGCAATGCTCTCTCTTCTCTCTCTCTCTCACTCACTCTCTCGCTCTCCTCCCCCTTACCCCTTCCCGAACTCTTTTGACGACTTTCTCCCCCGCTATGCATACAGGACCTGTTTGTGGGCACTGGGCAGATTGACCGTCAAGGTACTGGCAGGGTACAGCGAGGGCTGGTCAATAATTCAATATTATCAAGTAGAATCATATCATGAAGGAATAATGACATTGCGTTACCGTGATGCATCATTTTGTTGTCTAAGTTAACGATAAGAATCAAATTCCAATTAAAAATCGCTCACACAATAAGAAAAAAACTGGGGAAACTGATTGGAAAATTTGTTTTTATCATACTTTATATTACCCTGCTGTTCAGTGCGATAAACTGCGATGGCATTGAGGCGGCAGCACTAAGGACAACAACAGTACATGAAAACAGCAACAAAAATAAAAAACATACCAAGGGATAAAAATCAGCTTGGGATAAAAAAACAAACAAACAAACGCAAAACCCACACCATCCACTGAGGCCAATACATAAAAACACATTGTGGATTAAAAGCAGCAATAGTTTGTTGTTGTTTTCTAACCGTCCTGCCTGCTTGTGTGTCTCCAGCTCATTAAAGACCTGCGGTATTGTGTAACTTAAAAGGAGGCTGTTGAAACCTGAGCTGTGGCCCCGGGGCCACGGGGTGTCCAGTCTCCGCTGACAGTTAGCCGGGCCAGGTGAAACGTTTTCTGTGCTGGGTCACCCTCTCCCCTCCCCCTCCCCCTTCTCCTCTTCCTCCCTCATATTTCTCCCTCCTGTCCTCCGGGGCTGTCGTGAATAGGTGAGCCCTTAGCAGAATCGGCCGGGCAGAACAAGTGTTGACAGTATGGAGAGCGCTGCCCTCCTAACTCCTCCATCTTTTCTCATACCTTCCCTTTCCCTTTCCCTGTCTGTTTTTCTGTCTGCCTGCCGGACTTCCAGATCCCCGACCTCCATCTGTATGTCGTTCTTTCTCCGTCTCAGTTGTTTGTCTTCCTCTCTCTCTCATTTTCTTCTCTCGCTGTTTTTACGGAGCAGTGTCCGTCCCTTATATGTGATGTCCCTGATGTCCCTGTCTCTCGCTCTCTGTCTCTGTTTCATTCTGACTCTCTCTCTCGCTCTCTCTCTCTCTCTCTCCCTCTCCCTTGTGTGAACCATCGTACTCTCTCTACTTTGAGTAAGCTACGAGCCACTTGGCACCGTGCCATTACGAGCCATTCTCTACAGCTCAGTGAGAATGCACAGCCGCTGTATCCCAGAGTGCACCCTGCCCCTTCTGGCAACTCCCTCTAGTACAGTAAAATGGCAAAATGGCCACTTCACAGACCCCCCCTCTTCACTGCATTGTGTCCTCATGGGACATTGACAGTGAATGTCCGTGCGTGTGTGTGTGTGTGTGTGTGTGTGTATGTGTGTGTGTCTAGCTGCAGATCTAGGGCATGGATCTTTTGCATGTACGCGTGTGTGAATATGAGTAGTTTTATTAGGTCTTGATTGAGAAAATGATACTTTTTACAGACTGGATTCCCTATACTTTAGAGATTTATGTTGGGTTTTTTTCACAGAAATATATATTTATAACATTTTAGAATATAATTCCAAATATAATGATGATCTTTTTTTGCTGTGGCCCAGAAGTGCAGTGTCATGTCCCAGAGAAAACCTTATCATACAGCGATAACTCTTTTTTTTTTTCTTTTTTCCCCCCTTTTTTTTTTAAAGAAACATTTGTAAACATTCATTTCTAATGGCAGATTACTGGTGTCCTGATTCACTTTTTTTTTTATGTGTTCGTCATCACACCAGGTTTTTCTGTGGTGTAATGTCTTCCATGCCCAGCTCAGAATGGTCACGAGGCCTGGCCAAGTGAAACCGCTGGCAGTGAGCTGGGAAATGGCTGCTAACGCTTTAATGACTTAATGAGACCTAATTAGTTTAAATGGGAGAGGAAGAGTGGAGCCGTGGAGGTGATCTGCGCCTGTGTGTGTGTCGGTGCGTTTGTTTGTGTGGGTGTGTATGCCTGTTTTGAACGGTCTTTACGTGCGCGCGTGTGTGTGTGTGTGTGTGTGTCTGTGTGTGTGTTTGTGCATGCATGCGTATGTAGTCTGTGTGGCAGTGCACGGCGCAGCCTTTCGCAGCGCTACCCAGCCTCTCCATCAGGAAGTGATGCTGGGGGGTCAGGACTCATTTAATCAAGGAAGAAAATTCCATCTCCCATTAACTTAATTAATCCAACGCCAGAGAGAGAGAAGCTGAAGGGGAAACCTCCCCGTATTGCCGCTGTGTGTCTGTGTGTGTGTGTGTGTGAGGGCGGGTGTGCATGTGTCTGCATGTATGTGAGGGAGTAGGTGCACATGTTTGTGTGGGTGTGTATGGGTGTGTGTGCGGTGTGTGTACAGCCTGTTGTATGTGTGTATGTGGCTCTACTCTGTGACTGAGTTCAAGAGTATAGGTCAAAAGTTTTCAGGTCTTTAGTCCAGAAAGGTTTGATCTTCATCAGCTTTGAGTGCAAAATCAAAAATATGAAAAATTTGAAATTAGTATAGAAAGTATGGAAATGTTACAAAATGTTGGATATGGATGCCGGTGTATGAAAGTTTGTTGCAAAGCTAAACATATTTTTCAGTTAATTAATCTGTGCTCTGCAGTACCAGTCTGGAGGCCATCCTTTGTCAACTTTCTGAAAGCATTCAATAGCAATGTGTACTTGAGTGTGCTGGAGTTATCACTTTAGTTGCCTGCTTACCATGTTCAGTATGTTGTTTTTTTTTGTTGTGTTTTCTGGTTTAGTAAAGAGAAGAATTTTACTGTCCACACAAGGTGAAAAATTGTCTTTGGCTTCATCCAGGACTTCAAGTAGCTCCATCTGGCCTCCCCTAAAACTCAGGGCGCGTTTACTTAGTTCATGTACACTATAAAACTGTAGATAGTGTACATTAAATGCATTAACAAAAGCATCAGATAAGCGTAGCCTACTGAGCAATGTGCAATGTGCAAATGCAGGGCTACACTTGACCTTTACTTCATTCCCCACCTCTGTTTCTCACGCTAACCTGCTTCCACATGAACGCTAATCTAAGTGCTGTTGTGTCAGTCAGGATTTGGACTTTCTAACTCTCCTTTTCTCCCCTTTCATTTGTATCTCTCTCTCTCTCTCTCTCCCGTCCTTTCCTGATCGCTCCCCTCCTCCTTCTTTTTCTTCATTCGCCCTCTTCTCTCCTAAGACCCACCCAGCTTTTTTTTTGTAGCCTTTTCTCCCTCTATCTCCTCCACAGAATTTAAAGTGTGTTTCGTTACACCCATAAAAATAAAAAAGAGAAAAAGAAACAACCAATTTTGCAGGTGAGATAAAGAAAACATCTCTAAACAAAGAGAACAGAACAGATTCTGTGCAGCCCCCCCCCCCCCCCCCCCCGGTGCATTTCTGGCGATGACTTATAGAACTAATTAATTATCAGTTTAGTTGAATGTGATTTCAGCTGTCTGGCTCCCTAGCAGATCAGCTGCCTTAATCTCTTCTATGGAGAATACAATGAAGTTGGGCTACTTGGCTTGCTGGTCAATGTTAGCAATTTAATTAGCACATAGCTTATAGCGAATTACGTTCATACATGGAAGCACTGCTGATACCACAATGTGCTTTATTATGAAATGCCAGAGAATGTGTTGCGTCACGATCATAAAAACTATGAACTAGTATGAAGAACCAGGAAGTAATGTTCTCCTGCCCCGTGACATCATCGGAACGCCATTGCAAAAGGAGATTTAAAATTGGGTCACACTATTTGGATATGGTCTATTCTATTCTACTCTACTCTACTCTACTATCAATTTTCAAGTTAAAGTTTCACAATAATAAAAAATCCTTTTCTCATTTTATTTAATACTGTTCAATAAAGAAGAGACTTGAGACTTTTTATGACACTGAAGTTTCATAGAGGAGTGAAGTGTCTCGTTTCTGGTCACTGTGTGACGTTGGCTCTGGAAGACTCTGGAAGCGATTGAAAAAAAGAAGTGCAACAGTCTAGTGGTGGGAAGACCGATCCTTTTAACTAACTAGTCTGACCGATTCATTGATTGACCTTTGTAAAAATGATCTACCCCCCTGAATGATTTGTTAAACTGGATACAGCAAATAAACAGTCTGAACCAAAGATGTCGATTCAGCAAGTGAACTACTGACCTGTACACTAGCAACTGAGTGGCTGAACCAACTGCACTAATTGTACAGTGTTGCGCTTGAATGAATGAATGAATGAATGAACAAGGAAGGTTGAGAATTTGCGAGTTTGTTGTGACTGTGGTTGATTAAGCCCATTTTTTTAAAGAGCAGCGAGCCAGCATCGAAGGTAGGCAGGTAGCTAATGTCCTTGAGCCGACCACTCATTTTGTGTTTACGAGCTCATCGGCTGACTTTGAACACAATGCGGCACTGAACCGATGTGAAATTTTGATTCAGTTCACTTTAGAGTAGTGATGGCAAGCAAATGAGCTATGGATTTGCCAATCCACTCAACCCTTCTCCCTTGTCCCCTGTAGAGAAGCCTGTTTCGGTGGAGCTGAGCTGCGGGGCCGGACCCGTCCACGTGGTGTTGGAGCCAGGATCGCCCCTCCTGCTGGACTGCAACCTGGGGGCCAGCGACACGCCTTTCAATATCACCTGGCTGCAGGATGGCCGGCCCCTGCCTCTGGAGGCTGGCGACTTCCTGCAGCGTCTGCCCAACGGATCCCTCCTGTTGCTGCCCTCTAAGGATGGCCAGCTTCCCCGGGGTGTGGAGGGGGGCTACAGCTGTGTGAGTGCCAGCGCCCTAGGAGCCCTGACCAGCCGGACCATCACCGTGCTCCTGGCAAGTAGGTGTCCCGCAGAAGCTTCCAAAGGGGAATAGGGGCATCTCCGGGAGCATTGAGGGGTGCACTCAGAGCTCCTCGGGGGATGAGGATGGGGAAGTCGTGGGGTGGGGTGGATAGAGAGAATATCCTGTACTGCAGTGGAAAATTGGAGTTTTAGTTATGCAAATAGTTCTCGGAGGCAGCGCTGATCTGAGAAATAATCTCACTGAGAGTTAAAACTCAATAGGCAGAGCCAAAAAAAGGCTGGCTAAGCAAGGTTAGACAGTCCAGTGAAAAGGCAAAATACAATCCATCCATACTAAATTGTCTAGATTAGCTAGGTATCCCAAGATCATGAATGCCATTGTCATGAATGAATGAAAAGAAGAAGAGGCCTTTTATATGTTTTATTTTAGTTCCTTCTTTACCATTCAGGCTTGCCAACTGACTATTTCTGCCTCCAGAAAAGCTCTTCCTCTGAGAAATGTTTATATAACTAAAACTCCAATATGCACTGTAGTGTTTTCCAACTGGTGCGGAGCCTCCCCTAGGAGAGACGCCAGAGATCTTCAGGGTGTAGCGACGAGACAGGGCAAAAAAAATAATAAAGCAGACCCAATTTTATGATTTTTTTAAAATTCTATCTATTGTTTTCGCCTGTGGCCAGACAAATATAACTGGCTATCGAGTGTCAATGTAACACATATAGCAGTAGGCTTAACATTTTGCACTTTTGGGTTTTTTTAGGACATTTTTTGTTTTGTTTTTTCTAGGAAATACATTAATAGTGGGTCTGTGCGTATGTATGTGTGTGTGGGGGTACATTGCGGCGGGGTCGGGGTTCTCAAAATGTTCAAAGGGGGGCATAACTGGAAGAAGCTTGACAGTCACCGCTGTAATGGAAAGGAGATTGGTTTGATCCCTGATGTGCGCTGTCAAAGTATCCGCAAGCGAGACACTAAAAACCTAGCTGCTCATGCATTATAAGACAGTCTGGATGAGAGCATCAGCTAATGTCTTAAATGTAAATGTAATGCAAATGAATTTGTCCTTTATACACATGCATTCCCATAAACATGTGTACGCACACACACACACACAGAGCAATGCATTCCTCAAGGGGATTTCCTTGCACGGCTGGGGATGAACTTGGCTCTCCTCTGCCTCAGACAGGGGACTTATTGTCTGGTGGAGAGCTTGCGAGTGTCCTGGGAACAGGTACACTATTAAGCTACTCTCTGTTATAAGGCACAGGGAGAAGGAGGAGGAGGAGGTGGAGGGGGGAAAAAAGGAGGAAGGGAGAGAAAGAAACAGGGAGATGAGGAGGACAGGGAAGGATGGAAAGGCTCTGGCTTTTTATCGCTCCTTCAAGGAAGCCTCTTTCTCTCACAATCTTAAGTGGCAGTCTTTATTCAGTCATTAGCTTTGTGTAAAATGAGACGGTATCCTCGGTGGATGTCCCCTCTTTTGTCAGCTGTCACATGCCTATTTATGAGGATGGCTTGTTTGGGGGACACGGGGACAATGAGGAAGGAAGGGGAGGAGGGGAAAATTAGAGGGGAGGGAGGAAAAGGTTGAAGGGAATTTGAGGCGATGGTGAAAGGAAAGGCCTTAGAGACTATTAAGTATGTCCTTCAATGTGTGTATGCATATGTGCGTGTGCGTGTGCGTGTGGCTAGTGAATCTAATCTATGGTGAGAGGCTGTGAGATAGATGTGACCAGTGTGCAGACAGGGCCAGGGGGCTGAAGCAGAACAGCTACTCTGACATTGAACGCAAATTCTCATTTCCTACTGTATCTTAACCAGCAGCAGATTGACTGAAGAAAGACCGGAGCAAAGATCACGGGAAAATACATTAGGAAAGCAAACAAGTTTACGTGTGTCGGTATACGTGATGCACGTAAAGAATGAAAATGTAAATGCCCAAGGCTGCAATACCATGCGCAAAAAGATACATTTCCTTCCTTGTGCCAATCACAAATACACACATGGGTAAATGATGATGTTGGTCAAAACACAGCGGGCCAATTCATTTCTCTCACTGAAACCACAACACAGATTGCTGCAGTGATTCTCAGTATTTCCTAACTCCTACCCGTTTTACAACCATTTTCAGTCGGTGCCGCTCTCGTATATCTCCGTGTCTTGTTTTTCTGTCCGCATCACAGTGCTATGCATTTCACATCATAGCATCATAGCACCCTGCTGAAGGCGGGGCATCCCACTCGTGGCTGAGATAGAAAATCAGACGGGAGTAACAAACAATAGAGCAAGGGATTCCAACAGCAGCCCCTGAAACATCTATTCATTATCTCCAAATCTGCACCACATCTCTAAGAAATTGATGTGAAGTCGAGATTGATGTGAACTCCCACCGCAGTTGCACTGCAAGGTACCAGCTTATGAACAGCACTGCCATTTGCAGCGTCCCTCCTGTCAGATTAGCCCCGATTGAGTCTGTTGAACACATAAATCACAGCGTGTTATATTTGTCTGGACGCATCCCAATAATGCCGTTGTTTGATGTCTTTTTAAACAAGCGGAAATGTTGCATTTTTGTCAGCAGGAGTTGACAGTCAACGCGAAAGTAAATGAAACATTTCATGTCCTGATATGGACAATGGCTTTCAAAAGAAGAGTAGGGGGAAAAGGCTGCAATCTGATAGCTGTGGGGCCAAAGAATTGGGCTTAGTCACGGACAAAGACAGAGGGAGACGCGGGGTAAAGTCAAGGGCAGGCGAGAGAAAGAGAAGGAAGCAATGAAGAAAAAGACAAACGAGAGAGCAAAGAAACAGGACAAAGTGACTTTCTAATGAGCACATCCAGGACTTGTGCAGAGCGGCGTCTCGAGCAACAAGGAGCTGCCTCTTTTCTCTCGCCATATAGGAAGATCTGGTTGCTAGGAAACATTTGGATGTATTTTTGACCCCATGGCTTTGCTGCTTTTCACTGGGATTGTTGCCCATTTGCACTGCGAAGCGCATCTAAGTGTATCCTCACACGTAAGGAGAGAGCAGTCAGTCAACTTTGCGGCGTCTCCGCTCGGCGTCTGACACGTATGTCATGGAATGTCATAGCGGCTTTGTGTAAAAGCACCGAGACTTCTGGAGAGAAAAGTCTAATATGATTATGCTCTTGCTGCTTGCGTGCTTGCGTGCTTTGACAGAGCAGAGGTGGAGGCCCAGACAGTCTCCATTGTTCTGTCGCAGCATGGGCAACCACCTCCCTTCGCATTGATGTCTGCTAATGCGTACTCTCGCTGATCAGCTGTTATTCAACACTCACGCACACACACACGCACACACAGATCCACTAATGTAATCACAGACTATGTGCTGGCATCACAGCACATGCTTGAGTAAACACTGAGACGCAAGCAGGTAGGCACACACGCAAGCATACTCACTCTCACACACACACACACACACACAGACAGTGCTCCTGGCACCCCGTCAGGTCTTATCTGGCAGTATTACAGGTGGTGTGTTTACATGAGGGCATCATGCTGTGTAATGACCGGAAGTGGCAGGGGTTAATCATCAACTCTGCCTGCCACAAGCCACACAACAGCCGCTGCGAGCTTTTCTGAATTGGAGGAAACGCAGTCTGATATCGCGGCCAAGCGTGTGAGTCAGCCTCTGTGTACTCACCGAGAAACTTTGGTCCGTTTAGCTTAGCGGGAAAACACAGAAGATCAGTGTGTTGCCATGACCGACAGTTGGTGAGTTAGGGTTAGGGTTAGCCGGCAACATGGCATCGCAACAGACTGTCCTGGTCCGGACTCCTTTAAATATAAACTTTACGTTTCCTCTATCTTTTGTATCCTTTGAATCAGCCAACTGCGGGTCAGAGAGCTGCAGTAGTTGATAGCTGCAGTATGTCACTCCACCCGATGAGTGAACTGGACACCAGCTGCTACTTTATGCACAGACACCAACCATTTAGTCATATAGATCAAGCTGGAGCACAACACGATTGACACACTAGCAAAAAACTACAACAATTAGCCAGGGATGTTGTGTTTAATTACGTAATCTTGTTGTTTGATAAATTAATAATTAATAATAATTTGATAAATAAATAAATTATTGGTGGACTCAGACTTTTGGACTGTATAAATTCATAGCTTTAAGTATAATGAGTAGTATCACACTGATGGGATCTTTTCAGTCAGTTAAAACATCCGTTAATACTTACCCAGTACCCATGACTGAGTCATAGTATAACCACCTATTTAGTTTAGCACTTCATCTGCTAGCGGCAGCTCTTCGCGTTGTGTGACTTGGCTCCGTCCCTCCTGCAGAAATAGCGTAGGTAGATTTATGTATGTAGCACTGCAGGATAATCTTTACATGTTATCATGCTGTGTGACTAATTCCACAAATCGTCTCTGAATCAGTTCCGCGTTCAGCTCCACATGGAGTAGATGTGTTACAGTGGGATACGGAAAACCAGGAAGAATGACTGATTACCAAATGGTTTTGTGTGAAGGCGCGTCTTATTTATTCAGATGTTTGAACTTGTTTTGTTACATTTCTCTGTACATGAAAATGATGTGGGTGAGTGATTCATTGTGTTTTGGTTATTTTTGTGCTGTGCCCCGATACACATTAATCTCAGCAGTCATGTCAGTTGGGATTTGGAGTCTACCTCTTTTCTCTGCACTTCTTTTTACTCTCTGCCTTATTTTCCCTTTTCTTTCTTTCCCTCTCCTCTCTCCTTTGATCCACCCCCCTCTTCTCCCCCTCAGTCAGGGCTACAGGCGAGGTGGCTGGGCCAGCCAGCCAGTTTAGTTCTCCTCTCCAACAGCCTGTTGGGGTTAGAGGTTAGAGCCCCTCAGACAGCACTCACTGCTGCCCCCTGCTGTCAGTGTTCTCAGGAGCCTTTCATACAGTGTGTAACTGTATGCAGGCTGTGAAAATGGGAGCTCAGCCAAGCCCAGAAAAAAGAAAATCTGTCCAAGCCTGACTAAAGCTCCAAATTTCTAACAACCAGGGTATCTGCTGGTCTTTAAAAACTCTCCAAATTAAATGACCCAAATGCAAGGCCTTACAAGGCGTTAAAATGCCTTCGAGAGTAGAGTTTTTTCACCATGTTGTGCAGGTTTATTTTTAACTAAGTTTAATTTTGGTGCTACTATAAAATCAGATAGGGGTATTGACAAATGCTTTACATTCAGTGATATTTTATCAAGGCAGAGTTGGAAAGTAGACCAAATAAAATAAGGTGAATGCCATGTGTCAGTTTTATTTTATTTTGTTGTACTTACTATTACTTACATTCCCAGTTGGTCAGATTAAGTTTGACCTGCATGGATGTCCACTCCATGCAGAAATAGTCTGTATTTTTGTTTCTTTGTTTTGGTTGGTAATTGGTCTTAAATCCACCTCCAGGTAGTATTAAAAAAAGGTCCTTGAAAGTCTTAAATTTGGCTTTGTGAAACTGGCAGATACCTTGAATTATCTGCTAGTCAAGTCATTTCAGACCATCTGGTCCAATCAGATACCCCAAGTTGGGTTATTAAAGTCAGGCTCTAGTTTGTTGGAGACCGATACCAATGTTTGTGGATTGAAACTTCCAAAGCTCACATTTTGTCCTTCAAACTGATCCAGGTTCCCCCAGAGTTTAATTTTTGACTGGGTGGAAAAGCCTCTTAAACATTATTGAGACCATTGCAACGATGATGATGATGATGATGATGATGATGATGATGATGATGATGATGATGATGATGTTATAATAATTAGGAACTGGTTTATTCGCTCCCCCATGAGACACACATACATGTAGGCATCTCATCTCAAGTTGGTTGTTTAGGGGATCACACCTGTGACCTTCTGTTTACAGGACTGTCCAACCACTAGGCCACACGAGAATCTCACCCTCATGTGAACAGATCAGCCAATGAGTGTGTGTGTGTGTGTGTGTCTGTGTATGCATATGAGTGCACGTTGAAAGCTGTCTGACCTCATCTGTATCACCCCCGTCCCCCAGGCCTGTCTCAGTTCCACAAGGACCCGGCGCCCCAGGTAATGCCCATCGGGGGCGCTGCCCGCTTCGAGTGCCAGGTTGAGGGAGTGCCCACACCCGTGATTACCTGGGAGAAGGACCGAGTGGCTGTCCCCGAGGAGGCAAGGTAAAGTCAAATGCTACACAATCGTCAGGAAAGCATTTTGATCACACATCTGACCAGCTGTACAATTGGGTTTCCCATCTGACATACAGGTCAGAGGTAAGGATAGGGTTCCTGTGTGTGTGTGTGTGTGTGTGTGTGTGTGTGTGTGTGTGTGTGTGTGTGTGTGTGTGTGTGTGTGTGTGTGTGTGTGTGTGTGTGTGTGTGTGTGTGTGTGTGTGTGTGTGTGTGTGTGTGTGTGTGTGTGTGTGCGCGTGCGCGTCATGAAGGCCATTCTACATTTAGGTTTTCGGCTTCACACCACCCCCACCCCCAAACCTCATTGTCTCTCCATATTTCCTTCTGTCAGTCCTGCCTTATATCAAGACTTTTTCTAGGCTTTGGTGCTTTTCAAATGTGATTACGCACATATCCCTTTTGTTCGTCTGCCTACTCTTTCTATCACCTAATTTGTAGAAAGACTTAACTGCTCAATCAAGAGTTCATTAGAGTCCTTCTTCCTTGTGCACGCACGCACACACACACACACACACACACACACACACACACACATACAGAAAGATAGATGGAGTGAAAGATTTGTTTGTGATAATCATGTGTTCTGTTTCAGTAATTGCGTGCAGACCAAGGCTTTTCACATGACGCCTATTCCCTCTAGCCTTGCTGGGTTTTTATCTGTATCTAACTGTGAATGGAGTGCACCCACAAAGTGGTTATTACCCGCTCCTCTGAATTCTGTGGCTGAGCATCCGCAGCACCCCCCTCTTTCTTCAATTGCTCCTTGAAAGCAGCACAAATAGACTGGAATATCAGAGGTGCATCAAAGTTAATAATGACAGAAAAGCAGTCACCAGTTGAAACACACTGGAGCTCATTCAGAATTCAAATTAAAAGGGAGAAATTCATTCTTCTATAAATGACAAGAGGCCACTACTTTACTACTTTAAACTTGAGCTTGGAAATCTGTTTTCAGAGATTATCTATTTGACTTCCTCCCATAATAGGACCTCTTTTATCCAACCTCCTCAGGACTGAATTTAAAACTGAAGTGAAATTGTGCATAATCAGTAGAAGGTGTATTCACCTCAGTGTATATATACATATATATATACTGTATGTATATGTATATACTGTCAGTGGATGTATTTGACAGTAACTGTGTAGGTGTGTTTGCAGATCCATTTTCAAAGTGAAGATAGAGAATGCATCCTTCAAAGACACTGATGAAATAGTCATTTATATACTGCCTTGTGTTGTCCATTGGAAGTGTGTGTGGCATTTCACCGATAGAAAACATGCTCTGTATATTCTCTATATATTCTCTATATATTTCCTTAAATATAATTTTACTGTGGCTCTACTGGTCCTGGCGCTGTTGAGTTTGTTGCCGGCCTCATTGTGCAGGACTGTTTGCTAATTGCTGCCATAGCCCCGCTCGACCCTCAGACAGCTCGCTGCTCACAAGGTCTTATTGGTGCGATGTGGCTCTCCCGGCCCAGCTGCTGTTAATGTCCTCTGACAAAGATGACCAAAAGGATGAGTGGTCCATCGCTGGCTTTTTTTTCTCTCTCTCTCTCTGTTCTCTCTCCCTCTGTCTCACACTTTCTTACTGTCTTGCTCCCTTTCCTCTCTGTTAACCTGTCCCTCACTCTTTTCTCTGTTCTCCTTTTTCCATCTCTCTTTCTACAGCTCTTCTATCCCCCTTTCTTCCTCTCACTATCTATTTATTTTCCTATCCTCCTCTCCCCTGCCTCCCTTTATTCTCCCTCTCCTCCTCTCTCTCTCTCTCTCCCTCTCTCTCTCTCACACACTCCTGCCTCCTTTCCTCCCTTTCTTTTCTTCTCTCCCTTTCACTTCCCTATAGGCTACCAGTGATCGTATTTCGGTGGGATTAATAGGCCTTGATAGAGGCAGTAAGAGGTTGTTGGATGGCAGTTGAATGCTAGCGCCCTGGGGGACAAGCATCCAGACCATGAGTGATAGAGCATCTGAAACATGACCGCCACAGAGGGAAGAAGTGGAGGGATGTGGGTTAAAGGCAGATAGAGTAAATATCAACAATATAAGCACAAATTGCTCTCGCGGGATAAAATGCACACCTTTCAACAGTTGTTTTTCAGATGCTGCTTTTTCTTTGATGCACAACTCTCTCTCTCTCTCTGTCTCTCTCTCTCTCTCTCTCTCTCTCTCTGTCCTTCTCCTTTCTTTCCCAGCCATTTAATTTCAGTCCACTTTTGAGTTGAGTCTCCCCGTTGAATGAAGGAGGTCTGTGAGGGTCACAGGCGAACTCAAACAGCTGATGAGCGAGATATTTTATGTCTTTTTCTATCTCCCATTCTCCTCCTTTTGTTCTCTTTTTCCATCACCCCTCCTCTGTTTTTTCCCCCAACAGGTTCATTTCCCTCCCTAATGGGGTGCTCCAGATTTTGGGGGTTACCAAGGAGGATGAGGGCGCCTACCGCTGTGTTGCATCCAACTCTGCCGGGAGGCGTTTCAGCCTTGAAGCCAGCCTCACCGTCACAACTGGTATGATCTCTTTCAGTGTTTTACTTGGCATTTGAAAAGGGACTTGCCACCTCAACTTTCCCCAAAGTCTTGCCGGTATGGGTAGGTTTCAGTTCAGCAGTTTCTCATTTCTCAGTCTCATTTTGCCAGCAACAAAAACTAGCCTAGCGCAGTATTCTTCGGCATGTTTTGCTACTTCCTGTCCAGTCCACGCATACGATTTGATACATATGTTGGAAAAATGAATCGTATGCATCATGCAGAATTCACCGCAGTCCTATGTATAGCTGCAAGGAATACACTGTGTTTCATTGGATATGCTGCCTTATTGATAGATGTGTCAAAAACATGTTCAAATTGAGGAAATAGAAAATGTAACTTCATTCATTCATTCATTTATAAGAAAAGCACGTTTTAAAGGTGAAAATAGAAACATGATTTGGACAGCTATTAGGTCAGTGCAGGTCTGTGAGGAATACAGTTTAATGCATGTATATAATAATTATCACAGCACCTTCAGCTGTACCAGAGATATTGTTGTACACATCACAGTGCATTATTTCAAAAGGCTGTCTCTTTCTACAAGGTGAGAGAAACATAGCCTTTGTTTCTCTGTCATTTTCCTGGCATTACGTACAAGAATTACTGCACACCCTGAAAGCATAGAACAACAACATACTTTGCAAATCTTTGAAATGTCATGTCAGATAACAACACAAAAACAGGGAAAGTACTACAGGAAAGGTGCTGTCTATTATCCACCTTTCAAATAAAAGTATCTCTGGGAATTACTGTACATACATAAATAATGCTATTTTCACATTTCCAAATAGCGAGTCTCAAATTGTATCAAAATATGTGCTATATTTTATGTTTTAATCTCATTTTTCGGCATTGTCTAGTGTTGTGTTTTTTGGGAAATGTTCTGTGCAAAGTGCACAAAGCATTGTTCTCAGTGGGGTTCCTGTATATAAGTACATGTGTCAAATCAAATCAGATCAATTGCTGCACATAAATACACTCCTGTCCTTTTTGTGTATAAAATATTCATGTCTTTGAATGTGTGCATGTGGATGTCCTGTCAGGAGCATACGCCCTTCTCTCTTTGGTCAGAATTGCATACATTTTTTACTGCAGACTACATGGTGTTGCATGAGAGAATTACTCTGAGCAGTCAATTAGTGAACAAAAATGTGAGGTGTGGTTTCATCATTAGGCAGCCCACATTAAAGCCATGTCCCATTATCGGGCACGCTCACCAGCTACTGAGAGATCAGGCAACTTTAATTGGCTGCTGTGTGGAAACCATTGTGTCTTTTCGGTGAGTCACAGCTTTTGTGTCTTTTAAGAGAATGGGGTGAAGGGGGGTGGGCGGGGGAAGAAAGAAAGAAAGAAAGAGGGGAGAGAAAGAGTGATCGACGGAGAGAGAGACAGACAGATGGAGAGAGAGCGACAGAAACACAGAGATTGAGAAAGAGAGTGAGACAGGGGTCTGTGTTCAAGTAATACCCTCAGGTTCTGTGGAGTGCCGTCGACACAAAGCCAGACCAAATCGAAATAAGTTTACCCTGTGGACAAGTCGAGGAAGTTGAGAGGAAGATAAACAAGTTTTTTTTATGGATTTCCACACCTCCAATTATGGGGAAGTTGATGCACCAACGCTCTTTTTTCCCCCCGTGGTGGTCTTGCCGCTGCCAAACCCTGCGAGGAAGCCACTCGAGGCCCTTTTATGAGCCGTTACATGAAACGGATGTCAGATCCAATGCTATCACTTCACTCGCTTCCACGTCAGACCTCTATGAATAGAATATCTCAACACCCATGGCTAAGCTTTGACATAATTATGCTGAGGGCATCAAGTTCACTTCGAAACATTCAGCTGCCTTAAACCCCATCTCTCTCCCGCACCCGTACTGTCTCATACTCGCTTTGCCCTCTCCTCTCTTTAGACACGTGTACCCACCACCCACACCCATCATGCCCGCACAAGACCCCTGTGAAGGCACACCCTGCAGTGCAGTCCTTGCAAAGGCAGACTGACCCACTTAAAGCCTCATGCATAGCCAAGCGGTGCCGTATGTAATCTCAATGATTAATTTATAATGTGTTTACAGAATCCCGGGTTGCATTCTGGGGATCATTAGCATTATGTGCTGCTGCGACAGCCAGGGCTGAGCCGAGCTGCAGTGGTGCAAGGCCTTCTGACACCATTAGTACTTTGGGGACATGATAGATGCACAGTATAGAAATGAGTGCCTTGTCCCTTCACCTCAAAGCATAGTGTGCTCCGCTCCTCCGAGAAAAATGCATTATATTCCTACGTAGTGTGCAGTGGAGAGGTGCCTCGGTTCCAAAAGAAAGGTGGTGCTGACAGTCTAATGTCTTGCCTTTTTTCTCAGAGAAGCATTGTTTCTTTCCTGTTGTCTTTCCCTCGATCTCCTTGGGAGAATAGCTCAAGGAGGGATGTTTTTTATGCATACGGTACACACCTAGACAAAGGAGATTCCTTTGATTCCTTTGTATTATTTACACACAATAACACAAAACAATAACGGGTTGTGTTGTGGGTTGTGGGATGTGGGCTAACATAACCAACATCGGTGTGTGGAGGTGGTGTCAAAATGCTGTATATTAGTTTGGACGTTGTAACATATTTGAAAAAGAGACCTGAGAGAACAGCATCTAAACTTGTTGCAACAGAAAACCATCACAAATACATGACAACAACAAACATGCAGCAACTGACTCCCGAAGGAATTTCATTGACCCGCAGTTCCTTTACAGAAAATGATCTTCATTGGTAAAGAGCAACTGATATCTATAAGTCTAGCTTGTTGTTCTGCACCACCACAAAACAATGTAAGATAACGCTACACATTTAGCTCACATCATTTAGCTCACATCGCTGATCGCCATGCTAGCTACTAACTGTCTAAACTCTGACAGTGAGTCCATGTGGTAATCTTTTACTCACTGCTGCCATCTAGTGTTGGTGGTGTTCAGGGTTCAGTGATCAAGCGGAAAGAAGTCCATGGGCCCCCAGGACAGACGGGCTCCTATCTTTTCAGTTATTTTGCACTACACGTATAGTGTGAGCTAATGGAGCCATTTCAACAAGCCCCTCCTGGGTTCTGTGGTAAAATCAAACATAACATAAAAATGAATGGACACAGAGAATGGACGAGTAAGTGACATGGGATGTGCTCAGTGGCTCAGCATGGCACTGATTTTCATTTTGCTTACCTCCACCAATAGAGTCTGCACACTGTTGACAGCTAGCAGCTGTAACTATGGTAACAACCACCAGTGGGGAAAAGAAGATGTAGATGAGAAACAGGAGCGTGTTACCTTCTGAAGTTCTTCTAGTCTGTGCTTCCTTCCACCTTTTCCATTTTTAATATTTTGTAACTACTGTTGGAAACTTCTGTGTGACAGACAGCTGCACTTTCCTAGCTGGACAGATGTCCCACACCTAGACGTCACATCGCGTGCACCATATGTTTACATTTACATTTACATTCAGCAGCTGGAAGTATTCCTATTACTGATTTTGTCAGGAAGAGAGACGACAATGATATTGTTGTCAATTGTAAACTATTGCAGGTAATAAAAGTGAACATAATATTTGGTTCAGGTGATGTAGTAGTTTCTCCCAGGGAGTAATAAGTCAAGTAATATTATTACTTTTGAAATGAGTAAAGAGAAATAAATTACATTTTTGGAGCCCAACACAGCTCTCCACTTTGGGATTTCAAAGATCACTGGTCTAGAAGTCTATGTGTGACTACCATAATGTTAGAAAGCCAGTATGGTACAGGACTGTACCGTACAGCCAGGGGAGACGTGGACTCCACCACTGAAAATGAATTGGAAAAATTATTTTAGGGCAGGACTGCAGTGCCACGATCGGCCACTTGGTTTCATTTTCAGAGGCACCGTGCCAATCTCTACCCATTGAGGAAAGCAAGCATCATTCATCAGAAACCTCCATGAACCGTGAACAGAAACCTTGATGATCCTCATTTCTCAGAGTTATCCATCTCTCATTTGTGTCTCTCATAAGTGTCATGGACGCAGGGAAAAACATAAACCTTCTTCCTAAAATATGTAGTAAATATAATGTGACGCTTGTAACAATTTGTGCTATGAGGGCTGCTGTCCCACTTCATTTGCCTTCATCTTTTTAACCTTAATTTATCCAGGGAAGAGTTTGGTTGACCATGCATGCTCTTTTTCAGATCCATCATGCATTCATACAGCCTGGGAGCAACCCAGCAATTTGGCGTTAAATGAAGAATTGTTGAAGGCACTTTAATGGTAGTTGGTTAGGGAGGGCATAGCTGGTCTGGGGATTCAAACTGGCAACTTTCTAGTTGCAAGACCACTTAAGCTACCGCACTAGTCCAAATGACACCCCGTTTGTCTGGTTATAGGCTCTACACAAGTCCTGAACAAAGTGGTGATTGTGGCCCCGCCTCAGAATGCCACGGTGGTGTTGGGCCGTCCTGCTGTGATGGAGTGTATGGCACAAGGCCAGCCGAAACCTCTGGTATCCTGGAGCAGGCAAGGTAAAGCTACCAAACACTACCAAACACACTGTATCTGTTTCTGTTTTTCTTTTGAGTGTCTTTCTCTCTCACTCTCTGTTTCTTTTCAGCTGTTTTGCTCCACTTTTCTTTAGTGTTGCGAGTCATGCTTTGACTATTTGGAACAATGATGATTGGTTATTCAAGTTGATTATTTCGGGTTGGGGAGGAAGTGCTTCCTCAAGTGAAGGAGTTCAAGTATCTCGGGGTCTTGTTCACGAGTGAGGGTAGAATGGGGCGGGAGATGGACAGACGGATAGGTGCGGCGTCTGCAGTAATGCGGACTTTGTACCGGTCCGTTGTGGTGAAGAGGGAGCTGAGCCGTAAGGCGAAGCTCTCGATTTACTGGTCCATCTACGTCCCAACTCTCACCTATGGTC
Source organism: Hoplostethus mediterraneus (assembly GCA_034670385.1). Taxonomy (NCBI): domain Eukaryota; kingdom Metazoa; phylum Chordata; class Actinopteri; order Trachichthyiformes; family Trachichthyidae; genus Hoplostethus; species Hoplostethus mediterraneus. The sequence goes on from JAXDDW010000004.1 coordinate 12,672,083, forward strand.
ACGAGCTCTGGGTAGTGACCGAAAGAACAAGATCGCGGATACAAGCGGCCGAAATGAGCTTCCTCCGTAGGGTGGCTGGCCTCACCCTTAGAGATAGGGTGAGGAGCACGGACATCCGGGAGGAGCTCGGAGTAGAGCCGCTGCTCCTTCACGTCAAAAGGAGCCAGCTGAGGTGGTTCGGACATCTGATTAGGATGTCCCCCGGGCGCCTCCCTTTGGAGGTGTTCCGGGCACGGCCAACTGGGAGGAGACCTCGGGGCAGACCTAGAGCCCGTTGGAGGGATTATATTTCCCTTCTGGCCTGGGAACGCCTCGGGATCCCCCAGGGAGAGCTGGAGGGCGTGGCCGGGGTGCAGGACGTCTGGAGATCCCTGCTGAGCCTACTGCCTCCGCGACCCGGCCCCGGATAAGCGGCTTGAAAATGGATGGATGGATGGATTATTTCGCACCTCCAGAGCTCTGACACACACACACTTGTAAACAACGCAGCCCTAGTGTGAAAGACACCATGTGAAACTGTCTGAATTCCTTCCTCCTGCTGTCAGATTTTGGCAACGTCTTCCTGAGTGTAGGAGCGATGTGCCAACACTGAAACATCCCCGAAACCAGACTGAAATGTCACAGAGCCACCTGCTGGTCAGATTGTGGGACCACAGGCCAAATCACCTGCCTCTAACACACTGCTGCCTTTGTCCTTTGAGCCATTTCTCAGGCAACTGAAAACCTGAGAAATGATGTCCAATATTCTCATTTTCATCACTACCACAGCTCATCTCCGAGACAGGCCTTCATATTGTTCTTTGTTCCTCTCTGATCAGATGGAAAGCCCATTTCCACTGAAGTGGTCGTCCTGGCAACAAACCTGGTGATCCGGGACACCAGGCGCCACCACGCAGGCGTCTACGTCTGCCGGGCCAACAAACCCAAGACCAGAGAGTTTGTCATCGCTGCTGCTGAGCTGCATGTCCCTGGTAAGAGTTTGCTCTTAAGTCAGAGAGTCCCCATGGTATTGGGAAATCTGAAAATCTGTTTTAAAATTGTGTATTTCACTGGGTGGTTATGTTATGGACGTTTTGCAAATGTCACTGAAATATGTTCATAATCTCTTTTTCACTGGTCCAGTTCTTAATGTCAAGTCTTGGCTACCTACCTTATCTACCTACTTTTTAAGGACTGATAATCCAAATAGCTCACTTCCAAGTGAAAAATCTAGGAATCCAAACCAATGCTGGTACATTCAGATTGGCTACTTAGAGAAAAATGTGAACATAGATACTGACAAAAATAAGCCATGGAAATCACACAGTATTTTTTTCAGAATAATCATGGAAATGACATGGAATCCAAAAATCATTATGAACCCGTCGTTATCTCGTCATTTGACAGTCAGGGATTTGAGCTTTACCTAGAGGAATGATAGTTGAGGTCAAATGCTAATTCTTGAAGATGAAAGGATTCAAACAAGTGAAGATGTCTTTCCCCAACCATTTTTTTTACTTTAGAAAAAAAGGAAAGATTTGAAGCTTTGTTATGATGGACCTTTTATTTTGTAATGGAGGTATAAATCACCATCTCCATAAGTCAGAGCTTTCTTCCTCCTTCCACCAGCCCCTCCGGTGATCCTCCAGCCCCCAGACACAGTGTCCCTCTCCCGGGGAAACACGGCCAGGTTTGTGTGCAACAGCTCTGGGGAGCCTCCGCCGGCGTTGCGTTGGCTGAAGAACGGCCAGCCCTTCCAGTCCTTCAGGCGGGTGAAGACCCAGAGCCCCGGGGTGCTGCTCATCAACCAACTAGCACTGGAGGACGCGGGCTACTACCAGTGCATAGCAGACAACAGCCTGGGTACGGCCTGTGCCACTGCCAAGCTGACTGTCATTGTGAGGGAGGGTCTGCCCAGCCCCCCCCACCACCTGTCCGCCACACCCTACTCCAGCACCACCGCCCTGCTCACCTGGGAGAAACCGGAGCACAATTCGGACCAGATCATCGGCTACTCTGTGCACTGCCAACGTGCCACAGGTGTGTGTGTGTGTGTGCGTTGCTGCCAATCGTACCCATGTGGAGTACATTGTGCTACAGTATATGTACCCGTACAGCAAGCGTGTGCACACGGGCTTGGACAAACCTTGTAAGATTTGATTTGCGCTTTCCCATCCTTCCCAGGCTCAGAGTACCAGTTTGCGATGAACAACGACACCACAGAGTACCACGTGAAGGAGCTCCTCCCTCACACAGCCTACACCTTCTTTGTGGTAGCCTATTCCCCCATGGGTGCCAGTCCCCCGTCCCTGCCGGTCACTGTGGAGATGCTGGAGGACGGTGAGTAATCAAAGCAAAATAAGCTCAACCAGATGTTTTGTTGAGTCACAGTGCAAACATTGTTAGCCTGGAAACCTTACAACTCTTAAGGCTTCGTAGAGCTCACGAGTCACTTGTAGTTCTTGTAGCCTTTTGCTTGTCTAGTTTGGTTACTTTGTAGCTGAGTAAAGACACAACAGAGCTTCAGTGCACAATGATTTTTACAAAAGTTGTATTCTTTTTTATTTATATTCTCCTGTATTGATGCCTTAGTCCAGTGAAACAGTATTCTCAGATTATACAGAGTGTTGTTATTCAGAGGCCTATCTATAAAATGTACTTACCACTGACATCAACCACATGTATGCAACAGGTCACCACTGAAAGCCTCTTTGTCTCCTTCCCTAGTTTGGGTCATTAAGAGACATTTTGGTTTGATACACTTGAATCATTTCTAAAGGTTTTCTATCGTTTAGTATTAAGTTTAAGTGTTTTTTTTACAACCAAGTAACTGTACACATCCATAAGATGTGAAAACTGAAGAACCTGCATCATCAGACTGTTCAGAATGTCCTCTCATGCCCTCCTTCAGTACCCAATGCGCCTCCTCAGCTGTCTATAGCCAGCACCTCCCCCACAGACATCAGGCTGATGTGGCATCCATTGTCCTCCCAGCACAGCCGAGGAGCTGTTACCCGCTACCGCATCGAGTACAGCACTCTGGATCAGGGTGAGCAACCGCTGCTGTTCACAACTGTCAAATAGTTGGCTGTTATACTGTTATTCTGTAGTTATGCTGCTAGAGGGTGCCTGGCATTGCTGTTACAAACCCGGATATAAGGTTCCTTCTAGCTGCAAAGTGCTAGAATTTCAGCAAGCCAGATTTGCTGCCAAATGTTGGAATAAGATAGATAAGATAGATCAGATAAGTTGTGCACCAAAAGCAGCAAAAAGAAGAATTTTAACTTTATTTTATTTTATTTTACCATTTCTTACTATTCATTATTTTATTGTATTTTCTGAAAACAGCTCATGGCTTAAGTATGTTATTTTTTATGCATCAGATATACAAGATGTATGTAAGATATATGTATCTATTGTGTGTGTGTGTGTGTGTGTGTGTGTGTGTGTGTGTGTGTGTGTGTGTGTGTGTGTGTGTGTGTGTGTGTGTGTGTTTTCCCACAGCGAACAATGTCTTCTCTGTCGAGGTGGGGGGTAATGAGACCCAGTTCACCCTGAGAGAGCTGCAGCCCAACCAAGCCTACCGACTGAGGATGGCAGCTGGCACAGGGGCTGGCTTCGGGATTCCCTCGGAGTGGGCGCAGCACCACACACTTGCCCACTACAACCACAGCGACCACAGCCTGGGTAGGAATCACACCAGACCAGGTTTCCTGCTGGTTGAGGACAGTTGAGGACTATTTTACAAATCTGTCACATCGCAGGAATATACATTTACTGCATTAGATTGCGGTTAGAAGTCCAGGGGCCAAATGTATAAACCATGCGTACACACGAAAAGTGTACTTACGTCACTTTCCACGCAGGAGTCCAAATGTATAAAAATTAGTGGATTTTTATACATTTGGAAACTTGCGTGGAAAGTGACGTAAGTACACTTTCCACGCAAGTTTCCAAATGTATGAAAATCCACTAAGCACTAAAATGTGCTTACCGGTACACATTCTGAACACCATGCGTACCATACGCATTTTTCGAGTTTGTATCCAAAAAAGGATCAGAAAAGTGTGAATTTGGATGACATTTTATTTGGAGCTTTTTTCTTTCACTACATTGTGTTAGGATGTAATCTATAGTTTAAAAAAAACATCCACTATGATGCGTGAGTGGTTAATAAAAAAATGTTGACAAGCCTTCATTTCATTCTATCTTGAGTAAATATGTTTGTCACTATGCTTTATGATAATGATCTTTATATAAATAAACAAATAAATACATGATCTGTATATAAATAAAGATGATTATTTTGTAGCCTATTATTGGGGATACACCTTCAGGTGTGACCCAGTTAACAAGTCGTTAAAACGTCACTATATAAAGGCTGTAGCCGTGCGTAATGGCTGTGCCAAATGATACAATGGCTGCTTCGGCGTTGCTGGAATATATTGCCCAATTTAGGCAAGAACGAGTCTTCAGAGACCGTACTGATTTTCTGGTCCATGATGATGACTGGCTAATGCGCCGCTTTCGATTTCCAAGAGCTGTTCTCTTCTAATTGTGTGCTGAACTGGACCCTGTGTTGGAACGGCACTCTCGGAGAACCCCTGCCATCCCCGTCCATCTACAGATATTAACAACAATCGGGTTTTTAGTGACGGGGACGTTTCAGCGGGAGCTTGCTGACAGATCAGGGATATCCTGAGCTGCCCTGAGCCGAGTCATGCCCATGGTGTGGGGTGGCATCATTTCTTTGAGTAATAAATACATCAGGTTCCCTTACACAGCAGCTGAACAGGCCAACATCAAAATGCAATTTGCAGCGATGTCCGGTTTCCCAAATGTAATATATGTATATAATATTGTTTTGTATAATATGTATATAATATTTTATACCCTCAGGTGATAATGGGTATGTATTGAAGCCATGGTTATGCCATGTACAAACCCCCAGAGCCACAACAGACGCGCTGTAATGTGGTGCACAGCCGTGCGCTCTGTGGTAGAGCGTTGCATTGGGTTTTTAAAAGGGAGATGGTTTCGGTTACTTTCTGCCATTCAACTTGTTTCATTTGGTTGGTAATACCAGAGCTTAGCACATGGGAACAGACGTACGTGGGGTTTTATACATCTGAGCGTATGCATTTTTCCTGTTTTGTGCATACACAGATTTCTACACCTAAATCTACACAGAGTTTTATACATTTGGCCCCAGCTGTGGTGGAAACTCCCGGGTCACTCGGGTGTAACACACAACACAACATCATACACAGCAGTGGGTGGCAGCTAACATATTACCAGTTATCACTCTAGTCAAGTTAGTAATCCACTTGGAAGGCGCCAGCACAGAAATGCACAACATAGTGAGCATTCATTCGGTTATTGTTATCACTCAGCACAGAGACTGTCTAAGCCTTGTTGCTCACTTCAGCTTGCACTTTAGTTCTGCACAGACTTTGGCAAATAGTGTTCATCAGCTCACATGTGCATACCAACTAACGACTATTATATTCTGGTTTAAAAACAACCCAACAGTGCATGGGTCTGCTGTGTTGGCATGTATGCCCGTTGCCTGTTATTCGATGCCTGAGTGCTCATACCAACAGAAGAATGTCCGTGACTCCCTGAAATCCACCCTGCCACTGTGCGGGTTGGCCCAGTGGTGAGGGGCCGTCCCATAACTGGAAGGTCACATGTTCAATTCCAGCAACAGCCACACATCCTTTGCCGAAATGTTCTTTATCAAGCATGAACCTTTTACTGCTCAGTCCTAAAATGTAAATTCTGTTTAGAAGAGATGGGATAGTATCATATTGTGATTTTGAGAAGCTGGGATATCAAAGCATCTCAACACCTTCTCCAGTTTACTGTTGTTTTTGTTGTCTGTGTATGCTCCGATTCCCTGAGGAACCAGAAAGAACAACATCATGAGCAACAATGAATTATTATTATTATGATGATTATTAGTCGTAGTAGTAGTAGTAATATTGTGTGTATCTAAACACTCTCAGTGATCTATTCCAGTGAATAGAAAATAAATCATTCCTCTATTTAGCCATAAGCTTAGCCTGTGCTTACCCTTGGTCTTTCTTTTCTTTTCTCTTCTGGTCTCCCTCAGTGGTCTTTGCCCCCACTGAGCTTAAAGTCAGAGCCAGAGTGAACACCCTCAATGTGACATGGCAGCCTTCACCCAATCACACACAGATCTCTGGTTACAAGCTCTCCTGCAGAGCATTGGAGGCTGAGGAGCCAGCCAATGGGGAGAGGACGATACAAACCCACACCATCAAGCTCCGGAAGAAGGCCAGGCATCATCTACTCACTGGGCTGGGTAAGTTGTAGGCAGAAACCTCTACAAATGAAAGTTGCTTTCAACTATAATTTGCTTTCAGAATATAGAAATATGAAAGGCCAAAATAAAATTGAAAACGCAATTAGTGGATGGATGTGCAGCAGTTGAATACATATACACAAGTATACAAGGACTGAGAGCTTGTGAGGGAATGGATGGAACCTATATACAGAGTTAATGAATGAATGTGAAAGGGAATGCAGTTATAATGGCTGTTTCTCATAACAGCAGCTTGGAGCTTTTTATTGTGAATGTAGACAAATTGGCCCGTATGTATGAGCAGGAAGTATCAAATGATGAGAGATGATGGAATGATTAAGACCTCCATCTCTGTAAACACGAACACGCTACATCCTTCTCTGCAGCATCTCCCTTGCTGTCTTAGGCTACTTCCATACTTATCTCTCTGTGTTTTGGCCTCCCGTCCACACTAGGGCAGCGTTTTTAACCCCCCCAAAATGGAGCTTTTCGAAAACTCTCTCCAAAGTCGATACATTTGAAAACGCCCCCCCCTGTTGTAGTGTGGACGGCGAGAACGGAGACTTTCGAAATCAGTGACGTTTCACTGACATTTCACTGCTTGACTGTCACTTGATCCAGCTGTGAGCGAGCCGGCCACTCGGCCACTCGGCCACTTGGCTCATCTGCTGCGCATGCCCATGGAAGGAGGTATCCAGTTTTTGGTGGTCTAGTGTGAACGGTGAGCTTTTCGAAAACGCTAGACCGAAAACGCTGTTGTCAAATTTACACGCCTTAGTGTGGACATACTCTTAGTCCTTAGTCTTTCCTACTGTCTTGAAAAAGAGAGCATATTAACTGAAGTAGCGCCCTTTTTGCTTTCCTTTCCTTTTTAAAACTTAGATTTCCCTTTCCCTTTATACTTTTTTTTTTTGATATCCTAATTGAATTCTGAGGTGTTGGCCTTGACAGACAGAGTAATGCACTTCATTCAAAAGCTGTCGTGGCAATTTAAGTCAATTGCACTTTGTCTAGTTGGTGAGAGCAGCTTAATAAGGCTAGGCTATAACACAATACCATGTCTCTTAGGCCGTTAATGCTTTCAAGCAGAGGTGAAACTACACACACCGGGGTGTATGCAGAATGAGCTGAGCAATTCAGTTCATCAGATACCTTTATATACGTGACTGTGACTACCTCTACATACACACATCGTAAAAGGCAGATAAGTGAAGATATATGCAAAGCCAAGCACAGTCACCCGGCCGTAAAAGGGGGTAGTTCCCATTGTTATAAGATAACATTCTGCTTTACGCTTTACGACTTGACCTTTGACACCAGGACCTGCTCATCCTTGAGGTTTCCCAGATCAAACTTTCCTCCAGGTCAAGAGGTAAAGAACACACACGCACACATTATTATTTTCCATAGCATTCCCCCCTTTGATCATATAAATGATCACATAGAGAAATAATGAAAACCTACAGGACCTCAGATATGTTCATCAATCTCATTAAACATTAGAGTCAAATCAGTGTAACTGTCTGCCAAGGCAGCTAACATTTTCAAATTCTCAATTTGATCGGAGTCTGTACTACCTTTGCCAGAATCATCAAATGGGGATTCCCCTGGGTTTTCATTATTGTTATGGCATCATCATACATGTCTTTTTAAAAATCATCCAAATAATTTCCTTCTGTAGGAACCTTTTTGTCAACCTGGGATCTCATTATGGCAATACAGCAAGGTCCCACAAAAGCTGCACAACAGTATAATAAAAGGCACATCACTATTATTGACATTAGAACTTTAGCAAGCTTTGATCCAACCCATCCAAACATACCGTTTAGCCAGCTAAATGGGTCCCAGTCTGAACTGATTCCTCCCTCGTTACTCATTTCATCCCTAAGGTCTTTTATCTTTTCTATGGCAAGTGAAAGCCAGCCATTCTTGCTACTCTCATCCAGAATGAATGTGCAGTACAAATAGCACGAATCACCCACAATAGCACATACCCCTCCCTCTGCAGCATTATGTAGATCTAGGACAAACCCATTTTACAATGCCATCAAACGGTTGGCTCTCAATTCACTCCTTACACCGGTCAGTGCATCTACAGTGTTATTCATGAATTGCATCATATTATCTTATAATTTGTGTGTTTAGCATTAGCTGTGGGTTGTATACTCAACCCTGATGCGAACACCAACTATAACTTATTGTGACTAGGCACACAGAGGCACTGTGATTGGCAGCTTTGGGAAACAAAAAAGTAGCGGAAGTTGTTGAGTGTTGCATCATTGCACAAACATAGCATGGTTTCTTACCAGATTTCCCAATAGTATGATTCATAAATCGATACCACATGTTATTTTTAAACAAGCTGTAGTCTGCTCCGGTCAGCCATGACACGTTGAGCTGGCACACTTCTCTTGTCTCGCGGGGGCGCGTGTCGTTTTTGGAGCGGCTGTTGTTATAGTCCTGCTGTAGGACTGATGGTGTGTCGTCCTGGCTCCATCCTGCTGGCTTTGGAGGAGTAAAAGGTTAGTAACTTCTTCTTCCTGGGTAGGGAGCGATGGTTGGTCTGGCAGAGGTGGCGCCTTCTTGCACTGGCTAGCGAGACTCCAAGTTGATCTTTCGGCGACCTTCACTGCGTGTTGTCAGCAACACCTGGTACGGTCCTTGCCACCTGGGATGGTTCCACCTTTTCCTTCTGCAGTCCTTAACCACCACCCAGTCTCCTGGTTTGATGGACTGGAGTGATCCTTCCAATGGCTTAGAAAAGATGTCACCTATGATCAGACAGTACTTTTTGCATTCACATTCAAAACACAGTTTTATGGGAGTAATTTGAGAAGCCTTGTGTATACCACTGTCTGTTCATAGCTTCCACCATCCCCCCTTTTGACACATGATCCTTTCCATGTGTCAACACTGCATAAAAATGAAATAAACAGACACGGGTTCCAATTTGGACCAATCCAAATATTATCAGCATATTAGCAACATATTAGAAGGGCCTTTTCTCCAGCCCTTCTTTTCCTGGGGAGGAGCTCTTCTCTGGGCTTCAACCAGTTCTGCAAAGGAGGCAGTTGGGGTTAGATCTTGTTTTTGTTGTGTGAGCTGCCAGCGAGGCTTGTGCGATTGTGCAGTATGTTTTGCAGTATGCAGCAGCATCAGCTCTTGCATTTCCTCTAGAGACTTCGTCTGTTCCACCTGTGTGAGCAACACATTTACAAACAGCAATTTCAGCAGGGAGAAGAATAGCATCCAAAAGGTTACCAATTAGTTGTGAATGTGTGATTGTTTTCCCTGTTGGTGTCAAAAAAACTCGAATTTTCCACAATGTACCAAAATCATGTATCACGCCAAATGCATATCTACTGTCTGTGTAGATAGTTACTGATTTTCCTTCTGCCAATATACAAGCTCTTGTTAGAGCAAACAATTCAGCAGCTTGTGCTGATAGGTGGCCTGGCAATGTTTCTGATTCTATTATGCCACGCAGGCTGACTACAGCATAGGCTACCCATGGTTCACCAGTATCTGGATTTCTTTCTGCTGATCCATCTACAAACCATTTGGGTGAAGGGTTTTTCAGGGTTAGGTCATTCTAATGTAGGTGCAAGATCCCTCAAACCAAGCATATATTTGTCAGTCCACGTGACGCAGTCAGTCGGTGCTAAACCACGGTTATGAGCTATATCCTGCAGGGGTTGTGCCAACTGTGCATATCCAGAGATCCACTGTCTACAGTAGCCTGTCATGCCAAGAAAAAACCATCACTTACTTTTTAGTTTGTGGCTTCTTTTGTTGGTGAGCAAATCAACAGATCATGTACTTACTGTATCAGAGTGCTCCTATGTTCAAATAATCATAAAATTGTGATCACGTTTACTTGGTGCAGTATGTCTGCTGCTGTCTGTATGGCTACAAAGGTTGTATCTATCTGTCCTATGTATCTATAAATTAATTTTGTACTCCTCTCTCTCGCTCTCTCTCTCTCTCTCTGTGTATCAGTGTCTGACCGGCAGTACGAGGTGAGGGTGTGGGCTTTCAACAAGCAGACAGAGGGGGCAGCTGCCACGTGGAAAGGAAGGACAGAAAAGGCCCACGACAGACGTACGGTTTCTGTTAGCACATGTGTATGTGCCTGTGTCTGGTGTGTGTGTGTGTCTGTGTGCGTCTGTGCCATTTACGATGCATTCTGGATTCAAAGCAAAAGCAAATGTGTGTACTTGTGTGTTGTAGCGCCGTTGCTGCCCATAGGGAGCCCCCCTCCGTTGCCCCCCAGCAATGTCCAAGCCACGGCCAACAGCTCCACTTCCATCTGGCTGCGCTGGGAGAAGCCGCGGTTCAGCAGCGTACGCATCATCAACTACACAGTGCGCTGCAGCCCAGCGGGCATCACCAACGCCTCACTGGTCTCCTACTACACCAGGTCAGACCTACTCATTGTTATTGGAGGAAGCCGAGTAGCTGCCAATGTCCATCATTTCACAAGAATCATGTACTATGTATCACTGTCTGCTTTCTTCAGTACTTCAGTTTCCCTCTCATTGTTACATACTGCATGTATTCTAATACTTTTCATAATGCTTCCACCATTTCATCCTGTTTAGAAATTGTTTTTATAATATTATGTTATATTAGAAAAATATGTTGATCACATGCTAATATATTTGTATATTAGAAAAACATATGCTCACATCCATAAGTCATCTCCAAAACAAAAATCATCCCAGGTTGAGAGCCAGTGCTGTGAGTGATGCGCGCTGTCTAGCTACCACTTACTGTAATTGGATTTCCAAACTCTGCTGCTCTACTGGCTATTAAGAGGAACTGGGTTAGAAGGTGATTGGCAGGTATCCAAGTCACTTGTTGCTTCGGGCACAGGGTGGTCATCAAGGAAATACTAGGAAATAGTGTGTGAAAGATGTGCATGGTGGTTTAGCCTGGGGATTTGCTTTCCACCACCGGTCTGATTTTGACAAAACCTGAAGGGATGATACGTTTTAGCATTTAAAAAAAATACTATATACTATAATTAAAGGTCAAAATGTCTAACCTTTAAAGTCCTATACCTTAAGTCTGATTGACATGAAACGTGCTACACTCATCCATCTATCTTAAATTACACTGACTGGCCTAATGAAGGCACTATAATTTAAAGTCATGATTTCAGTCTTGGAGCATAGACATGGAGATCCTGGGCTAAAGTGGCGTAGTGCGTAAAGACCTGTGCATTATATAGAGCTCATAATTGTGCAACCTGCTGGTAATAATAGGTAATAATAAAAAAGTAATAATAAATATTGTAGCAGCACTAGTGGGGTTACAGTCCGTTCCATAGTGCAAACTGTACTAAACTAAACAAACAAAAGTAAACTATTCTTTTTCAGTCAATACAGTACAATGCGATACAATATCAATACAGAATCTAACCCATGCCTTGCACACTCAGAAGTGTTTCCTTAGTTTCGATCGTCCTCTCTCCCTGTTTGTGTTGCAGCTCTGCTCAGGAGATTCTGCTAGGGGCGCTGAAGCCCTTCACCCGCTACAAGCTGGCAGTGCAATCCAATGGAGTGGACGTGGTAGGACCCTTCAGCGGCACCGTGGAGGAGTCCACTCTGTCTGACCGTGAGTCTAGTGCAGCCCTTAATGTTCTATTCATTTTATAAAGACAGAACGCAAGAAAGAATATGCAAGGAGAGTCTACATCTACATGTTGTATTGACATTACGCCGCAAGCAAGGATATATAAATAAACAACCAAAAAATATACTAAGAATAACAAAATATAATCTATAAAAAACATCCTCAAAAACTGAAATGGTACAATCATATTTATGGCCTTTAAATTGATAATCAGCAGCACAGGGAACCGGGAGGGTATTAGGATTCAATCAGAACTCAGAAAAACACAATTTTGCTCTCGGGGAGCTACGCAAACAGTAGAAGACTGTACTACAGTATGTAGCTGTGTGGGCATGAGGCATTGGTGGAAAAGAGGCAGTGTGGCAGTGTGGCCACTGAGCCTTCTCTGTATACATAAAGGTTCAAAAATAATTTAGAACGGCTTCATTTTAGTAGCGTGGCATTGACCAGCATTTTTATTTGGTACAGATTCATGATGGTGTGTGCATGGCCTTAAAAAGTATTAAATTGTCTTAAATACAGATACTCTGGTGTGTGTGTGTGTGTGTGTGTGTGTGTGTGTGTGTGTGTGTGTGTGTGTGTGTGTGTGCGTGTGTGTGTGTGTGTGTGTGTGTGTGTGTGTGTTTGTGTGAGTGCTCATGCAGACCAGCCTATTCAGTGAGTATGATTGGGGCTGGCCAGCTGACAGGGGGATTAATAGTTGGCAACGCTGGCTGATAATTGGCTGTAATAAAACACCCAGATGGAGAGGTGGCCCTTATGTTGGCCGGGAGCTCTCTCGGCCCGTCAGCCAAGCGGTGGCAAGGACGGGCCGAGTCAGGAGCGTGCCGCTTTTAATAACATTATTACCACCAATCACGCTCTCCACTGCCCTGCATTGTCACCTGAACCCCAGCCCATTCCCTCTTGTCCCACTCCCCCCCCCTGTTCCTGTACCCAGGTGGCAGGGACACAAGGCCCCAGATGGCTGGCACATGACATGTCACACCCCCCACCAAGAGAATATACATTCCCCAGCTGTGGCGCCTAATTTTTGGGCTCTAATTACTGAACCCCTCACTTCTCCTCCAGGGCCCTCCACACCTCCAGACAAGCTGCAGCTGAGTGCTCTGGATTCCTCCTCTGTGCTGGTGAGCTGGCGCCCCCCGCTGGAGCCCAACGGTATCATCGTTAGCTACAGGATCCTGTACAGTGGCAACCTCAGCCAGCCTGAACACTTGTGGACGAATCTCTCTCAGGATGGTGGGTGCTGACTGGAGTGACGCCACAATAACATTCATCTTAAACTCCTATTCTATCTTGTTTCAGGATTTTTTCTTGAATAAAGAAAATATCTCACATTATCTTCCAATATCTTGAAACAAGTGGAGGGAACTTTTTTTTTTTTTTCAAGATTCTTGACACCAGTTAAACTGTGTGAAAGACCAACAATCTCTCTCTCTCTTAATGTCTCTCTCTCTCTCTCTCTCGCTCTCTTAGGGATCATTACCAGTGTGGAGGTCCAGGGCTTGTCCAGTGGCACCCGCTACTTCTTCAAGATGGGAGCATCCACTGAGGTGGGGCAGGGGCCTTACTCACCTGTAAAGGATGTGCACACTCAGAAATATGGTAAGTGTCAAATGACACATCTGAAGGATGGAGTGATAAAAGGTAATAGTAGTAATAGTGGTAGTGGCATTGAAATACTGCCAGTAGTAGCAGTAATTGCAGTAGTAGTAACAGCAGTAGGAACAATAGTTGTATTGATACTTGATTGGCAGTGTTACATACAGAACCACACACAATTAGGACACTACCTGCAGAGACAGAACAGAAAACAATGATAACGTACAGAAACCAGCAATGGTTTTTCTCCCCTCCTTCGTATTGCACTCCATGTTTGTCTCACTCATATGCGCACACACACTGAAGTCTTTCACTGTGCAGTAGAATTACTTTAAGCATTTAAATCACCTGGAAGAGAGGATTTACCTACTCACTACTCACAGAATACCTTTTGTGATCGACCACTTACCTGACATTGTCTGACTTGTCCCGATACAATACGCCCCCACCGCCTGGCACTACAAGCGGCTTAAAACAGTCGAGAGAGGGTGTCTCTGCCTCACATCCCTGGCCCCAAGCTCTGCACCTCGACAAAGAGAGTAACAGGTTTATTTTGGTCACATGGGTTGTGTTAGTGTTGCCAGTATGCAGTGTGAATGAGACTGAGAGCTCTTGCCATCTGTTTCCTCTCCTCTCTCGCCAGACTGACAAGGATACCCTCATAATATCAGTGAATCAATCAATTAATATCAATGATCTGCTCTCCCTAGTCAAATGTTGCCTCTTGCTTCTTTGCTGTTGGAAGTTTGTCTTAGATGATGGAATCAATACATGCTGGCATAGTCTCATTACATCATTTGGCAAATAATTCTTAGTGTGTTTTCAACCTCCTCAGGGCACTAGATGGGTGGGGAATGCCACTGATAGTTATTTATCTGATTTTTTTTACCTTTTCTCCACCTGTTCCATGTTGTTCGTACAGAGCTGGACATCCATGCAGTGACAGGCATCATAGTTGGTGTGTGTCTGGGGCTGTTATGCATCCTCCTCTGCATGTGTTTCAGCTTCCGTAATGGCAAGGCCAGGTATGGTAACACCAGCGCTCATTAGGTGCCTACGTACCTACTTACCTATCTCTCTACCTACTGTTCCTTACTCACTGTGTATTTCACAAACATAAAGCAACTGTACGGTTTGTCTCATTCATTCTATACTGTCCCTTCTGCCTCTCCTCCAAACAGGGAGGTATCTGGGGGGCTGGACTCCACCGCTCTGACCCCCCAGTACAGGAGGGGAGGCTGGCCTGTGCCCCCCGCTGTGCCAGAGTGCAGCGAATGCCACGAACTGGAGACGCTGATGCCCCCGGGCAGCCAAGAGCCTGGACAGCCCCTGGCAGAGGCCCCCGAGGAGCAGAGCCTGATGGCCAGTGCTGGTCCAGGGGCAGGGGAGGACGTCCCCGCAGCTGAATCCAAGGTCAAAACCTGGGGGGGAGGGGGTTCATTTGCAGTTGGGGCTTGAATATTCTACTGTTGTTGATAGAGGAATAGCATTCATAATCTTTGTGCCTTGGTGTCCACTCGTCTGATTCCTGCTCCCTCCATGTTGTTCTGCTTGCAGGCTGCGTGGAACGGCTCAGTGAGTTGCAACTGGGCCAACAGAATCACCAGATACAGAGACACCGTGACAGAAGACTCTCCGACACTCATCAACGGAGCTCTCAACATGCTAACGAATGATAACGGCAAGGTAAATGAACTAAATACATCTGCCTACCTACCTAACACCTGATTTGGGAGGCCACCTCCCAAATGTCAGTTGACATCGGTAACAATGATCCACACTCCTGACATGCCCCTGAGCCAAGACAGCTAAGCCCTAGGGAAATGTAAGCCAACCTGCTCCAAGGATGGGTATTGAAATCCAGTTAGTGGAAAATACTGTGAAATACTGTGAATGAACAGGAAGTTGCTTGCAATATATCATTGTGGCTGTGCCTGTCCCTAAAAATACACCCATACATATACGTATACATATACATATACATATTGTTATCCAGGACTGTGCACAGAATGTGACATTGGTGTTGTTTTGTTGCAGGACTTAGAGGACCGTCTCTGTTCGTCCCTGTGCAGCAACCAGGTCGAGGCGGAGGTCATCGTTCACTCGGAGCTGTCAGATCCAGAGAGAGAGAAAGAGGAGGCGGGTAGTAATGGGGAGGAGGATTCTGACGACAGCCGGGGACCCTCACTGTCCGAGGGCAGATATTCCCCTGCCAGCCAGAATAGCAAGCCAGGACAGGAGGAACCTCTAGAAACGCTATCACTGGCCCAAAGCCCCTCGGGTCCCTCCCCGATGAAGTTGGTGGCTAATCACAATGGGGAGCTTGAAAGCACGGGAGCCCAGCTGACTGCAGGTGTGCAGCTGCCCCAGGACGTGGGGTTGACCAATGGCTTCCACTCCCCCAAGACCAGGCGGCCCGAGTTGAGGCCGGAGCCCCGGGAGAACGGGGACTCCAGACACTGCCCCTTGGCACCAGGGAAGGCCATCTCCTCTGGGCTGCCTCTGTCCCCTGCCCCCTTTGACAGCTCCGGCCTTGTCCACTCTACCTCAACACCACACAGTTACCTGTGCCCGTAGCCTCTGCAGGAAGGGCACCAACCTCTACACACACACACACCCCACACACACACACACATACACACACACACACGCACATACAGACACCAGGCTGATTTCCTTTCTTTTATTTACCCAGGAAGAACCCCTAAGGATTATTTTTATGCACCTCATTATCGGAATTGTTTTCTCTCACTTACAAAGTTTTTATAGGTACTCTGAATCCATTGTTTCATATGTGTGTATATATAGTATATATATTTTTTAGTGCTAGAGTCTATGGGTATGCCCACGGGAAAAAGGATTTGACCAACCAGATGGAAGCAGATTGAAGGAGGCTATTCCCACTGTGTCGCACATGGCTCCGTTCCACTCAGGAATGAGAAGGCCTGGAACGTCCCTTGATTGAGTGAGCACTTGGGCAGGCTATCATGGCGGAACTGCAGGCTCATTCGGTCTCCCTGGGCTTCGTCGTATGGATGCTACTTTACCGTGGCACTGAGGAATAAGCCTTAAAGAGTATCTACACACTCTGAGAGTGCAGAACAACCGTCTCTCTCTCCATCCTCCTGCTGTCTCAGGGTCCACACACACACGCATATACACACACACAAACACAGAAAGCGAATGCACTTGCATTAATGTGTTTATTCCATTGTATCTCTTAAACACACACACACACACACACACACACATAGATAAACATTTCCTGACTGGAGCATGGGGGTCTCAGGTGCCTAATTATTCTAGGCGCATTTATAAGCTCTGTATATTTATAGAGATGATTATATTCAATACAAGTAGGAAACACTTGAAGTCAACGTGAAGGAAAAATGAAAAAAAACAACACAAAATGTAAAAAGATAGAGGATATAGAGATGGTACAGTACATGAAGCATTCTATTCCAAAATGCTATATATCCACGTGTTACCATGAGATATCCACCATTATCAAATGGTGGATATCTCATTCTTCACATGGATATGTTGATATTGGTTTAATTATGTCAATGGCAGAACTAGAGGAGATGTTACACCAGCCCATCTGTCCAACATTCTCCCGGTTTGGAAAAAATGAAAAAATGTGTTATATCACAACCATTTTGGTACACTGACCCCCAAAATGGCCTAAATCTAGTTCTTCAAGTAATGGATGAGATTGCTACTCGTCATCAGCCAGTACTTGAAGTTTAGCAATCTGGTTTTGGCAGTGAAAAAGGGGGAATTGGTGCATCCCTACTCCTGATCAACAGCACTACCTCATTTCTTTACAGGACGGTTTCCAGTGTGGTTTTATTAGTGTTGTGCAACTACCACCTTTTTAAGATCTTTTTCTTGACTTGTCTGAATTCACAGCCTTGGGTTTTTTGCAGAAGTATTTCGTCCGACACTGACTGTATGTTCTCGTGTTATGTCAAGCGGGAAGTGACATCGCGTCGGTGCACAGCATCTTCTTCTCACATCTCTGCTCATACCATGTCACCCGATTGATTGTGTCACTCGATCTTGTGTTTCTGTTTAATCCCCCTGAAAAAAAAAAGGACACAAACTGGGGGTGTACCTCAACTCATCTCTAACTTGTGGGAAGGGTTACTCTAGTACTCTAAAGCTTTGGACAAGTGGTGATATCAACTGTACACTATGTTCTCCATTGATGGTGTATCTGTGTGATTCTGAGACAATGGCAGCCCTGTCTTTACTATATGTCAAGGTTGGGATCAACTCACTTTCACTTCACTCAACTCAACTGTACGGCAAAAGGTTTTGAATTGTGAAGAATATCCACTTCTTAGTTTGATTGAATTGAAAGAGATTTGAGTCCATCCCTGCTGTATATGATGTCTCATCGTCTCTCAAGTGGCTCTCTACTAGAAATGGATTGGAGATACCTTGGAGAGCACTTCCACAGTAGCCACGTGTCCATCTCTGTCCATGCAAGTGTCTAAATCTCACCAGCTACACCTCAGTCATATCAAAACAGAATTGTAAATAGTTCCTTACCTAGAAAAGAAAACACCCTCAACCATTTTCTTACCAACGTAATTGCATTTGCTCTAAAACTGTTTTTTTGTTCTTGATTTTCTGAACAAAATGCTTGGTTGTAACCTCACAGAGACTTATTTTTATAGTCTTGCCATATATGTAGTTAGTATTGCAACACCAGATAAACATAGCGTACTGTGGTAGCAGTCGTCATGTGGGGACAGAAGTGAATGTGTTCTTAACAGACTTGGGTCAAATGATAGGAAGAAATTTTTACTGCTTGTTTCTTACCTGCTCCCAGTACCACATGGGTGGGGTTGTACCACACCAGGATAATCCAGATAGTGCCAACTGAGTGGTCAATCACACAGTTGTCAAATACTATCTGACCCAGGTTCTCAAGTTG
The DNA here is from genome assembly GCA_034670385.1 of Hoplostethus mediterraneus. Taxonomy (NCBI): domain Eukaryota; kingdom Metazoa; phylum Chordata; class Actinopteri; order Trachichthyiformes; family Trachichthyidae; genus Hoplostethus; species Hoplostethus mediterraneus. The sequence goes on from JAXDDW010000004.1 coordinate 12,690,577, forward strand.
TACTGATACTGTTTCTCATCATCCTCCTCGAAAGCCTGTGCGTCCTGAGGATGGCCCGTGTGCGGCTACTTTCACCAAAGGGCTCAAAGTGTTCTTTGCTCAAGCAGTCGAAGAGTCCAGAAAGCAGCATTTTCTCGAAAGCATTCCAGTTTGATACTTTAAACATACCTCACTCAGTCCATGTCAGCCGTGATTAACTTTCAGCAAATATACTGCAGACTAATGTGAAGGCTGTCATGCTCTTACCCATGCCACTGTAAGAAGAGGAGTGCTAAATATTCCAGCCGATTGCTAAAGCTAGGCTATGCTCCTGCTACTCTGACAGGCTTCATCCAGGCCCGGGCTGAATTCAAACACCCAGCAATGCAATTGACTCCATTTGACACCCGAGTAGACTAAAGCAAACTATAACATTGATTTGCTAATGCTCTTCTGCCCGGGACTGGCCTGATTAACACTTAAAAATTAAAAATAAAATGTGCACTAATTTGTCATGGACACATAAAGCATTTTGACATGCATTGTTTTGCGCCACAGAGTCTTAATTTGTGGATGTTGTTCAGTCAGTTACATAAAGGAGAAGTCCATCACGTTTGTGGTGCTGGAGTTAGACTGTTTGATACTGTAGTTACCAAAATCAATGTTAGTCTGAGTTAGGCTATGAAATGGTGCTTGTTAATAGGTACAGTGTAGATAGTAGTGTGTGTTTTCAATAACATGCTCTATTTAAGCTTATAGGGGTTTCATGTTCACTGTTATGTTACCACAGAGGTGTCTGTTAAATCACACGTCTGTTTTAGCTGTGCGTCAAGTCTTACTGCAGTAGTGGATTTGTGTGGCGCGAGGAGCTGACACGGTGCGTCTAAAACTAGGATTAGCATAAAACTGCCTCCAGCATAAAGGATGTATGTTCTCCTTATAGGAGTTCTATTCAGTATTTTAACCACTATCCTTGAAATAACTTTTAAAAATCCATTTCCTTGTTTTTTTCTATTGTTTTTGGCTCGGGCAATCCGACATGAGGAAGATGTCTCATTGCTCTCATTTCATAGAGGTGTTCATTACTTTGATAATTGCATTTGTTGCATCCTCCTTTTGTAAGGGATTAATTAAATAGTATACCTCATGTTGATACTGCACATTTTATAACAAGTGGATAGAACAAATTGGTTTAGTGAGCCAAGTTTGTAGAGGAGGACAGGATCGACTGATTGTTTAGTTTTACCTCAGCATGAATTATTGATCATTACAGTGAGTTTCCATAGCCTGGATGCATATACTGTAGTGGTGATGGGGTAAACAGACGAGGGGAGGAAGGGGTCGGTGGAATTCCATCAAAACTGACTTTTTGGTTGTTACTCTGCAATGGTAGAGCTTTCCCAAGTTATTTTCACTAAGTATTTAAAGGGTTTAATAATGGGTTGTCAAGATCAGAGATCCTGTACATATATTAAACATCTAATTATGATGTTGATCCTGTTTGAATTGTTGATCCTAAATTATTTATATTTCTAAATTACTTTCTTTCTTTCAAACGATTAAAAAAAAAAACAGGAGCAAAGACAATAAAAAGCATGCTTCTGCTGAATAACAGCCCAACAGTTTGTTTTTGGTGGAATGCCACTTTAATATAACCCAGGTTATAGAAGTGCCAAGCAGGGAGTAAGGGGCTAATGGGACGTCCTCCCCATGCAGGTCATACCTCTCAGTGCAGACGGCCATTTAAAAATAATTGTCTCTTCTCTACTCAGGTGCCCCATCTTTGCATTAAATTGTAGAGTGTCACGCCAGCATATCCGACTCAGATACGTGTAATTTGTTGTCAAACAAATCCTTCTTTTGTTCTTCTGGAAAGAAAATCAAACAGCTTATGGACAGATGATATTGCTTTTTAGTTTTGTACAAATCAATCAGTGTATTCTGTCTCCCTGGCTTTCTCTGTCCATTCTGGTGCTTTGTGGTGAGCTGCCTTGTCCAGTGATGTCACATTGTTGTGCAGTTTTGTACGTCTACTTCTATATTTTTTTGTGTACCAGCTCAACTGTGCTTCTCATGTGTAAGCACAGATTCTGTGGCCATGTGCCGCCAGTGAAACTCAGCAGTTATTTTGAAACCTTTGTAATCATTGTGCGCTGAACAAGACCTCATTCATGTCAAAGACGCAATACATATATATACACCTATCAGCCGTAACATTAAAACCACCTGCCTACTATTGTGTAGGTCTCCCTCGTGCCGCCAAAACAACTCTGACCACAAGACCTCTGAAGGTGTCCTGTGGTATCTGGCACCAAGATGTTAGCAGCAGATCCTTTAAGTCCTGTAAGTTGCGAGGTGGGGACTCCATGGATCAGACTTGTTTTTCCAGCACATCCCACAGATGCTCCATCGGATTGAGATCTGGGGAATTTGTAGGCCAAGTCAACACCTTGAACTCTTTGTCATGTTCCTCAAACCATTCCTGAACATTTTTTGCAGTTTGGTAGGTCGTGTTATCCTGCTGAAAGAGGCCACTGCCATCAGGGAATACCGTTGCCATGAAGGGGTGTACTTGGTCTGCAACAATGTTTAGGTAGGTGGTACATGTCAAAGTAACATCCACATGATGACCCGAGGTTTCCCAGCAAAACATTGCCCAGAGCATCACACTGCCTCCACCGCTTGCCTTCTTCCCATAGTGCATCCTGGTGCCATCTCTTCCCCAGGTAAACGACGCACACGCACCTGGCCGTCCACATGATGTAAAAGAAAATGTGATTCCTCAGACCAGGCCACCTTCTTCCTTTGCTCCATGGTCCAGTTCTGACGCTCACATGCCCATTGTAGGCGCTTTCGGCGGTGGACAGGTGTCACATGGGTACTCTGACTGGTCTGCCACTACGCAGACACCTTTCCATCGTAGCCAGCATTGACTTCTTCAGCAATTTGTGCTACACTAGCTCTCCTGTGGGTTCAGACCAGACAGGCTAGCCTTCGCTCCCCACGCGCATCAATGAGCCTTGGGCGCCCATGACCCTGTCGCCGGTTCACCGGTTGTCCTTCCTTGGACCACTTTTGGTAGGTACTAACCACTGCTTACCGGGAACACCCCACAAGACCTGTCGTTTTGGAGATGCTCTGGCCCAGTCATCTAGCCATCACAATTTGGCCCCTTGTCAAAGTCGCTCAGATCCTTATGCTTGCCCATTTTTCCTGCTTCCAACACATCAACTTCAAGAACTGACTGTTCACTTGCTTCCCAATATATCCCACCCCTTGACAGGTGCCATCGTAACGAGATAATCGATGTTATTCACTTCACCTGTCAGTGGTTTTAATGTTGTGGCTGATCAGTGTATATGTTTTGTACGCAATATACATAAAGGCATACGCAATATATATATCAACACTGAGCCAATTGTAGGAGCACTTAATAGATTAGCACTTCTACTGGGGCCATGGGAAACTTTGGACTGTCAGCTTCACATTTCTAGAAGTGCAATTTACTCAGTCTGTTAAACCACAGATGGACTACTCAGTGTTAGCCATGGTGTCCTCGGCCATGATGTGTGACAGAAACATTGCTTGTTCAGAGGGATTGGGCACAGGCAAGGTAGTGCTTGTGGTTTGTAGACGTATTTCCACTGTGTTCCCATATGTGAAAATGTCAAAACTCACAGCAAATCTCAAGATGTCTGTGGAAACTACTCTTGTGTAAATAAACATCAAAGAAAGATGAAAATGAGGATCAGTGGGATTCTTTGTATCTTGTGATGTCACATGGATTTCCTTTTGCTCCCTTTTTTTTCCTACTCAAGTCAATTAAATTCCCGATATGAACTCTTTTCCTGGCATTTACCTTCACAAAAGTGACATTTAAGATCCCGGAGAGCTTGCCTACTCGGGTTATTGCTTGTCATATTCCAATCATTTTGACCTTTATGTTATATCCCAGTGTACAATATATTGTGCCGTGTTGGGTTGCATTCAGATATTAAAACTGATCTCACCTCCTTAACTGTGAGAAGGGTGAGAGATAGAGCCATGTACCGGATTTGTTGGATGATCATGCAAAACTAACTTAATTAACCTAATTACCACAGTATATTGGCTTCAGCGGTTGAGTCATAAAATTCTTGTATATACGATGGAAGCACTGGCCCAATTAAAGCTCCATTCTGGTCTATTACTTCCAGTCAACCTAATAACATGGCAGACCATATTCATGTTAGGCTTGTATTAGTTCGTAATTGCCCACTTATTTTTTGATGAGAAAACTGTCTCCAATACAATACAGCAGTCTCTCCAATACAGCAGCTTGAGTGACATCTCTGCGATTCTTATTCAATGCCACTTAAAACAACTTGCAGCCCTTTTTTTTGTGTTAAGTAGGTCAAGAAATCATTTGGCACTCATTACACCACATCTCTAAACTTTTTAACACTGGGGATACTTGTTTTGGAGATAATTATTCCTCCTCAGGCTGGTACTGTATTTTCAATGCATGCCGTATTAGACAAATTGCTAATAGTTGCTGTTCCAATTCCCTCAAAGGGCTGTGGGTTATTTCACTAAATCTGATGCAACTGTCTTCTAAGGGGACAGTTAAATCAATCCTGTGTATTTTTAACTGACTCGGTACAAGCACCATCCAGGTATCGTGCCTATGGTTCTTTTGTGCCCCACCTTTTAGCTTCAGGCTAATCATAAATTGTATTTACAGTTGCTATTCGTGGAGTAGCCACTGGGGGGTAGTGTGCTCCTTCCCAGCAATTCCTTAAGATATTGAGAAGCAGCCTGGTGCCACTCCCATTAGGAGAGACTGAAGTGTTGCACCTCATAGACTTTCCTGACCTCATCGAACGCTGTTGCTATAAATATGAAGTGTGTAAATGTGTTACGAGACTGCAGGCTATTTACCTCTCCACAGCTTTTGATGCACAGGAAGTGAGAAATATTCCTTGATCACGCTGATGCCCTCTCAGCAACCCAATCCCAATCCTAGTGCCATCAAATACAGGGTGTGTGGAGTTGTGTGTGTGTGTGTGTGTGTGTGTGTGTCTGTCTGTGTGAGAGAGCAAGGTAATAGAGAGATATGGGGTGAGATGAAGGTAGGAGACTTAAGACAGGGGCACTGAGGGGACATTGCATGGCAGTTCCCCCTGAAGAGATAGATAAAAGCTCTCGCTGAGCCACAGAGGGGTCTGATTCACTATCTTCAACCGCTCATCACTGTTAATCAGGGCACTAGCCATCATGGCAGATCCCTTGGGAAGACACACACACACACACACACACACACACACATACTGTACCCACCCACGTACATGTCTGTGTCTGTGTGCATGTATCTGAGCACTGGTGATGCTCATAGGCCACTAATATGTATTGTTAGTGTGCATATTGTGTTCCCCTCCTTCCACAGCGGAGTGGTCTCCAGGCTAGTTCAGCATGCCTCATATTTCATCTGAGAGGCAGGCTAGTGGAGCTCAGAGAGTCAGGTGAGAGGCTGTGCTAATGAGGTAGAGCTTGCGGCCCGTTGGGAAATAACTGCGGAGCTCTTGAATCAGCCCATCCATTCTGCCTCTTCTTGCTGTGGCCTCTACTACTAGACTACTACAGTCAGCAGCATCAGCCCTGCGTAGTTCAGTACAGTGCAGTGTCGCTCCTGTGGCCTGCATCAGCAGGTTTGTGCTCACTGTGCTCTTTAGGTCAAAATATACCAGACCTGGATCAAATAGTATTTGTTTATCATTCTTAGCTCTCGGACTACCAGATGAATGGTATCAACAACTAGCGACACAGAAGAAGAATCGGGCTCCAACAACAGCAGCGGAAGTGCAAGAATAAAAATAGTCACGATCTCTCCATTAAAAATAATGTTTATTTATCTAGAGAATATGCAAGACAGGATGTTTCATGTCCCCTGCCTCAAACCCTGAAGAAAGCCTCTTCGGATGTGCCATCATGTTTCTTATAATGAAGAACTAAACTGACTTTAAACTACATTCATGCATTATTTTTTTTTATACTTTCTCTCCTATGTGGTAAATCCATCTTGTACTCTAACTAGGTTCAAACAAATATCAATAATTACTAGTGACTACTATTTGAACCAGGTATGAAATGTACACAGTTCATTTGGCTTTTCACACTGGCCTGCCAACGACCTCATCCACTCAAAGCCTCGTATTGACAGCGTCTTCTTTCCTCTGTCTATTCCAGCTTTATATTCCCATATAAAAGCTCCTGGTGTCTCAGTGGGCGAGGACGTATGCCATGTTGCCAGTGATGACATGGATACAAGACTTTAGTTGAATGTCATTCCATCTCTGTCTCTCTTTCCTTTCTTCCCTGCCCTTTGATAGTGGTTGCCTTTGAATAAAGCAGAAATATACTCTAGAGTAATAAAGAAATAAAAGTGTGTCCTTTGTAAACTTGCTCTTGCTCAGGGATCTGTATTCTCTGATGGTGATCCCTTCTTCTCACAGAAGTCTGAAATGGTATTCTGATTGAAAGATTGCACGCATACACACACCAGCAGGAGGTCCTGTGGTGATAAATATGTTGTGTGTGTGTGTGTGCATGGGTCTGTTTCTTCTACATGTGTGTCCGTTATTTTCTCCTGCGTTCGTCCAGCTATTCCCCGCCAACAGAAAATAACAGTACTTCTTGATAAGACATTCTCTCAATGTCAGCCCTACTGCAGGTTATAACCTGCCAATCAAATACTCCCCAAACTAAACAGAGACAGCCCGAGGAGAAAGAGCGTGGTGGAGGGTGAGGAGGAAGATAAATGAATGACGGCAGGGAGAGAGGGATTTGAGAAGAGGATGGATGTGGAGAGAGCCGCAACCCTCCATTCTGACTCATCTGCTTTATTTGGACTACATATCTCTGGAATCACATTAAATCCTGTGTGCTTTACAATAAGCTGTAATATACCCTATAAAATAGCTGTAAAAGGTGAGCTCGCTGGAGCCGAAACCAGGGAGGTGTCAGTAATGGCTGCGGGCTGCATTTGCTCCAGCTTCCTCCATCCCCTGGGCTCTGTCTGCCTCTCTCCATTCACCGTTGGTCAGCCACGATAGGACCCCAGAGGTGACGCTGCTTTAAACCCTACTGTATACCAATTTCCTTTACTACAACCAGGGGCAAGGTGTCACACTGCCTGTTATTTGGTGGCCGAGGATGGAAGTAATGGTGCATCGCTGACTCCCACGTCCAGAGAAGGGAGAGGCTTTCAAACCATGCACCGGGAAATGGATGCAGGAGGAGTCCTGTTTTAAAATCTCAGCGTTTTTGTATGGCCAATGTGAGATTGATAAGATGTTTTTATACTAAGTTTATTCATTTGATTTCTTCTCTCCAACATGGAATAGCAGTTATTTACGGCTGCTCAGATGCAGGACGAAAACAGTAGTGCACTGACAGCATGCTTGTGATGGCCTAGTGCTGGCTGGCCTTTTGGTCATTGGCTTTACATTGAGCCAACAATGGGTCAATCCAGCTATAGGTGTGAGCCAACCATGGCAAGGAAATTGCTCAGCCTTGGACAGTACTTGTGCATTAGGGCCTGCATGTTGTCTGCCAAAAAGGACTTGCTTAGTGTAGTGAGCTGGCTCCCGGCCATCAGTCATCCTACAAGGGTTTTACTTGCCCTTACATTACATCCACCTCTGACCTGATGTCATAGCTGCAGGAGCACAAATCTCTACATGCTTTACACCAGGGCTGGCAAAGTCATACATACACCCAGGCCGTCGACACGCAGCATATGATGCTTCTGGTGTTTCTTTGCGCCTGCTAGCATCGCACAGTTATTCCTTCTTACCATTTTATATTTAAAGCAGCAACATTGGCAATATGTAAAAGTCAAAGCGGCTCACTACATCTAAAGATATGTGGCTCAGATGAAAGCTGGACACAAGTGTGTACCCCGCCAGCATGCTTTTCCTTTTTTTTCTGCTTGCCCTAGCTCACCATATGTGTAGACAAAGGAAATAGAGGGAATACTCAGCCAATCCACACATTTGAGGCAGTAGGATGTTTGCCATCATAAAGTAGAATTCACATGAGTTTCTGATGGTCTAAGAACCAGGAGCCTTTGATGATTATATCAGGAAAAGAGAAGTACTGGAGCCGTGTCATGAAAGGAGGATGAGAGAACATGTTTTCTGGTTGTAAAGTGAATGCACCACACTGATAAAATGCACATAAAAGAGTCCACAAATTCAGCCTTACATATTTTGTCAATGAAACATCTCCAGAGAATATCACTTAATTAAATCCCATATTGGACTCTTATTAGCTCTCTGGTTTCTATTGCTCTTACTCACAAATATTGACCACTAAGATCACAGGAATTTTCTTTTAGAGTGGATTCTCTTTTAAGACATCCACGTGTCTAGTTCAGGGCACACACATTTTTGTCAGTTTTCAGTGTTATGTTGAAAATGTGTGTTGTCCATCTCTTGAAAAGAATGTAGTGCTGGGCGCTGAATGTGGCTGTGTTTGGTAGTGCAGCCTTGCTAGCTGGGCCTGATGTAGGAGCCTTATTTCCACATCAGTGAATGGTACAGGCTGAATCTCTGTAGGCTGGGTGACCCACTTTCCATCTCCAAGTCTGTGTGAGCGTTGCGCGCTACTCTGGCGTTATCTACACACACAAGTCACTGCCAGTGTCTGATGGCAAGAGGCAGGGGCAACAGCAAGGCAAGGCCACTGGTGAAGAAGCTCTGTTAGTGTAGCTGCCCCTGGTAGTCTGGGGCTAAACGACAGTCAAGTCTGTTTTGAGTGGGAATCCATGAGTAATTTCAGTCTTAGGTTTACTCTTCTTCTTTCTGAGATTGGGGTGCTCTAATTGAGATTCCTTAAAGGGGAATTTCCGGTATTTTTAAACCTGGGCTGTATGTGTACAAATTTGTCATTTATACCGCAAAAGAGCTACAAAAAGCTACAAATAACAATCTGAGCCTGTCAGTGGCCTGTTAGTGGACGTACTTTGATCGGCGCACTTGGGATTACGTTGCAGTCATAGCATAGTTTTGTGACTGCCGACTGAGGCGATCTACCGGAGCAATTCCAAAACGTTTTGTACCTATTTTGCGGTATAAATGACAAATTTGTACACATAGAGCCCAGGTTTAAAAATACCAGAATTCCCCTTTAACTGGATCACTTTCGGGCCATTGCTGTTCATACCTATGAATATGTGTATGCCCTGTGGCCAGCACAGTAGACATCTGCATTTCCAGCTGTCACCTAAGAACATGACTGCTAAAACAGGCCTCTGGCATTATGTGTGGGCCTCCATCCACAGACACCTGAAAGAGTAATGAAATATTTGACTAGTGAAAGCAGGTACATTTTACATGCTATTACATTTACACGTTGAGTGTAAGTGTAGGTCTCAAAGGGCTCAAAGGGCTCAAAGGGCTTCACAGTGTGAAAACAATAAGTGGTTAGTACAAAAATATAAAAATAATTGAGATTTTCTGTGTTGTGTTGTGATGTAGTCCTTCAGGGTTTGTGGAGGGTATTTAATCCCCCCAAAAAAGCTAGTAACAATAAATGTAAATTACAGATCTCATTAAACTCTCAACTCTAAAGATAAAACTTACTCAAGACAAAAGCAAGAGTAAACACTATAAAAATGCTCAAGTGTAGGTAAAAGTGGAGACATTTAAAAGTGCTTAATTAGTCAAAGAAATGTACCTGGGTGCAGTTGTAACTGATGTCAGTCCACATCTGACACACACACACATGCACACATACAATGTAGAGCCAGTTCATACACTGTTTATTAGCATTGCCCTTTCTCAAGACAGTACAACCACAGTAACTGTGTCTGTCCTTCTGGAGCTGCAGTGAACCGCCAGTGACCCTTAGTGTTTGGGACAAACCAGCCAAGGAAATTCCTCAAGGGCTGAGCCATTTATGTATGGCCTGTTTATTGCTGTGCTTATTTACACTAGATGCCTGTGAAGTGCCTTTGGAGCCATGTGCCTGGAAAATGTGTTATGGAATCACTGCATTATCTTGATCGGAAGGGGTAAGGGAGATAGGAGACTCGTTACTAGGCAACCTCTGTATGTCATTGCATCAGTCACTAGTAGTGGCAGACATGTCTGTTGTTACTCTGGTAAACACTGGGACAGGACAGGCTTGACTGCCTTGATGTATGAGACGCAAAGTGCCTCTGTGAAAATGGTTCCCTGGTTTGATCTACAGTGTCCATATCTAGTCTGGTTGACACTGCTAATGCAAAAGACTGTCGGGGGAGGGTGATCTATCCCTGCAGTGGATACAAAGACTTATCATCATTGACACGGGCCATGCGTGGTCCTTGCCTCGTAAAGTTTATTACACCAGTGGTTCTCACTTTGCTTTTTATTATATACACAGTCATGATTGAAAGTATGTGAACCTCTTGTGCAATAATAGACACTTTTTGTTTTTACCATGCAATCCTTATTCAATCAAAATAAACCTTTCCTGAACTGAAATAAAGGAGCTATATTTATCAATTTTATGTTGTTTTTTAGAGGAAATAAATGTAGTAAAATAAAATAGTTTGAAGGGAATTATAGGTGCAAAAATAAGTGAACCTCTTCTTACATCAGTTAAATCAAGTAGGTAAGTAGAGATGGGTAAATAACTGGATATGAAGTTAACCCATCAAAGGTCAGATCTTTGGTGAGTTTGTGTGGGGCTCCAATAAATACAGGTGAAAACCTGGTCAGTGGGGTAGCCCCTCCCTCCACTTAGAGGGAGCTGCAGCAATTAGGTTCATATGCAAATTAGCATATAATCTCGCAACTTCTTGCAACTTTTTCAACTGCCAGTAGTTAGTTTCCTTTGAAGCGAGTTGGCAACATTGCTTTAGACTTTAGACGTGCACAGTATGCTAGCAGCTAGCTAACTTGCTAGCGCCTGAACGTGACAGGAGAACGTTGCAGATTTCCAACTCAAGTGAAAAAGGCCAAACTGCCTGCGATTTTAAAATCAGACTGTTATTTCTTATCTGATCACTGTCGATCGAAGTTCTATCAGTTGGCTATTAGTAAGTGTTGGCGTTGATTATGCCGTAAGTTTTGGCCCGTGACGCATCCTTATGCCGCATCGCTAACTTTCAGTGTTTACTTTCCAAGTAATCGTTTCTGTGTATTTTGCGATGCCTGAGCAGACTTCTCACCACCTCTGTGAGGGCTGTGCTGTTCTAAGCCAACACATATCCGAGCTGGAACAGAGGATTTCCATTTTACATCGAATTAGGAAGGATGAGGATGAGTTGGACTCAATGCTAGCTATCACTCACCAAACTACCTTAACCGGTATGGAGTCTACTCTACCATGGAACGGGATTGTCGCTATGGACGTTCAGCCTATGTTTTTGGAACCATCGAGCTGTTCTACTCCCCTGCCTGCTGGAGCGGATACCTGGGCTGTAATATCTAAACCAGGCCGCGCTCGCAATGTTCCAAACGCAGTGTCCTGTCCCATCCTGGAGCTGAGGAATAAATATGAGGTGCTTACTGGGGAAATGGTTCATACTCCAGACGCCTGTGGTCCCTATTCTGACCTAGGGTCCACTTCTGCCCAACGCCGCAGACTACTGAGAGATGCGGTGATCGGCCGGAGAGGGGGAGGCCTCTCTTCTTCAGAGCGACTGGAGGCTCCATCTACCAGAGCCCGGACCGACACAGACGCCTTTGCTAAGGTAATTACTGACACTGTCGCTGCCTCTACTGCTATGGGGGCAGTCGATAGTGTTGGTGCTGCTGTTGGCAACGGTGGTACGGCTGGGGATGCTTTATCTGTCATCGCCATGACTGATCCTGGCACCCTTGCCGCTCCTGCTGAGGTCCCTACTGTTGGTGCTCTCCTTGCTGCTGATGCTGTCGCTGCTGCCCCTGTGTTGGATGCTGATGCTGTCCCTGCTGTCGTTGCTATCTCTGTGCCCATGGGGTGTGCTGACCTGAGTGGGGAGCACTCGGCTGTTGCTGAGGAGCGGATCAGAGCTGTTCCTGTTGTCTCTCCTGTAGTCTCTGACACACTTATCATTGGTGACTCGATTGTCCGCTATGTTTCTGTGAAGGGCTGTGAGACTAGGTGCTTCCCTGGTGCTACAGTGGATGACATGAATACCATGCTACCACGTCTGCCTGATACATCTCTGAACTCCCTGGTGGTTCATGTAGGAGCCAATGATGTTAAAGCTGGTGCATCAGAACTGTTAAAGGAGGATTTCTCCAAACTGTTTGACACTCTTTGGGAGACTGGTAAGAACGTTACTATCTCCGGTCCCTTACCCTGTCTCAATCGGGGGGATATGAAGTATAGCCGTCTTCGCCAGCTCCATCTTTGGCTGAAGGGATGCTGTTGGTACTGGGGCATTCCATACGTTGATAATTTTACTCTCTTTAGTGACAGGTATGATTTGTACAATAGGGATGGAGTGCACCTGAATAGTGCTGGAGCTAGGCTGCTCTCAAGGAACATTCTCGATACACTACAGTCCCTCTTGTTTAAGAAAAATCTCTGCATACCTGCAAACTGATACAATTTATGTCCAAGCCTTACACTTGCACAGTTATTTCACCCCACTCAATCCTCTCCCCAGCTCAGGCTTGGGCAGTTGACCAGTCAGAATTACAGTACTGTCCTACCATCATTACTTCTTGCACCTCCACTATTGCTACCATTGGTTATTCCCACCCGAATCACTGTTAGATACCCTAGTCACAATTCAAACCGTGCTGTTGTCAGCTCAAACCTAATCACAATACCCCTACAGCCTTCTGTTGCCACTTCTATTTATGCTCCAAATAATGTACTATATTCTACAGTTCACCTAAATAGTCCGCACATTATTGAACCTATAGTCTATTTGAATGATCCACATACCTTTAAAGAAAGAAAAGGCTTGGGGCTGATTCATTTAAATGTAAGGAGCATACTCCAACCTCAAAAATTAGATCACTTAAAAATTCTGATATCTCAGGCAGACCCAGATATTTTAGTGCTAACTGAGTCCTGGCTAAAAAAATCTGATAGTGACTCCTCCATAGCACTAGACCAGTATAATGTATTTAGAATAGATAGGATTGGAAGGGGGGGCGGAGTGGTTATGTATGTGAAATCGTGTTTTTCTGCCACTGTTCTGAATGCCATTACTGCTCCTATGTGTTTTGAACTTCTTGTTTTGAAGATAGATTTGGGTCCTAATAATTCACTAAATGTGATTGGGGTGTATAGACCCCCATCGGCTGATGCTAGCTCTATTGATAAATTAGCAGATTTAGCATCTCAGTACTCTGATGTTGAAATGATCATTTTGGGTGATTTTAATCTTGATTGGTTGGGTAACAATTCCAGTTATCTCAAGGAGGTTAGTGGTAACCTAAACCTAACTCAGCTGATTACTGAACCCACGAGGCCAAATCTGAAAAACAACTCTAGATCTACCTTAATTGACTTAATTTTTTCTAACAGAAAAGACAGAATTGTTGCTAGTGGTGTATTTGACTTAGGATTTAGTGATCACTGCCCAACAGCTTGTATCAGGAACACTAAACTAAAGAAAACTCAATCTCACACCATCATCAAAAGAAATCTAAGAAACTTTAGTGATCAAGCTTTCCTATTTGACCTTTTTCATAGTGACATTTGCTATACTTCGAACATCCCTGACGTAGAATTGGCCCTAGATTTCTTCATTAAAACCTTTCTTTCAATCCTTGACAAACATGCGTCGTTTAAGAAATTTAGAGTAAAAGATAAGGTAACCCCTTGGTTTACACCTGAATTATCATCCTTATTCAGAGAAAGGAACAGAGCCTGGGCTCTCGCCAGACGCTCTAGGGATTCATCCCATTGGTTGTCATTTAGACAGATTAGAAACAAATGTACATCAGCTGTCAGGAAAGCAAAATCAGATTATTATTTAAAATTAATTACAAGCTCGTATTCAGATCCAAAAAAGTTCTGGAAGGCAGTGAATTCTAACAAAACCAAGGCTACTATTTCCTTGCCTACAATGGTCAAATCTAATGACTGTTTGATAACTGAACAAATTGAGATCTGCCTGGCCTTTAATAGGCATTTCGCACATGCTGGTCATTTGTTTGTTAATGATGATTGTGAGGGGCCCCCTACTGGTGATTGTGGTCATGTGCGAGTCGAGAGACATGTCTCTCAGTTTTCTCTTGAGCCCTTTTCTAGTAGTGTTGTTCTTGAAGCATTGCAATCAATTGATACCGGGAAATCAACTGGGGAGGATAGTTTGGATCCCTTTTTTCTCAAATTAACTGCTCCATTAATTACAGAACAAATAACATATATATTTAATCTTTCTATATCTACAGGCATAGTTCCCAGCATCTGGAAAACAGCCCATGTTTTTCCATTGCATAAAGGTGGGGATAGAAGTGATCTTAATAATTATCGTCCAATCTCCAAGTTGTCCTGTTTAGCTAAAATACTGGAATCACTGGTGAATAACCAACTCAAAGCATTTCTCACAAATCATTCTGTATTAAGCCCACATCAATCTGGTTTTAGAGCTAAACATAGTACGATCTCAGCCAACACTTTAGTTAAAAATGATATACTATCCGCCCTAGATAAAAGAAAACATTGTGCTGCCCTTTTTATAGATCTATCAAAAGCATTTGATACAGTTGATCATTTTCTTCTTTTAAACAGACTACACAGCGTTGGTTTTGATGAAAATGCTTGCAGTTGGTTTCAGAGCTATTTATCTGGGAGACTTCAGTGTGTGAAAGCTGGAAGAACCCAATCAGAGTTTTTACCCATTACAAAAGGTGTTCCACAAGGTTCAATCCTGGGCCCTGTTTTATTCACTATTTATATTAATGACATTATTTTATCTCTGAGTGGTTGTCAATTTCATCTTTACGCTGATGACACTATTATTTATTGCATTGCAGACTCTGTACAATTAGCTATGGAGAATCTACAGCTTTCATTCAATGCTCTGCAAGATGCGCTTATTGGCCTCAAGCTGGTACTCAATGCAAGGAAAACAAAATTTATGGTCTTCTCTAGGGCCAGAGACATTGCTTACGATAATCTGCATATATCAACCAGGAATGGGTCCGACATCGAAAGGGTTACAGAGTATAAATATCTGGGAATCTGGCTCGATGACAAATTTACATTTAAATATCATATAGATAACCTTGCAATTAAATTGAGGCAAAAAATTGGCTTCCTATATAGGAACAGAACCAGCTTCCCAATGATTAGCAGAAAGAGGGTTGTTGAAACAGTTTTTCTATCTGTTTTGGATTATGGAGACGTGATCTATAGAAGTGCTGCTCCCTCCACTCTTAAACCTCTAGATTCTGTCTATCATTCTGCTCTCAGATTTATTACTGGTGATAAATATGATACTCACCACTGCATTTTATATGACAAAGTGGGTTGGCCTTCTCTGGCAGATAGGCGAAATACACATTGGTATATGTTTATTTTTAAGGCCATTATTGGAAAACTACCATCTTATATCACAATGTTGTTAGAGTGGAATTATGGACCCTATTTTACACGTTCAGGTGATTGGCTTAGGCTTAAGGTTCCCCGAGTACACACTGAACTCGGAAAGTCAGCCTTTTGTTTTAGCGCCCCAGCTGCATGGAATGATCTCCAGCTCACGCTGAAGATTGATTCTTTTATATCATATGGACGATTTAGAAATTTAATTGCAGACCTGCCGGCAACAGTATGCAATTGTTTTTAGCTTTGACGTGTTTTTATGATGTCTTAAATGTATATTTATGTAAATGTGAACTGATTTCTCTATTGTATTACTAGTGTTGTGTATATATACATATATATATATTGAAATGTCTGTAAATCTCGGCGACATTGTAAATGAGGGTAACCTCAACTGTCCTTCGAGAATAAATAAATGTCAAATAAATAAAATACCCGTACAGGTGAAAGAAAAACACTATGCTGTGATCTAAGGAAACATGTAGTGAGTGCATCAGTCTGGGGTTATAAAGTCATCAAAAAGATCTGGGCTCCATCAGTCCACTGTGAGACAAATAATATACAAATGGACATTTAATACAACAGGACGTCACCAAGAGCCACGAGAAAAATATTAAAAGTGGTGAAAAACAACTCAAGAACAACATCCAGGCATCTACAAGCCTCCATTGCTGCATCTAATGTCATTGTGTATCCATTAGCAGTAAGAACACTTTGAATAGATCAAATTCATTTCTACATTATCACAACAGCCATGCATCATTGGTCACTGCTGTGGACTACCCATGTGGAACAATAACCCTAATAACGTTCCTATGGTCTCTGCTATCGATGAGTTCAGTTCAGTTATCATTCATACCCTCTGATAATATGCAGGTCTGGTGGCAGCTGGGCAGTAGGGTATGGTGGAGGGTTGTGATTAAGACGGCTTCATTTGAAATCCCATCTGGGCAAGCAAACTGCATGTTTATACATGTATGTGTGCACAGGTGCATGCATATGTAAATGTATGTAACTATCCAGCTGACCTGCTGGAGCCAGATGTTGGTCAGTGAGCAACCCCACTGGAGCAGTTGGGGTTTAAGTGCTTTGCTCAAGGGCACCTTGACAGTATGTGAAGTCGTTACTCATTTAGTTTCCCTGACCATATTTTCACAGGCAGTTGAGGGATTCGACCCGACACCCTTACAGTCACAAGCCCTCTTCACTAAGATTTAAGCTACCACCACTTCCCCACTGCAGCCTCATAAAGAGTAGAGCTTGGCTTGACTTCAGCATGATTGATAGATAGCCAGAGAGACAAACGCGTACAATCCAGGGCACATAAGCATGCATCAAAAATCATGTTGCATGCTTCTTCTAAATACAGCATGATAATATATCATTGTGGCAGACTGGGGGGGAGGGTGTGGGTGAGGCGCAGGCTGGATCCAAGAGAGAGTTGAGTCAGTGGACCCACACCCTCCCCCCCAGTCTGCCACAATCATATTACCCAATCGAGTGGAGGCATGTGAAAAGAGAGGATGCCTTTCACCAACTCCCTTCCACTTGATTGTGGAAAAGTTGGCTCTTTGTGAGGAAGACACGGAAAACAAGAAGCAGAGGTTAAATGCGTATTTTGTTCCGCCGCCACCCTGGAATACACCTGGGCAAATGATCCTACATGGATTTATGGTTTAAGAGATCTCTCAGCTCTTTTCAACTGTGATTCAGCAGGAGCCCATACTTACTTTGTTGGCCTGTCCATGGAGTCAAAGTTAAGCCATCTGCAATTCAAAAGAGAAGCAGCTGATTTGAATGATGTTTCCTGGCCGTGGTTTTCTATTCATCAGCTTTCATCTACTAGCAATCCCACTGAGGCTTGCTGCAGGACTGGCCTTGGCTTGCCCCTCATTTCTGTATATATTGTGAAGCCAGGGTTGGGCTCCCAGAACCCTGGAGAAATACCCCGCTCCTAGCTTTCAACAAATCTTCCTGGGAGGCAGTATCAGGCACCCCCTAGATGTCCATTGCGGGTTACAATGTAGAACATACCAGAGGAATAGGAATTTCTCGCCTTTTTTCTCACCTCGAGATATGTGGGGCTTACCACTTTAGATCACAGAATAATTTACTAAAAATTGACTTTCAAACATTCTCCTGTGATTGGTAAACTTTTCTGAAACATACTGTGTAGTCCTATCCATCCAGTTCCACAGTATGCTCAAACAAACCACACAACACACTATTTGACCCAGGTCAGGACACTCATATTGAAAGGGTCTGAACAAATCACAGGGGCCCCCCCATCTCAGACTGGGATGTTATCATTGTCCAGGAGAGAAGGCGCTGAGCCATTCCCAGTCAAACAGATGACTTGTGCCATGGGGCCACAAGGACTCTAGCCCAGCCGTAGCACACTCAGCTGATTTATGATTTCAGCGCTCCGCCCGGGCCGAGGCGATTATGCAGGCAGCTCCCCGGGCCCCAAGCAGCACCATAAAGGTTATTAGAGGTGCTCTACCACTCCACATCCAGCCATATGGAGAGACCATGGACAGATGAGTTTTTAACTGCTGGGCGGTGGATCCAATCCCTCACAGATTGTTGGGATCACTCATACGCTGCCAGTCAGCAAAATCCAATACAGCACACACACTCATCTGAGTTTCTAATCTCAGGCTGAACGTGGCTTTTACACAGCATAGAAATGATCAGCCTCTATGTGGAGCCTACCGAGACTAGCTAGCTGTAGCAAAAGACTTTGTGCAGAGACTCTGGGGAGGGAGGGGAATCAATATGGGATTGACTCTCCCCCCTCCGCACTGATCCTCTCGGGCCTTGTCATGTTTAGTCATTTTCTTTGCCGCGTGTTTATTGGCTCTGGATGCTGTCGCTGGTCAGGCTGTGGCTATATCCTGTGGGTCAGGAGAGATCACCTAAACTTTTCTCACTCAATGTGTTGCTCAAGGAATCTTCATTTGGAAGACAAATGACCAGAATCTAAAAAGCAATGAATCTCCATTGGAGCACCCTGTGTGCCCTGTCCTAAACCATTTGTCAAATCAACATATAATCACATAATCAGTGCAAGGACTGAATTCAACATTCAAAGGAATCCATAGTGCCAAAGAATAGGATTGACGCTTTTGTTTTGCGTTTTTGTAATATTACATCAATAATCACTACCGGTATTTTATTTTTTCATTATTAGAGCAATAATCACTATGTTATTTGCATCACACACATTTTGTTAACATCCTTTGAGGGATCAATTTTGGAGAGACAAATTTGTGTACCTACTTGACAATATGGACATGGTCAGTTTGGTTAATTACACATGACTCATTCAATCAATTAATTTCCGATGACCACAGGAGAAAATCAATGGCAGAACCTTTGTCACTGACATTTACTCTTTTGAAAACACAACAATAAAGGTGTGAGAGATCACTGCTGTCCTCCCTGAGGCTGACCTTTTACAACTCATGATGGCCTCATTCCAAAGCATTTCATTAGAGTGCAGCAATTGCAGCCCCGGCTGAATGCAACCAATATTTTTAACGACATTCTAATGTGCCATCACTTCAGCAGCTGAAACAAGCAAACCGCCGGCTACGCCGTCATTAACAAGTCACCATAACAATCCAACCGTCTGCTGGACTTCCTGTTGGTTGAGCTGCATGCAGGTCCATCTGTAACGAGCCCTGCTATGCTGCCACTGCCTTCATTTTCACTCTTAACCACTGAACGCCATCTTACATGACTTCCCTAACACTGGTAAGGGCGGTGGCCTGCTCCCTTTATCGGTTCAGCTGTATAGAAATTGACCGAGCGGTTTTATTTTTCACAGTAGTCGCCTCAGGCTATGGATAACAAATGGGCAAGGATAGACTGCAGGCCTTGGGCCTCTCTGGGCACCTCCTTTAACACAGTGTTTAACTGAGTCAGATAAAGTTCAGCCTATATTAGCAAGGGCCTCAGTTAGTGGTACCAACACAAGGGTAGATTAGAGGCCATTTAGTGAGGCTTAATGTACGAGTAGTAATTGTTGCAAGGGAGTATCAAGAGGCCACTTCCACCTATTTAGACAAAAATGCTTGCAAAACTCCGCTGTCTGACTGGCCTGTGTCACGTCTTTGGTAATACCCCATGGTCCATTAGAGCCCATGAAGAGCCCAGTTTCTCATGTTTTATTCAAAGCCCTGTATTTCCAGATCAAACACAAACACACCCAGCTTCCGGCCGTATGGATTCAAAGCACAGCCTGTCTGTGTGCTCGAATCAAAGGCATGCAAACCTTATTCTTTTTATAATCTGAACACACAAAAAATGCAGAATGGCATCTGTATAAATAATGATGAAACAGTGTGGGGGCTCCAGAGTAAACTTTGGGCCAGTCACTCCCTGTCATGCTGCTAAAATGGTTTAAACAAGCATGATAGCCTTTCCATCATCAGCAGAATAAGGTCACAGTAGCTAACCTGTTGTGTACCACAATGTTCAAAGATTACTTCTCTGTGTATCACGCTGAAACAAAGTTTTTTAGCGGTCCTTTAACTAGAAGGGAATTGAGAAAAGAGGATAAAAAAGGATACCAAGGCACCCAACAGATAAAGCAACCAATTATTTCCCTATGTGTTGCCACCCACACAGGCTTTGGTCTGCTTCAATAAATGTCTGTTTAGCCGCAAGAGTGATCCAGTATTCTAGGTTTGGAAGGTATTTAATACCAGCTCTTTTACCGAGTCGGAACTAACCGATGACTAGGTGGCCAAGTGGTCAGAGATACCATCCCATAACCTCCCGATGTATCAGCTTAGTGCCTAAAATGTACCATGTAAGTGACCGGAGGGCGACATGTACGATCAGCCACGGTGTCCATTTCTTGTGCACTTGTGCAATACATTGTAATACACCCCTCCCTGCTCATGTCTTGTAAGTGTCTCTCGATAAGAGAATCAGCTAAGTTGTAAAGATGATGTTTAAAAGGCTTGTCGGCAGGTAACTGGTTGATTGCAGACGAGGGACTGCGTTCCCTGCGGGATCTGAGGAGTTGGCAGTGGTTATACTGTTGACCGACCACCAGGCCAAGCTGGCGCCGGTTAGCAAAGGGGGTGTTTGTTATTACCTTGGCTGTGGTGTGTGCCCGATTCATCACGGTGCACCTGCACCCATAATGCACCATCAGAGAAAAACAATACCTATTGCATAAATGAACAAACTTGCGACTTTCTGGTTACAGGACGGTCTCTTTAGAAACTAACTCACACGGCTGCCGTTAAAGATAAGGTGTGTCCTTCTTTTGCAATTCCATCATACCACCACTTTTAGTGAGGATCACTGGATGACTGGATTGGTTAATTAGGGATTAATGACGGATCCATTTCAAACATGGCTACCCAGTGAAATAAATTGCGGCACGGTGATCTCTGCACTCACAGCATTGTCAATAAAGTCAATAAAGCCAAGACGGCAGGGTGGCTTGGCTTTAGTTTCCATGAGCAAATACTGCACCCCTGCACCACTACTGGTTCCCCCTGCACTCTGTCTATCCATTTCAAACATGGCCGTGACGACATGGCCACCCAATTAAATGCCAAAATCAGTGCTTATATATCTGCATTGGATACAGTAAACCCGCTTGGCTGAGTATATTTTCTTGTGATCCTGCTATATAACAGCATTGTTCTGTTCTATAAATCGGTCTTGATCCTTGATCGGTCCATCCAATTTTATGCAGCAAGGAGGCAGAAAAGCAATCCCATAATCATTTCAAGATGATCTCTTTGCCCTCCCCTTGGAGATATCATTCACCGGGTAGGCAGTAAAAACTTACGATCACAACAGCCATCATCTGTATTCACAAGAGCTACTCAGGGGGAAAGTGACTTTGGTGTCGTCTTACAACAAGTTAGATTGTTTTTGGGTTTCTGAGGCTCTGTGGGTGTTAAGGGATGCTGTCAAATGTGGAAACAAAGATCAGTGTGCAAACAGGAGGGCTGCTGGTGATGATGCATTATATGAAGAGGGGAGTTCCTTAACATGCCCTGCCTGTGCTGTCTCCTCTCCTTTTAGAGATTAATGATCTGGACAGTCACTCCGGCCTTTAGAGGAACCAGAACCACACCACACCACAAATCTCCAAGCCATTCGCATGCAGGTAAACACAACCACGCCACATTCCTTAGACAATGCAGTGTGGATCTGCACCTCAGTGGGTTGTAATCCCCCAAAACAAAGGGCCTGTCTGCATATGATAGAATGGTGGTATTAATAACAAAAAGATTTGTATTTTGCCTTTACAGACTTTTACTGGAATAAGTGTCATAAATCAGACAAATGTTAATGTTTTATCATAAGAAAGACGAATTTGCAACGGGACCCACAAATCTGCTGCAGCCCCTGCTAACACTGCTAACTGTGTTAACTATCATTTTATGGTGTTAATAAATTAAATGATAGTGGAATTGAATTTTTCATTATTCTGGGACCGCCCTGGGATCCCCTCAAGGACCTGCGAGTGCCGCTGCCTACATTTGCGAAACAAACTGTATAAATATAGTCATTTTAGGTATGAGTAGGTTTGACACACTCAAAGTCAGAATTGCAGAAATCAGAATGATCGGCCTGGGATGTTGTAAAGTGACGTGTCCATTTAGACAACCGCAGACATTTAAGCAGCTTGGAGGAGAGCGATGAAAGCCCTCTCTCTGACCATCTGCCATGGGGCTTTCTGACACACTCTGCAGTCTGGACCAAAACAGGGGCAGACTGCGGTCGCCTAATGTTAAGACTGAGCCGTCTGACTGTGCGGCACATACCTGCCTGGTTATTGATTGTCAGAGTGGGAGCTGTAGCCGCAAGGATCTTTAATGTCTTCAACTGTCACTGGTGATATTTGTAAGTCTGACAACCTGCTGAATTCCCAAATGTCGTATGTCTTGTTCTGCCATCCCCAAATCGCACACGCGCGTACATACTAACGCACGCCATCATATGTCAACAAGCAAATGGGAGGCCCACATCCTGTGTGTGAGAGTGTGTATGAGGTGTGAAAGGTAGCAGTGCTCCAGTCATTATGATTAATAGCATAACTGTCACTGTGCCACAGCCATGGCTGAATGGCTGCATAAGTTACGTTCCCTTCTATGAACATATGTCACGCTGGTGCATGTGGGAGGCAGCGCATGGACACGAGCGTCTCCACATTGTATGATATTATATGGCATTATAAACATTATATGGGCATGTTGTCCATGTCTCACCTTAGCCTTGACAGAAAATGCCTGAAGAAATCTAAATGGGTGGTGGGTAGAAAGAGAGGTACAGTAAATAAGCTATTTGTCAATTAAATTGTTGGAAAAAAATATAGCCCATAAAACAGACATTATGGCTTGTCCTAAATCACCCACTTCCTAAAAACACCGTCTGATTTTTTTTTTTCTTTTTCTCATTTCCCTCATGCTCAAATCCAATCAGCTAATAAAGTATTTAACAGCTCTCCCCAGACCTAAAAACAAGGTACGTCGTGGTGGAGGAGGCAGAGCCAGTGTTCTCATCTTAGACTCAGCCAGAGCGGAGAAAGAGAGGTCCAGCTGAGGCCCAGAGCTGTAATTACCACACAGACAGATGGCAGGGCCGGAGGACTCTCCTCCCTCCACCAGCCCCGCCCCCCCCCCCCCCCCCCGCTCTCAGACCTGCTACGTGCCGTGCACGGGGCTCTCGCTGCACTCACAGCATTGTTGCACACAGACAACTGGCCGTAATAGTCAATAAAACCAAGGCCGGCTGAGTGGCTTGGTGGTTACTGTTAGACCGTTCAATCTCAAGTGTCCACGAGCAAGATAGTGCACCCCGGCACCGCTACTGGTTCCCCCCCCCCCCCCCCTGCGCTCTGACCATAATCGGTTAATGTATGTGTTAATGAGATATGTGAAGACACAACTTCCTCATTACGCTGTGGCTAATGTGGCAGCCGAGAGCTCTTAAAATCCCTTTACAAAATGACTCTTGCCTCTTGAGACTTGAGACTCAGTTCGTGTTCGGAGAAGATGGATAGCTATTGGGCAAGAAGGAAAACATTTACTTTCTTTCAGAGTAAACTGAACTCTGTGTCCTCCGACTGTGGCACTAAGAAAAAAATACAGTAGTGCGTAGTTGAGCATTCTCTGAGAGGCTTTCCGTGGACTCCCATGAGATAAAGACGGAGCTGAATAGATGCTTGGTGTGCTAGCCATGTCCTTTGTTCTCTCTTCGAAATCACTCAGCTGATTTATGACCGAGGAATACAAATAGTGTCTCTGTTGTGTTTTGCTGTGTATCAGTGGCCCAATGCAGACAGAGGCAGAAACAGCTTTGAGTCCACCACAGGGAAATCTCTGGAGATTTGTCAGGCAAACAGAATATAGAGAGAGAGACACAAAAGAGGGAAAGAGAGATTTCATTCCCCTGGGAGAAAAAAAATTTTTGCTCCTCACAAATGACTTGACAGAGAGAGCACCGCTCTGGCCTGATGCACTCGCCTTTCAGTGGTCTGGTGACCAAATTATAGATGTGTACCCTTCCTTTTAATCAGAAGTTGAAAAATGAGATTGTGTGCAATCTTTTGGAAAATCACTGCATTCCAGCGGAAATAAAACCGCTTGGCCTCACCCCCTTAGCCCCTTAACCCCCACCACTTTCCCCTCCCTTGCTGTCATGTGTGTTTGCTATAAAACTGTCAAACAGCAGAAGCAATTACATCATTGTTTAGGCCAATGGCTGGCTGAACAGTGCTGTGGCTCAGTTCAACATCTCATCTATCGCGGCCAAAGAGAGCCGGCGCTCAACGGCGGGGAGGTCGTAGCAGCGGCCCCTCGCCACATCTAAAGACCGTAAGATCCAACCCTGTGCCGCTGTAGCAGTCTTTTCCCCCGGTGCGCGACAACTATAGTGTCGGCCTCCGTGTTTTAATGGCTCGCTCCTGCTTTCCCTGTATTTTATGGAGCAGGCTGCCTTGGCCGCTGAGACACAGATTGCTGTAATTACACTCAGGCAGGCTGGTGAGGGAAAGAGGGCAGAGCTCACATGCAGCCATGGAAGCGAGGACACACACACACACACACACACACACACACACACACACACACACACAGTACATATGGGTACACATATGCTCAAATACACACCCGCACCCACCAGGTCACACAATGTCATCTGTGGTGCAACACATGTAGGGAACACAAACACCAGTGTACACACGCAAACACACACACACACACACACACACACACACACACACATACACACACACACATACACACACACACACACACACACACACACACACACACACACACACCTCCCCAGGAACAGGGCACTGAGGAAGATTTATTAATGCAGGAAAAAGAGACAAGGAGAAGCGCTATAGGTACCAGGAGTGGAGAGGTGAGAGGAAAGCCGCGGGGAGCCAAGGTTGAGGGGGGGTGAGGGGGGACTATAAAAAACTGAAAAACTGGACAAAAAACCCAAATCAAATAAAGTATAACATCAGTTATGTCTTTTCCCAGTGTAATGCATTAGAACAGGGCTAATCTTTTTTTAACTTTTTGTACCAGAAATTTCATATTTGCTGAGAGGGTAAAAAGATCCTGAGATGTACAGTATGCCTCAGGTTAAGTGTTATCCAACATTGTACCTAAGGGTATCTCAAGGTACAGAGAAGGAAACAGTGAAATGTACTGAAATTCAAGTCCCTAGAATAAAGTATGTACATATATTCTGAAATGATCTAGTCAGGCTAATTTGCAGTCCAGCAAATGTTAGTTTTGATTGATGATGGGTTCATTTGTTCTCTCTATATATAGCTGAAGTGTATTTAATTGTTTGAAGGAGTCAAATGAAGCTGCATCGCATCACATGATGATGTAGGGGAGATGCTTTCCCCTGGAGCGCTGCCTCAGTCGACCCTCTGTCCTTTGCTCTTGGGCTCCCAGCCCTCTACTGAACGTTTCACCAGCTCCAGCTCTCCCCTGTCATCCAGCCCCATGGCGCTCACTGGGCTAATTAGGTACATCTTCATTTAGCTTGCAGTTGTGATCAAGTATATAAGAAGGGAAGACAAGGCGATAGATAGATGGATAAGTGGATAGGTGGATAGATAGATAGATAGATAGATAGATAGATAGATAGATAGATAGATAGATAGATAGATAGACTGATAGAGATGGTCAGCGGGGCAGGATCATCGCTGGTTCTCATCCTGGCTGGAAGAATCTCAGTGCAGTGAATGAATAATCCTTCCCTTGGGGTGCGTCAATCTCACCTTGGTGAATAAAACCCCTTTTCTGTGAAGGACACACAGGTTGGATGCTCCATGTCTGTTATGTGTCCCTCCAACATAACAGCTGGCCTCATTGCAAGAGAACACAGATGGCTGCATTCCTGTTTCACCCCCACAAGACCTGTGTATAATGCATCCTCCTCTTGTTCATTCTGAACTCAGTTATAATGTCTAATCCCTTTGCCCTGTGCTCAGTTATTTGCCCCTGGATTTCATCAAGGCTTTTCCTAGTAATTTATTCCAAAGTATCATCAGTGAGCAAAATCATTGTCCTGGCTACTTGCTAACCGGTTTGTGCAGGGCTGTAGTGGAGGCTAAATACACGTAAACGGTGTTTACGCACCTCTAGTGTTTTCTCTCTCTCTCTACATTCTCTCTTGCGACAGCCGGGTTCGCGACAGAGCCGTAGAATGGGGTAAATCTTTATACACAGTGTATCTAAAAACATATATTCTGAATATCATTTTTTTTTTAAAAACAACTGATCTGATATTATGGCAAATTAAAGGTAGGCTGCAGCAGGAATCACTGAGAATTAGATGTGCATTTATTATTACAGGTAAATTTCTCAAATTAGTAATTTTTGTTTGTATTTTACTTCATTTTAGGTATTAAAAATCAACATTATTTTGGGTCTTTGGGACTTCCATTTCCAAATAATGCCACTGCGCGCACAGTGGCAAACGGCGCACGCACACACACACGCGCAAACACACACACACACGCACACACAAAGGACCAAGTTAACAGTATGGTAATCACCTTAACATCAATTGAACCTGCCCATCCTCTGGGGTCATAATGTACCCACCATTATTTTGTCCTTTGAAACGTGCTGCTGCTGCTGACTAACATGTCCTGGAGGAGTTAGCAATATGTGAATGAGAGGTCAAGGTCTCAGAGGTCAAGGTTAATGTCATTCTGCTTCTTGGCAGCTCTACTATAGGATGAGTCAGGTTAGCCCATCACACACAGGCCTCTCTTCTCTGGGTTAAAAGGCTGAGAAGCACCACAAGGACTACAACTTGGCCCAAAGCTTTTAGGGTCACTTGGATGTGTGGATGTTTGATTATCTCAAATAGTCTCATTTTTTTTAGCCTCTCCTCATTTTGGTACAAAAATATGAATGCAATGCAGGGCACGTTGTGGTAGTGTGAGCCTTTCTCCATTTAGTTTTAGATAGTACAGTATGTAACAGGATGTGTGCATGAATACTTTCTCACACAATCTGGAGGATTACCATTCTGCCTCCTTGCTGCTGACACAAGCAAAACAAATCTTCGGTAAGGCACACAAATTCATTGCAGTTAATCAATGATGAAAGCCCTGTGGTATGTGGGGATGTGTGGTAACTTCAATTGATTGTGAGCACTGACATCATTTATGTGTGAAGGAGATGCATTCATTTCCAAAGGCACTATGGATCAGGATTAAAAATATCTCTCCTTCTCCTTGTAGTTCCTCACTGTCTATATCGCTTTAAATCACCCTCTCTTTTCTCCATCCCTCTATCCCACCCTCCTCTCTCTCTCTCCCTGGATACCATTTCTTTTCATTTTCTTCTTTCTTGCTTCTCCCCCTCTCACTTCCCCAGCAGCGCTGCGGCTCTCCAGAAAAGACAATAGCATGACACTGACAAATGGACTTACTTTGTCTGGCCTGATTATGCCCTGGCTCAGGTGATGAGACGTGTGGACTCTTGACCAGGACGGAGTCTGTGGCTAGAATACGCAGCTTTAGGTGAATACTGCCAGCCAGGTTTAAATCAAATCTGAATAGGCTGTCAACATTTTGGTTTACAGAATGGGTTCAGGGTTCATAAGGTTTTTCTGAACAGCACCCAGGTGAGAAATGGCGTCCCTCACCCTCGCCCATTACAATATGTACAATCAGAAGTAGAAGTCGAAACCAGGGTTAATAGTTTTTGCCTTTGTTAGTTGAATGTTTGTGGTTATTGTTAAGAGATTGCTTATAGGAAAGTTGTTCAACATGACCAGGATGTTTTAACACATTTGCACATATTTTATCCACATTAAAGAAAAGGAGACTTTTGTACAATATCTCACTAAATATATTTACATGACATACAATTCGCCATCAGTGCAATACATAGGAATGTTGCATATTTACCAAATGTTAGACTTTTTCCTTTATGAAGAAAAATAAATCAGATGACAGAAGCTGATATAACTAATGTGTTAAGTAACATGTGCAACTTTCATATTGGTTAACAGCTTCACGACAAATCAAAAAATAAAATCTTAGTACCACCCTATCAACAATCAGATATTTAGCATTGAAAAAGTAATAGATCACATGTACATATATATCTTCATACAGGTAATGGATTGCTTTTGTACAAACATTTTATATAACTTTGGCAGTTTCTCAGGAACAAAGTTATCGTAAAATATGAAACAACAATATCAAACCGTCAGCAATGTTATGTAAGCTTGCCTTCCAAAGCTCATGTTCACAGTGGTCATTCAGAAAGGCTGGAAGCCGATGGCCAAAAAACAAAGGAGAAAAGCAAAAGAAAAAACACATTTCCATCCTTTCTGCTAAGACTGTTAGCACTGGAGGCTGTTATCATTGTTGTCATGGTTATAAAATTACAAACACCTATGAAGGTTTACATAGCAGTCATCGCCGTTTAAAAAAATGGTCTATTTTCAGGTCGACTTAAAATACAAAGAGTTTGGAGGCAAGGGGATAGGACCCTGCCCAGTGGTCACTGTGGAATCATGGGAGAGACATGATCGAGAAACGGGACATGCACAACAGTGCTGTGTGGAAGAACATGAAACAAAACGAGGGTGCAAAATAAAAGACTTTTCAACGATCAAAACGCCACACGGTCAGAGAATGATTTACACCGGACAAAATAATCGAGCAAATTCCAAACATACTAAGTTCACCATAATTCATATTTGTTTGTCTTGTTTTTTTTTTTTCCTCTGGTTTGGCACTTTATTGGAACAAATCTCTGTTCAAAAAGACTAAATGTTGTACAAAAAGGTATTTCATGTCTCGTTAACATAACTCGTAGAATATATTACTTAATAGTAAGCATACGGTAAGTAAACACTTGTACATACTGTAGTTTAAAATGAACATTCCAACAGATGTTTTACGCACATGCACAAAAACAAACAAACACAACTCTCTTGCTTTCTCTTGGCCAGTTGGGCCTACTCCCGTTCTCTTTGGACAATCCTATTCTCCTCCTGTCTCCAGATGATCTGGACAGCCCAACTCTACCGCTACTGCTACAGCCATCTCTCTCTCTCTCTCGCTCTCTCTCTCTCTCTCTCTCTCTCTCTCAGTTAAGACAACACAGCTCTTTCCATACAGCATTTTTCCTCCCCATTAAGACACTTCCTCCGTCGAGCGCGTGTCCGTCTTGAGACGCACAAACTCTTTGGCCACCTCATCGTTGGTCCTTTGAGAGAGTATCCTCATGATGGTGAGGCCCGTTTCGTCCATGGAGATGCTCTTCACCAGGGGGTAGCAGGCGGAGCAGCTGCCCTTGTCTGCCAGCTCTCGGAGCTGGATGACCGTCATGCCGACGATGCGGTCCTCGCGGGCAAAGCAGTAGTCCTTCACTGAGACGTGCAGCTCGTAGGCCTCCGGACCGTGTTCATTACTCAGAATGCTGGGGAGATACGAGGTGAAAGGTGAAACTCGAGTTCATACATCTACACATACACACACATTTAAAAACATGCACACACATACTGTACCAGACCTGGGTTACATAGTATTTGAAACTCTGTGTTCTCCAAAAACAAGTACATATATTTGTCAGCCACAGTTCCAAACAAATTAAAAATATATCAAAAACAAGAAACAAATTAAAAATGTCCATTCTGATGCTTGTGATGCAAAATCAGAAGCGCTTTAAACACTTTAGTACTTGAAAGAGTATATGAAAATAGTATTTGTGTCAATTTAACCACATCAGGACAATTCTTCTTGTGATACTTCTTGTGATTGTCTAAACTTATTGACACCCGTTGTGTTTCAAACCCCACGCAAAATTTAAATTAAAATAATTTGCAAATTCCAGTTGACCCAAGTCTGACATGGAAAAAAAGTGCTAGATATTACAGAGACAAAAAGCCCAAAAGTCTCATTTGATTTTGGATCTATGCCAGTGCAAGTCAAGTCAAGTTTAGTTGTATAGCCTTTAATCACAGTTAGAGTGTCAGTGGGCAAGGACACAGACTGAGGACAAGGAAAAACTCCCACAAAAACCTTAATTCGGAAAAAAAAAATACAGTTAGCTGTGCCATGGTTGCCAACAGTGGGCAAACTTAAACAAAACAAACGTAAACAAAACACACAGAATAAACACAATAAGAACGTTTAAGAAACATCCAGTGCAAACCAATTGCTTTTTTTGGACCGTGACATTTGTCTTTGTTCATGGCTGAATATAAATTGCTAGTAAAAGAGGCTGGCTGGGTGACATTTCAGCAGAGAGAGGAGTCTTATTGTGTAACTGTGATGAGACAATTCAATCAGGTTTTGCAAGTTTCGCATTCATATGAGCCATTACTCCCAGCCAGCCTTTCTTTATGCTGCCTTCTAATTATCCTCAGCAACTTAATAGCTCTTTAAAATGCAAACGGCAATGCCAGGAGTGAATCCATATGCAGACGGCAGCGTGCCTGCATTGATCTCAGTGGCATAGCCTAAGATCATGCTACCTCTATAACTTTGACTGGCACGGCTCACGGAATTACAGTGTTAGAGAGGGTACAGGTCTATGGATTACTGAAGCAGTACCTGTCTTCCCTTGACTGCTTTTCAACAAAGCAATACTGCTGAAGGAGCACTGCTGTCTGGCACAACGGCCTTGAAGTAAAGAAATGAGGTTGAAAGACTAGATGAGAGGCCATGTTGGAAAGCTCGTACTGATCGCTGATACACCATACTGAACTATAGATGTTTTTCTTCTAAACACACCCAGTTTCCCTCCCCCTTTCCAACATACGGCAACGAGGCAGCGGTACTCACTATTGGAATGTTTCATTGTACTTTGGTGACCAATTGTTATTCTTGGTCTTGGTGCTGAATTTCCGCTTCTTGTCAGCCAGGTGCGGTCCCACGGCGTTGACCTCTACAAATGGCCGGAACATGGCGTTGGTCTGCCAGCTGAGGTTGTTCACTGCCACCACTGGGAAGTGCAGAGGAAGTAATCAGCTACACACCAATGTTCAACAATCATACAGGCGGAAATTCCTCATAGAAGCGGCAGAGAAACCAATTTCTCCACTGACTGTAGCATCAATAGGCCACAATGCATTGCATGGCGGCAATCCTAGACACGCCCCAGTTTTCACAAACTAGTTGGCTAGCTAGCTATTTTGGCATGCCCGTACACCCACTTTTGATCGAATGCAACATGTTCACCGCCTTTTCTGGGGGTTGTCAAAAGTCATTCAGGGAAGCGTAGGACATCACTAACTGTAGTAGAAGTAGACAAGACAGGTTGAGTGAAAGTGGAATTCACTGCACATCACAAATGGATGGTATCAAACAGAGTATCCGAAGGTGGAAAGATCCCAATATTACTATGCCCATAGTGTTCTAGCTCTGCGTTCAGACTACTGGTAATCATGTTGCCTTGTTACTCCCGTCGGCTGATTGGAGCTAGCTAATTGCCAGCTGTAGTAAATATGGTGCTGTAGCGATAGGCGGAACACATATCAATGCTAATACGTAACTGGTTGTAGACAGGTGATGTTGTGTTCAGCTGCGGCCAACTTTTGGTTGCTGCAAATGAGGAAACGAGGCAAACACCACCATGTCCCTGATTAGTGAAAACAGTTTTTCCCAGTTTAATCAGGGGAATGACAACATCTCTTTTGACAACTTTTTGCTTACAAAAAGTTACAAATGTATTACCATAGAACCAAACGTCAACAAATAACGATACAGGCACTAAAAAATGCAGGGAGTTTGAATGTTTACAAGTAATAGCAAACATTTTCACTTTGATAGCTCTCTGCAAAGAGTTCAGTGAAGCTGCTTGCTAAATTTAGTCCCAGTAACGCTTTCTATGACATCTGCAAGATTAACATAGAAGCTTATATCGGTGGTATTTCAATAAATTATTTAATTACAGTGAGATATATTTTGCTCCCCAATTGTTGTTGTGGTCTTGGTTTTCTGTACACTTGTTTAAATTATGCTATCAGAGATCTTTCAAAAGGTCCATTCCCTTATTATTCTCTGTAAAAAAACAACATCCAAGGATATCCAAAAAGTGTCAATGGCCAAAGCATCGTGACTACATCACACAAACAAGAGTAATACCCGTGTGCTGTCAATGGTGAGTGTTTGAACCTTTGCCGGTGTGAATACATTAGAACAGGAATGATCAATAACAAGTTGGAGCATAGGAAGGCTCACCCTTCACGCTGACTTTGTGCTCTCCAGTGCCAGGGTGAGAGATGAGATCCACTTGCATCGACACCTCCCCCACCGATCCGTTGGATGACTGACCTGGACACACACCAAAAGAGCAACAGGAGAATTGGAGAGAGGCATAATGAAAGAGAGAGGGCAGAGAGGGAGACAGAGAAAGGAAGAAAGGGATAGAGTGTAAGAGAAAGGGAGAACGGGAGAGAGACAGGGACTGAGCAGCTTTTTGTAGATGAGGTACAAAGAGATGGATTCAAAACGGGTGGAAAAACACTTCTATGTGTCATAGCTGAACAATACACCGAAGCAAAACAGTGGTGGAGCATGCTTGATTTCAACCCCATGTCAGCAACCCGCACAGCTAGGGGTTCGTCTAGCTTGAGGCTGAACAAGAACAGAGAAAAAACAAAAAACAAAACAATCTCCCTGGTTTCAAGGCCAGAAGGCGGGTGGTGTGAACAGAAGCACTAAATAAATAATGTTCTACACGATGAAATCACCCACTTCCACCGCTCAACTCTGGAGCAGAGAAAATACAAACAAAACATTAAGGCCCTGTCACACTATTGCGTATGAGAGAAACGTATTAGTTGCGTATGAAAATTGATTTCATACGCAAATACAGAATTGTCCGTATACTTACCGTATTGAACCTATGCGTGGCGTATGAGTAGCGTATTGCCAGCGTATGTCCAGCGTATGGCCAGCGTAGTATGCGTATGGCTAGCGAATGAGTAGCGTATGAACTGCGCATGTCCAGCGTACCGCTATCTGCGGCCTTTCCACATTGCAGCATTATTGCAGTAGACGTAGAGCTATCAACATGGCTCCCAAGAAGAAGACATCGTCTACCCGGGGCCGAGAAAAAGGCAAGAAGTGGGAAATGGGATCCTATATATACACTTTATCAAAACGCTGGCAATACGCTGGGGATACGCTTGCCATACGCCAATCATACGCTAGTTGTACGTTAAATACGTTACTCAATCGTCAGGCATACGCCTGCTGTACGGTATCAATACGCTAGCTGTACGGTACACCTTCATGCCAGCGTACTGCCAGCGTATGACCAGCGTACTCCACCTATGAGTAACGTACCTCTAGCGTAACTCGAGTGTATTCAGCGTATGCCTAGCGTATGCTTTGCGTATAAACCATACGTCCGAATACGCACAACATTTTTAAGCATGCTTAAACATTTTCAGCGTATCCAGCGTATGCCAGCGTATGCGACCGTGCTTGAAACGTATAAAACCTATGCCTAATGTACCCCTAGCGTATGTCAGCGTATACCAGCGTATGAGTGATTTTTTTACATACGCTGGCATACGCTAGTACGATACGCAATAGTGTGACAGGGCCCTTAGATGTGGCTGCATACCGACAACTCAGGTGACAAAGAAAGCAAAACGGTCTATCAGACACTGGTGAGTGAGGAAGAACATATAGAAAGAGAGCAAAGAGAGAGTCAAGAGAAACAATATGAGGGTGTGAAGGAGGAGATAGGGCAACTTTTTGGGCAATGCTAATGGGCAACAGAGCCTTAGGAGTTATGTTATTGTTGCTTCAATCCCATGTTGCCAGGAAACAATTTGAATTGATTCTGACCTTGTGTCTCACTTTGCCTGATGCTGGGAGCGTTGCCCATCTAAATTGCCTCTCAAAATTGCCCTCGGACAAACAGATGTTGAACACAGAGAGGCAAGTGCCGCTGTGGTTGATGAAGGGGCATGTTGATCCAATAGCTAATCAATACGTGCCAAACAAGTAATGACCATTATAGCTGGTAATGAAGAAACAAGCATCCTGATTTATGATAATGATGCCTTGGGAGGGTTAGGGTGGGGAGGCAGTGAAACATTGCTACCACACAATTAAGCCCTTGACTTGTGGGAAATTAACAGAGGAATGCCACGGTGCCCTGCTATTGACTGATAAAACATATATATACTGCGTTTAGATTAGAGTCAGGAACATTTCCTACTGCCAGTAAAGTACATCGTTAATGAGTGCCTTTGACAAATGAAAAATGTCCGAATACACACCGGACACTGGAATGGGCTGTGTGAGGGACATGAGCAGAATGAATGAGAAGAACGGTATATACTGTAAAGAAGATAAAGTAGAGCAGAGGTAGAGGTAGGAGCACTGATAGATTAAGGGAGAAAAATGCTAAGAAAAGAAAGTGTCAGATAAGGGAGGTGAGTGGTAGGCATGGTCAGACAGTCATACTTCAATTCATTTTGAGGGATTATCCTCTTCGCTTTGTGTGGAACGACCAAGATGTTACCCTTATCACACACCCAGTGACAAAAGGCACTGGACACTTTGACTAAGCTGCTGTCAAATATACATGTGGAATTGCATTAGTTTGTGGGGTTAAATATGTTTATTTAAGTTAATATTTTTTTACCATTGAAGCATAAAGAGATTGTACAACCTCATCCCGCTCCCTAACGATTGGGAAGACACACATGCTTCCATGCATATACTTTGCGATAAACTGGTGCATGCCATGGTCTAAATGTGTCACTGTCAGAGCACTGGAGTTGATTAATGAATCAGTGTCCACTGTGCCACATAAAGCATTAGCCCATCCCCACACTGTTTACTGACCTAATGCACATCAACCACCTCACTACCTCTACTTAAGGACATCACATTAGACCACCTCAGATAAACAGCGACAACAAGGCTACATGGTGTGAACACAGAGGGGGATGGCATGAGAGAACGAGGTAGAGAGAGAGAGAAGACAAACGAGATGGAAAAGGGGAGAGAGAGAGTGAGAGAGAGAGAGAGAGAGAGAGCAATCTCAAAATAGCACAATGAAACGCTGTACATCTATGCCCATCTGCTAGTCAGTGAAAGTGGCAATGCTGGTTAGCCTGCTGGCTGCCTGGCTGCCATCGCCAGCCTGTTTCCTGCCGCCTGCCTATGCAGCGTTCTGCAAGGCTGCACACACTGAGGCAACAAGGAGCTTAAAGCTTCCCTGCCCCGCTGGGCTCAATTCCCACTCCAATCTCTCCAGACACCTGAAGGTATTTCTGCCTTGTTACAGAGACAGAAGAAAAAAACAACAGTTCCATATAGAGACAGATGGACGAAATAACAACACATAGAAGTGGGTCAACAATGACAAGAGAAAGAGGCATTCCTGTATTAGGCCACAATAAATCTGTGGTGTATAGAAAGAAAGAAAGGAGTGAGTGAGAGAGAGAGAGAGAGAGAGAGAGAGAGAGAGAGAGAGAGAGAAAGAAAGACAGAAAGACAGATCAGAGAGCCCAAGAGGGAAGATAATCTTAACATACAGTTTATACCTTTGTCATGACAATGTTTCTAATGAGCGCTAGAGAGAGGGGCTGGCGTTCAAGCCCCTTTGGGTATCGGGTGAAGAAGCTACTGAGAATCTTCACTTATTTGTTTATTTATTTACAGCGATGGAGAAAAATGACTGATGCAACGAAGGGACAACCGCAATTACTGCAATGTCCAGTGCACATAGTCATGCCTTGAGAAAATAAAGTGACTCAGAGAGATTCCACCCACACGGATCTGCAGAACAAACTTAAAAAGGGATCTGGACAGGGGTTAAGGCTGATGGAAAAAACAGTTTGCTGAGGTTAAAACAAACCAGGGCTGGGGTCAAATTCACTTTCTTTTCAATCAATTCTAAAGTGATGTAGAAACCGCAATTGATTTGGTGGCGATAAGGCAATTGTTCTCAGTTACTTCTTAAATAGTCCATGATGAAAGTACTCTATTGTACACTGAAAGGCGTCAGACAGTGTAATGTATCTAAACAACAGCAACAATAAAATACATTGCAGTGAACAAAGCATTTCACTACCCGATTTCATCACGTTTACTCATCCAGAAACAGGTTTGAAGCCTTTCAGTTACGTGGTAGAATGTGTTCACCGTTGTGTGGACTATTATTCCTGCTCCAACCGGTACCTGAGAGAAGGGCTGCTCTACAAAGGGCACCACAACCTCTGGCATTTCTTAAATATTTTGGACAAAACCGCCTTCTCAAGCCAAAGGTTTTCTACTTCCTCAACTGAAAATCAATTGAGCTTAAACTGAGGACAGCTCCTTACCTTGACAGGTTTGGGTGCATATATATTTCTTGATCAAGGCATCTGTAGGTTGAGTGTAAAGGCTGAGAGCATATTTCAGGGACTTCAGATCGTGGCTCTTCTCAAGGAAAGTCTTCTTTAGCCCATTCCCTCCAGCATGAAAGTATTGCTACAGAGACAAAACACAGCAGCATCGTCTTTACTCTCAGCAAGGATCACTCTCCAGTACAGAGTCACAATTTTAGTCTACAAATTGTGTACAGACACAATAGCAGGTTATGGTAGCCCACGAGACAGCATGGGATTAGGGTATGGACAGTATGCATTTTAAGAGGAGGAGCAGGAAGACTGGGCGACAGCAGCTGAGAGGCAGCAGTAATAGCCACCTCACTATCTAATTACCATGCATTTAAAGTTGAAACCCACACTCGGAGGGGCAGTGCTGATAAGCCTGATAGATTAGGACAGACAAGGTTGTGCTTTCTTGTCAAATGCTTAATAAGATCTGGACATGGCAGGAAGTAGCTGTTGTTGAAAGGCAGTGACCATGAAGTGTTTAGATACACATTTCTAGACCCTTTCATCCCTTTTTTCCTCTTTCTCCTCTTAGCACTCCTCTATCAAACATCATCATTGTATGGGCATTCATGTTACATGTATTGTCAGGGTGCTGTGGCTCTGACGCTTAGTGTTCTTTACTCTTTGTTGCTTGTAATGTTGGTGACCTCGGAGTTTTAGCTCATTCTACTCATTCTACTCATTATACATCTTTTCTCATTTTAAATTGCTTTGGATAAGAGCATTAGCTAAATGCCTCAAATGTAAATGTTCAGCCTTCTTGGAGGTAATCCACATATGGTTCACCGCTATGTGTGGATGTGGTAGCTTAAAGGTTAGTGAGGCAGGCTTGTGACCAGAATGTCACCGGGTTGGATTCCCAAATCTGCTGGGAGAATAGGTCTTCCCTACCTCAACAACTTGAGCAAGGCATTTAACCCCAAATTGGAGCCACTAAGTGACCAACATAAGAAGACTGTGGTTCTACTGGGCAGCTCACATGTGAATGGGTGTAACTATCTGAATGTGTAGCAAGGCGGTGATGAAAAAGTATATGCATGCTCTGCAAAACCCTTCCCTGGATAAGTAAAAGGTAAAAGAAAAATCACTCAAATGGCAAAGCTGGATTTGGTGGGAGAGTGAGTGATTTACACAATCACTCACAGGTCAGAGATAATCTAAAGGAAGGAACAAATGTCGCATTATTGGAAATCATACCTTTTACAGGCAAACGTATTTACCCATAATCTTATCCATTAGAGTTCACAGGTTCAAAGTTCATTCTCAATTTCCTGCTGGGTAAAAGGTACTCTCAGTAGGATAATCACTCAATGGACTCTCTCACAGACAGATTTATATCTGTGCTCTATTCAAGCGAAAATCATACATTATGGTGTTTATAATCCTAAACTCTACTGCTTGTACTAATCTGTAGACATGCATTGACTTGCTGTATTTAATTGTATTTCTCAAATCATCACAATAGGTCATCACTTTAAAATAAATTATATGATTCTCTCTCTCTCTCTCTCTTGCTCTTTTCATATTGCAGGCATAAAATCTTTAAGTAACCCTGTGCGTGGCCTTTCTCGCTGTGACTGGCCAAGCTCTCCTGAAGGCATTACTGAACTGTGTTAATTGGCTGTTCTCATTGGAATACTGATGAAGAGAATTTTAGCAGCATGATTGATCTAAACCTGCAGGTGGTCTCCTTGGAGACACCAGAATCAATTAGTTTTTCTCTGCACTTTCATGATGCAGTGTTCACCCGATGGCACCTCTCTATGACTCTCCTGTTGTCCCTGCAGAACCGTGACATGGTCTTGAAATTGCCTCGTACCCATTCACCATAAACAATTGCGTGGCAGTAAAAAGGCAGAGTGGTGATTAATAAGACAGCAGCCCACCTATTCTTCTGGAAGGCAGCTTTGGCCAGCTTTCCATATTTCTTGATATTAGATTGGTCTAGACTAGCATGGCGTCTGGCATATTAAACTTGTGACGGCATTATTGTGTATTGTGAGTGTCTAGAGAGGGTTTTTGTTAGGGTGCATCGCTCTCTTACAACCACTCCCTGTCAAGAAACATCAAAGAGCTACTGGTATCATCAAAGAGAATAGTTGTAGATGAACAAGGCTTACCAGCGCTTGTTACAAGACCAAGTCTCTCTTGTGGTCTGTCATAAACAGAGGTATGCATGAGGTGACTATGTAGATCATTGTTGTTTTCCATGGTTAGTCCAATGAGCTCAAATGAAAAAAAAATATATATCTGAATACTAAATTATTAGTACTACTAACTTATTGGCATTTTTCAACCAACACTGGTTGTATATATTCAGTGTATTTTTATCCAGCACATGGCTTATAAAAGTTGGAACACGTTTTACTATTCTCCTAGTCCCCACAGTCCTGATAAGTTTACCTTCCATGGTATTTCTGCTTTACTAGCCAATATACTGTGGAAAGTGACAGTAGAAATGGTAGACAGGGGACAAGAAGACTTGGGCCCATGACCTCCCAAAGCACAAGCCCAGACTGGCAAGACACCACCCATAACTTCCCAGTGTCTTTGATCTATAACATGCTTATTTAAGTCCAATTTTAAATGCTGCTTTGCTCCTGCTCTGCAATGTAGATCCACTCCCACAGAGTTACCCATGAAGAAACTCACCTTGATGGTGGGAAGCACAAGGTCCATGGCTGCACACTGTCGTGGAGTCAGACTTCTGGCTTCCTCTCGAATGACATGCTCCTGGAGGAATACCACATCAAATCAAATCATGATTGACAGTAACTAGGATGAATTAAAACATACAGCTTACAGTTGACAGTACGGTATTTTATACATTTCAGAATTAAAAAATGTACAGTATAATGATAATGAGCTTAGATGGTGAGCCTTTGTGTTCTGTGGCTTAGCATTTATTGATTACAGTACAGCCTTGTTTTCAATCATTTGGACTTGCAGAGATTGACTCGTATGCTCTACTTGAGCCATTTCGTTGCAAAAATCAAAATCAAATGTTTTCCCACATCAGTGTGGTTGGTTGGGGCAGTATGGTTGGCCTGCACAAAGCATTACAGCTCTATATTTTATTCAGAAAAACAACGCTTCGACTTGAGTAGGTCTCTTGTTGTTCCATAAAACCAT
This sequence comes from Hoplostethus mediterraneus, assembly GCA_034670385.1. Taxonomy (NCBI): domain Eukaryota; kingdom Metazoa; phylum Chordata; class Actinopteri; order Trachichthyiformes; family Trachichthyidae; genus Hoplostethus; species Hoplostethus mediterraneus. The sequence goes on from JAXDDW010000004.1 coordinate 12,730,102, forward strand.
GCACTTACGTTGATTGAAGGTCATGGCACATTAATAATATGTTACATAGCGTGTTACACCCACTTCAAGAGTAGGAGGTACAACATCCAACTGTTCCCTGTCAAATACAGGGAAAGCTGTTTGAATGAAAGATGCATTTTATGTAGCGCTATAAGAAGAGAAAAGGTGGGAGTTTTTTGCACATAACTGGCTTCCACTGTTATAGAACAGGGTAGGATTTTATTTTAATCTACTTATGTTATTTAAATCTACAGGTTTTACCTTTTTATTTCCGATACAATGAAAGGATTAACGTCGTTCTAGGCAAGAATGACATACTATCTCATGTTGAAAACACCGGTATTGTCTGTTCATAGCCAGGATAGCAGGTACGTACACTAGCAACTTCCTTCTTTGCATGAATGATTCCAATGATACACTCACACACACACACGCACACGCACACGCACACGCACACGCACACGCACACAGAATTAACAAGAGGATGATGAATCACCCCAGTGCTTCAGGGAATGAGACAGTAACACACCCATTTGTGAGCTGATGCAGAGTACCCAGATGTTGCCTCAAAGGACATCCCAGAGTTACATCCATCCACATACCCAACGACACACACACACACACACACCATATGATTGACGGCAAAGCCCCACTGTACGTGAAGAATTCCCATAGAGTCGCTCGCGGTTGCTTCTGGGCATAACAGCTTGTCGCCTTGACTACCAAGTGGGAGTCAATTAATTTTGTCCAACCCAAATATTTTGATACTGAATGTTTGCTTCATACAGGTTATAGGTTATACTCTAACCTTATGAAAAATAATAGATATTGTAGGGAGAGAGGAGTCACACAATTTAGGAAATCCTGACATCACTATAATTAATTTGTCGTCAAAAGACATGCTCGGCCAACCTCCTGGTGAAGAGAAATTGGGTGAAAGCATCTAGAAGAATTGTTAATAATCTTTGGCCAAATGGATTGGTTCTTGCACGGCGAACGCAGCGTGCATTTGCATAAAGTTAAATGGATTCAACTGAAATAAATGGATGTGGAATATTGATCGTTTGGTGAATCACGCTTGGTGGGGCTTCATGGTCAGTAGTAAAATTATTATTTTATTTTATTTTTTGTCTTTATGAATGTCCTTGTTTTAAATGTCTTTGAATGCCTCATGTAAAGCACTTTGAACTGCCTTGTGTATGAAAGGTGCTAAACTTTCCTTGCCTAAAATAGCTCTCTGACGTACTGTCACACTGGGCCTGTTAGTAAGATGATGGTGTAACCTTTGCACTGATTCATTCCAACACCTTACTAGCCAAGGCTAGAGGGGGTAAATACCCTCAGGTCAAAGCAGAAATTAGAAACCAGCCTGACCCAATGTAGCACTGAGCTATACTGTAAATTGCTAAAGCTCAGTTTACTAGACCATTTTTCCAAATGACATAATCCATTATCCAAATTTAGGGATAATATAAATCTATAGCAGTGTATCGTAAACAGACAGCATTTTCTACGACTCAGATGACAGGAAGTCAGTGAAACTGTGAGAAATCCTGTTGAAATCACAGGAAAATACTATATGGAGTTTATATGGGTGAACATGGTTAGGTGTGGCTTAGCTTGAAAATCGTGCTCACTCGTCCCTCCACCCATTTGAATGATATTTAGATTGTCGGTGAGTTAAATATGAACATCTTTTTAGTATTTTTGGGAGCATGTCATGATGGTAGCCCTGCCAACTTTTAGCGACACAGCTTGCTGCCTGCCAACAGACTGTAAAAGATAAGAATGAATCCCTTTTTTCAATACCGACAGGCATAAAGAGAGGCCGATGCTATCAGCTACTTAGCTAGTTAGTTAGCTGTACCAGAGCAAGAACCTGCTTGGCCATTTGAGCTCATTGTGTATTTCTACCATGTTTCCAATATATACAATATAATACATAACCCACATTCAGCAGAACTGGAGATCTCAGCGCAGCGTAATGTAGGCATACCGCATGTTCTACTGCTGAGGTGACAGCATGTCAGCTAAGCTGTGAGAAATCCCTTTGGACTCACAGGGAGACACCCATACGAGGTCGCTATGGTGTGAGGAGACTGGGAAGGATGTCAGCAACACACACCATGGCCTCATCTAGAAATTACCTTCAGTTTGGACAGCTGTCCCAAGTCCTTGGCAGCATTGAAGATCATCTGAGCTCCTTGCTGTTGGAGAGACAGATGGAAGAAAAACATGTTTTAAGATGCACAATATCTACACAATGTGCTGACAATTATCTAAAAGCAGAGTTTACAAAGTGGTTTACAAAAAGGTAAAAAAAACAAGAATACATCACAAACTATAGATACTGTAGAGAGATATATTTATAGATGAGAAATATTCAAAAGAAAAATTAATTATAACAAAACAAACAAAAATCAAACAAAAACATCTTTTCATGCATTTTAAAGCTGCACTAGGCAATGTTAAACATTAGCAGCTCCAAATGGCAGCGAGAGCTAACTGTTTGAACTTCAGCACCCAAAAGTGATAACATGACGTTAGTAAACTGCACAGAGCGCGCTCATGTTTACAAACCCTACTGATCTGAAATCGCTTTACACAAAAGGACACCAAAAGGATGACAGAAGGAAAAGCTCTAATGTTGGTGAGTCTGGCTTTCTCTGGTCAGAGCACTCACTCACTGCTTGTACTTCACTCTAAAGGTTAGAGTTATTATTATTATTATATATTTATATTATATACATTTTTCCTGTCTGCGCCCACACCCGACACCAGAATTTCATTTGGGCAAACAGGAGGAATCTACAGGGGAGGCTTCTCACTACTGCAGCCACACTTTGTGATTTAGGCTGACAAGATGGGTGTATCTTTAGATACACATCTTGTCTAGTGTAGCCTTAAAGAAAATAGTGTAGATTTAAAAAAGTTCCTCAGGGAGAGCATTCTACAGTCTAAATGAAAGATCCCTTAGTTGAAAAATGTGACTTTCCCCCTGACAAAAGGATTAATACTATGAAAATATTCCTCATTGTGTGTGAAGATTGGGAGAGGTTGTTCCATCTAATGTATGCAATTTGTGTGTGTGAGCAAGGGATCAGGAGAAAGAGGGAGAGAGGGAGTTAGCTGGAGAAAAAGAGGAAGGAAGTGTGAAAGGTAAAGAGACAGTGACCACACTCACACTCTGGTCATTGAGTGGAGGCAGAACAATTGTTCTCTCGATGGTGTTCAGCACGATTTTCCACAGCTCTTTGAGGACTCGTTTCAGCACAGTCTTCTCGCAGATCTTGGCAAACAACATCAAACTGTAAAGCGGCGAAAGGAGACCAACTGTCAGGTCATGACATCAAGCACGTGTCGCAGACAGAGTCGAGGCAAGAAGCCACAACGTCTTAAATATCACAGAAAAAGCCCACCCATGATACACTGAACAAATGCAACAGCTTTACAATCTCACCCTACTGTAAAAGCTCGGTGAGGAGGAAGGATTTAGCACCTGCATATCATGAAGAGGATTCTCAGTAATACCGCATTAGCCTCAGTGTTGCTTTGACAAGTGACTGAGAGAGATTCGTAGAGCTCAGTTGAACCACACCAACTGTATGGCTCTTACAAGGATGCCACAAAAGTGAATCAGGGATGCACCGATCAGGTTTTCTCAAATTCAAAATTCAATGTCAGGAATGAACTGCCAACGCCTGGCTCGTACTTTTTACAATTTTCCAACAACTTATTTTATTGTTTGATCCGACAGCTGAAGCGGTAATTGGCCGACCACTGATGACCTGTTTAAAACATTTATTGGCAGAATATGATTGGTGGCAGATCGATCGGTGCACCCCTAAAGCAGAGACAATCCCTAGGTTGAATCCTGTTCTGAAGTATGCAGGAACGTGTCTTTCCTTATTCAACCTGCTGACTGTAGTGATTATTATACGACCCGATTTATACATTTAATCTGATTGACACATCTGGAGGGCCTCAAACGAACTGAGCTGGGATTAGAAATGAGAATGAAATAGAGCAGAAATGCCCCTGAAGACAGAGACACTGTATTCCAGGTTAGCCGGTCTGTCGGATCTCACAGCCATGTCCCGTTGCACTTTAAGTGAGGTCCTGTTGTCCTTTATAGTATGTGTATCTGTACTGTAAAGCTTTGTACTGGTAATTGCCAATATGTCTCTGAGCCAATTCCACCAAGACAAATCCCTGCTTAATTATTGTGCTCTGCAAATAAAGTAATTCTCATTCTGATGTAAATCTGTTCCACCACCCAGCGCTCTGGTTATTTTTTATACTTTATACTTTTTATACTTTTTTAGGTCCTCTCTACCTTCTATTTGTCCCATTTAGGTGAAATACATTTAGATGAATCGTAGTCATTTTTAAAAATTATTCTTATAGGCCTATTTTTTTAATTTATAGGATAGCTATATGATACAGTTGGGAGAAAAAATTGAGACAGCACAGAATGGCAATATTTTAGGTGAACAAAATGTATTGATTCCTATTGTAGTGGAACTTCATTATGTTTGTGCATCAAAGTTACCAAGTCAAATTCCTGAACAATAATGCAATTCTGATCTAGGACAGCAGTGGATAGTAATGTACATACTCCTTAACTCTTGTGTGAAGCTTAATCACTAGCTCATATTCCCAGATATTCCCAGTTACCTACTTTTTATCCAGAAGGTCCATGAGTGGCCGCAGGACGGACTCTGCGTCCATGGCAGCGTTGCTCCCCTTGGCTGAGCCTTTCATCTGGACCAGCTCCTGATTCATCTGCTTCACACAGTCTTCGATCACAGGTTTGAAACTGGGTGGTGGAAAAAAAAAGGATATCCATTTAGGTACTGGGTCCACATTGCAGTCCGCAGAGGCTTTGGGGAGGCGCTAGTCGTGGCTCCTGCTGGTGCTATTAGTTTAGCGCAACCGTGTTTGGAGTGCGTGGTTGAGTGCATGTCTTTCAATAGCTGTACAAACTTCAAGCACATTGACAGGATATAGAGAAATTCACTTTGATACAAAATGATCTCATACAGACACAAAAACACAAAGCACACACACCTCACGCTCACTCACCTAGAGCCGAACACTCCGCTGAGCTCATCCAGCACTGTGTTGAGCTTATTCTGCAGCTCCTTTAGCAGATCACTGGCCTCTGCATCCAGCTGTCAGAGGAGGACAGGGTGTCACTATATCATTACACTACATACACTTTACCTCACTGACTAGAACTCAGTATCTCTGGAGGATGCCTCAACCAGGGTGGGGGGTGTTGGGGGAGAGGACAGGCACAGAGAGGAGAGGTAACCTGCCTGGCTGGTGGCCTCCCACTCATTCTGCCTGCCATCTGTGCCGAGTAATGCGCTGAATACAAATGGACGGCTCACTGCCGAGCGCTGCAATGATAACTGTTTGCCGAGTCATGACATGCTGTCAGCATGAACGCAACCAGCTAGCGGTCGCTCGAAAGGGAAAGAAATTTTGTACACTACTACACCAGTTACAGTAGAGACTGTTTAGCATGCTATCAGGCAGGCTTGCCACTCAGCAAAATAAGGTTTCCTATCCTAGACACCTGTACACGTAAAGCCTTGTACCTAAAACAGCTGTGATACTGAAGGGTTGAGTTTATATTGTCTGGACATTGCCGTGCAATATTAGCCAAAATTTTGCTTGAGTGCAGGAAATGTATTTGTTTCACTACAACACTGATTTGTTTCCTTTATGGCATTTTCTGATTTCAGTGAAGCAAGTGTTTCTAGCTCAATGGGTATAGTTCACTAGAGGCCTCCTGACCCCATCAGGGGTGTGTCCCCGGTGCCCTTTGATATAATGATAAACGTTTAGCTCTGGTATCCCTGAGTGGATTAGCACTGCGGTTTGTTAACACCTCATGAGGGCCTTGCTGGATTTACAACTTCATCAAATCACATCCATGTCCACTCATCACTTATTTATAACATCCCACCTGAGTAACCATAACAGCCCATATAATCAGCTCTGCAAACAGAATTAATCCACAGCATGTATGTGCCCATGCATTGCATGTCTTAGCTTGCTGTAGTGGACCCGTATTTATGCATGTATGTGCATGTGATGGATGTACGGATTTGTATGATTCATACTGCATAATATATTTGCATGATTTACATCTGCGGCATGTCTGTGTTTATCTAGTTCATCTGGGGCTTTGGGTTTACTGTGAGCAAAATGTACAGTGTGTATGTACGTGTACGTGACTGTTTGTGTCTGAGCATCTATTTCTGTGCGTCTGTTTGTATGCTCATGAAATGTGCTTGCCATGTGAATATGTCCAAATATTGATGCCTGGGATGGGGGTGGAAAACATGGGTCGCTGAGGCTCAGTGCCTGAGGTGGATGTGTGAGGCCAGGCGCCGCAACACATGCATGACAGATCATCACATTAGGTCCGATAAGCTTAGCCATAGAGACGCTTATCTCACATATCCTAATGGTGGATGGCTCAGCTGGGAAGGGGATGTGTAAACTGAACCATATATAGACAATATTAAACTGCAGAAATGCCGCTATCCGCAGTACGGAAAGGACAGATCTCTGTGTGTGCACGTCACTTCTATCGATCGTTCATGCAATATTTTTCTTTCACAGAGAAAATTGTCCAAACAGGTTGGGGTTGTTATTTCAGTAATGGATAACATCTTTTCAGGCGATAACAACAAAATAGGTCTTCGTCTGTTATCGGTCCCCTTAGCCTCTGAAAAGTTTTAGTTTGACTTCTAATCTGCAGCCTGGCAACCTCTGAAATTGAGATTCTCTGTTCTTTCAAGAACACTGTGTTCTTCATGGGAAGGCTGGCAAAGGAAAGTCACCCCGCTGTCAGGTAAACCAAGGTACCTGTCGCATCCTGAGAAGAGAAAATTCCATACTGACTCCATATGGTTCATGATGCTGCAGTCAAATGTCTATCAGAAGACTGCACAGAAAGGCCTGTCAGAAAGGACTTGATTCAAAGGTAGCAGCAGACATTTGTGGGACTCGCCAAGTGAGACTGCCTTGCACTATGAAAATATCAAAAAGGCATCAGAAATGGCTAGGGGCTTGGATTACCCTGAAAATATTATATGCCGTTGAAAAATGTGTCTTGCATTGTCCCTTTGTAATGTGAGGTCCTGTTGCCCCTCTACCATGCCAGTTGTTATTGTGGAGCTCTGTATGATTTATTGTACTTGGTGATCTGACTTTATACAATCAAGTTTGGAATCGGTGGAGCACCTGGCTCTTGCATGGTAGCCAATTTCACCGGACACTGACTGACAGGCACCCAGGGCCCCTGCTGTACAAACGCTCCTCTGGCTGACAGCCTATCAACAGCAGCCCGGCCTTGCTTCCCTCTGCCTGTTTCAACAATATCTACTCACAGGCAGGTTATTATTGTGAAACACAATTTGTGCTAAATGAGTAACAGTGCCAAGTAAATAAAGGTTTAATAGACTGCCATCTCTAAATGTGAGAAAAGCATATTGATGAATGGGCCAAAATAACGCCTGATGCCAATCTGCTGAGATCAGTTAATGGTGATTCTATAAATGTGCGCACTGTGAGAGATTATTGCTAATCTGTGTTATTGGTAATGCCATGATAACAGCTTTCAGTAATTACATTGGCTCTCTGGGAGCTAATTGCTGATAGGGAACTATTCTGTGATGAATAGTGTGCGGAGACATTCCTAATGGAAAAACGTACACTTCAAATACACCTTAGCTGTATAATTTAGATTTTAGGGCTCTATTTTTGTGATAGCGCGCGGTGGATGGCGGGGCGGCCTGCCCAGTCAAAAGGACTGCACTGCTTTTAAAGGGAAAGAAAATAGATGATTTGATTGGTCAGATTTGAAGCCGGGCACACCTACTGATAATGTATTTCTCCTAATACAATTCCTAATTGCGCCATTTATTCATGAAAATAGAGCCCTTAAAGTTCAATTATTTAGTCCTTATGTGCAGACCTTCTGAATGATATTCTTAATGTCCAATAATACATATTCAGAATTTGAATTTTACTCCATTGAGGGATGTAAAGACTTCTCATATCTCATATTCTCATATGACTTCTCAGACGTCCAAGGGAATTATGGCCTGGGAGCGATCCAGCCCTGGGCCTGACCACTGTGAGGAGGCAGCAGCACCTCAGCTGAGGGCACAGCTGGGGAGCATTGTAAACGTTTGAGAAGCTCATCAAACACGGTCTGAAAAATCCTGTCTGAAGCATTTCGTGGCGGCAGCCTAGGGAATGGATAGAGATGGTCAAAACCACAGCCGGCGCCTCGGTGAGCCCCTGACTCCGGGCTCCAGGTTGGAAAAAATAGAAAGTAAATAAATCTCACTGCCAAATTAGCCTTGGATAGAGAAGTGGCAGAGGGAAAAAAACGCGAGCTAAAAATAAAGATGGGATCGGGTGGGCTGAGCCACTATCCGTGAGCTCTCGCAGCCTGTCCAGAGGGGTGATGGGTAATTCTGATTCCGTATGCTCTGTGGCACATGCTGTTGAAGGGGTGGGGGTTGAGAAGCATAGGAGTGTGAGGGGTGGCGGGGAGGATCGGGGGGAGGGGGCGTGCTTTTTTTTTTATCATTCAGTAAATGGTGGGAAGGGATGTTTAAAGAGTCCTATTGCACACACCTTACAGAAGGACACAACCCCCTCCTCCTGGAGAGAGAGAGAGAGCACAGAAGGGAAATGGGGGAAACAGAAGACACAACGACAGGAGACAAAACGCAGGGCAAGACAGGGGTTAGATACTGGAAAGAAACATGCATGTAAGTCGTGAGGAGCCATGGCTGCTGCTTCTCAGGGTTAGATTGACACACTGACAGAGAGACTGACATGGTTAAAGGAGGGATGATACTGCAGTGTTTCAAACCAAGGAGTCATATCAACGTTTAGAAAACAGGTTATCGCAACACGGAGTACACAAAGGGGATTAGAGGTGGGGAAATAGTGACGGGCTACAGAGTAGTACTAGTAGTAGTACTAGTAGTAGGAAAGGTAGTATTAGTGAAATGAACTATAGGTAGTCCATTAGACGGGGGGAGGATTACAGTAGTCATAAGGCAAGTATACTTGTCTTACACTAGATCACTGTTGGAGTAGATTCACTCTCACTTCACTCAAGAGGTAAACTAAAACTCAAACTGAAACAAGGATACCGCCTTCGTTTCTCATTCCTTTACAGATTGGAATTAAGAAACAATCATCAGGCAGCAGGGTTGCGTGGTGAGTACTAAGACCAGCCTTCAGGAGTCAACAAGCATTCACCCTGCTGAAGAGCCCTTTAGCAAGACACTGACTCTGACCCTCTGATCTCCCTGCGAAGAGGGCTGGCGGAAGAGAATTTTCTTATAGGGAAAAATACATACAGTATTATTATTATTGTGGTAAAAGATTTCCAGTTTTTTTTTTTTTTTTTAAACTAAATCCACTTCCTAAATTGATTGAATTGATCGTGAATCGACCCCAACCTTGACACAGACACAGACAGAGAGATACAGAAGGCACAGACCTGTTTGCCGCCCATGGACTCAAACATCTTCTCCAGTTGGACACGGAGCTGCTGGATGTTGTTGAGGAGGATGCAGGGCTGCCAGAGAGCACAGAGACACGTGAGACTGATGACCTCATACAGTCATAAATACATATCCATACATTCATAGTGTACTACTATAGCACATTGGGAGAAAGCCAAACCTTTGAAAACACACTGCAAAATATAAAAAAAATGAATGTGTCAAGAGAAAAAAGCACCAGGTGGTTCCTGAAACACTGACTACATGGAGATGCAAGGTTTCTACATGACACCGATAGCTATTATCAGCAGTGAAACAGTATGTGTAATAAAGCAGGGAGCGACGCCTGCGTTGAATATGTCAGGCAATATTGATTCTTAGCGACACAATAAATCACAGACGACATCAATCACATGGCTTTCTATGGACGGTATGAGTAATTCCTCAGTTTTACTCACATTCACAGATTATACACATTATCTACCCAAAAAACAACTGACAAAAATACAAATACACCCTGAAAAATGTGATGTTGCAATGAGTAGCACTAGAATGATAATTCTGTGCAGCGGCAAGATTGGTGTCTTTTGTTCCAGAGAGCAGTCAATAGTGTCTCTGCAGCAGCACATAATGGTTTCCTCTCTACTAGATTTATGGGCGTATTTGTATGTGAGAGTGATATTACATTAGATATTCTGAATCTGAATGAAAGCAATGGAGATTTACCTCAGCTATATTTTAAGCTTGAGAAAAGGGGGGAAAGATCGAGATTAGTGATCTCAGTGTGAACTTAGTGGCGTTGGAGAGAAGGTGTCAGCTAAATGTCAGGGGAAATGGACTCACGAGATATAAATCAAGGCCACAGATACCAAGAAAAAAACACAATGGTATTTGACACTGGATGGAATGGAAATGGCAATGGAAATGATGCTTACTTACTCATGGCGTTACAGAATTAGATGGGCAAAAGCTGTTTGATTTGGTTGATGCTTACAAATGTGTCAGCAATAATGGTCAATATCAAGAAATGTAGAGATCCACTTGTGGGGTACAGTTAAGTCTTTAGTAAGGCTACCAGTCTCTTTATGCCTGTTAGCATAGTTAGTTAATTCTTAAAAGTCTGTTGACAACAAAGACAGACAAATATTATTATTATTATTTAGCATGGGTACATTTAACTATATGACAGGCTGATGAAATTACAAAATAGATAGTTTGGATTTGGTTTAAATTGAGTGACAATCTGTGTTATTGTTTCCCGTCGTTTTGTTCTCTGTGTATTTATGGCTTTACCTCTTCAGTCCCGTCTCTAGGAGGGACATCTCAAGTTTTCTCTGGGACAAATGTAATGAGGCTGTCAACACTGCAGAGAAACATCTGCCTCCTTCACTAGTACCCCCGTGTGTTAGTTTTCACTTCAACTTCAAAGACCAGTGTGGATAATTAGGCCAGTCTGAAGTCTCATTGCTTTGTCATCCGTCACATTAAACAATGGACAGGGAGCCCAGAAAATACCAATGACTTTTCCCCATCAGCTGTGAATTGAATAATTGCTTCTTGTTTAATAGAGACATTTTGTTGAGTGCACTAAAGAAGACAGGGCAGGGCTCAGCAGAGGGCCGGTCTCTGAAACATTTTTCATAAGGCCCCCACCGCACCCTGCTGCTAAACATCGTCACCATGGAAACACCATCAAGTGACTTCGCATATTTGCATTCGCACCCGAAAAGTGAACGTAACCTCTGCTATTAAAGTCATGCAGACTTTGAGTGGGCACTTACCACATTCTCCTTGCTCAAATGCAAGTGAAAGTCCCTGGATACGATTGCAGCATATTGCAGAAGAACTTTGTTGATAGTCTGTGGGGAAGGAGACAGACCACTTTATAATTACATTTTTTTTTTTTTGCCTGTGTCTATTATTAGATCACTGGAACTCACCGGAAAACTCAATAACCAGACTTTGCCAAACAGCAAATAAATGGCCACGAGTCCCACGTATCTCAGATCAATGGCAAACTGTTTTAGTGTGAGTTATTACTCTCTGCAAGTGTATTCAGGGTTGACCGGGGGGGGCGTTCCAAAGAGCCTGACCTTTGCGAAGCGGCACATGAAGTGGGCCAGAGCCTGCGGGTTTGGACACTCCAGCTTCTTGATGATCTCGAAGCTCTGGTTGAGTTGAGTGAACACGTCCACCACCGAACAGGAGAACAGGGCATGCTCCGAGGTCTGCTGGAACTGTAGCAGAACGGAGAAATGGAGGAAGAGAGATTGAGGGAAGGTTCGGAGAAAGAGAGGAGGGGAGGAGGAGTACAGAGAGGGGATACAGAGGGGAAGTGAGGGAAAGGAAGAGAGAGAGGAGAGACAGAGGGAGTATCTTTGAGTATCTCTCAACATCTTATAATGGCGTAACATTTTATTTTGGACAAACAGTCTCCATGTCTACATCACTCACTGAGCAGGAATCTAGACCGCTTCATTTGATGATGCTAGCAGATATAGCTGTGGTGTTAAAACAACATCTTGTGCATGAGTGCTTATTACCTGCTGATAACCTACTGTAGCTGCACCAACTTGTAAACCAAGAGTTGAAAAAAAAATGAGCAGAGGCAGGAAGTTCAGGCAGGAATATCAGCCCGTGGCTAAGACTTTTCAGTCCACACTAAAATTGCCCTCGATAGCTAGAGTGTATGTGGGCTAATGGGGACGGCATGGAGTTGACAGCCAAATGGTGCGACCGGGCTGGAGGCCAAAATCTTTAGACTCCATCCCTGCAAATAGCCTACACTGTTAACTTCACTAACCACTGTTTGCTCTGCTGTCAGTAAAAGTTAGCAGGGTGTTATGCTGTTGTTGAACAGACTGCAGCATTCTGCAGCAGCCTCCGAAAAAATACCTTCCCGCTGTCTCTGAGCTTCAAGGCTGCGTACCCACTGGGTGCCTGTCTTAACAGGTGTTCATGATGTTAAAAAAGATGAGCCTTTGTACTTTTCCTTTTTGCTTTATACTAATGCTTTCCCAACAGCATTGGAAGCTGGGCAGGTTTTTGGTGCTCTTCAGTTTCAAAGTTTAAAACATTTTAACTTTCCCAAAAGGTTTTCAGTCTCACAACAGCAGGGTGGCAAAGACTGGAGGCAGAGAGCTACTAGCTAGAACAGAAGTGGTGGAGCAACGCTGAAACCTGTGTGCACTATGATAAAAGGATCCCGTCTCCAATACATCAACTTGTAATTGCAACTCTATGTGATGTGAGTGGCGTCCTGACAAACACACACGCATTCATTCAGACATATACGCACACACACATGCACACCAACGTACCAGGCACATCGATATATGGCAATAATTTCTCTCCCTGCATTAATTATGTGTTGCTTTTACACATTATTGCTTAATATCCTTCCTTTGTGACTCCTATTTTATTTGCTGGGTCTTTCCTAACTATGTTTTGCTTCCTATCTATTTTTAATTTCCATCTTAATCAAATCGCTGTCCTGCAGTGTTGCTGAGTGTTGAATATTTTTGCACGTCTGCAGATTTTTTTGTCCCCCGAGCCCCTCTCCTCCTCCTCCTCAGGAGGTGAATTTTGTATTGCCAGGGCGTCTATCTGAATAAGGATGTGGCCTTATAAGTGACTTGCCTTGTTAAGCTTAAATAAAAAAATGATTGAATTGCTATACTCACTCCGTCCTTCTTGTCCCTTTCCAGCGCCCCATTGAGGAAATCCATGGCAACGTCCTCGTTCTCATCAAGCCACTGAATGACAAATGGCTCAAACCACCTAGAAAAGAAAAGCCTGCTATGAGACCTGGGTCAAATCATGGTTGGAAATCCTTCTTAGCATTTCTTTTATCCTCTTGGAGTACCAGACAAGTGGGATTTACTGTATAATTAACGGCATAAATGACTGTATAAACTTTCTAGCACTTTTTACATGTTATAGGAAGCAAGCTCCATCAATTTGGCACCGACGTAGTTCTAAAACAAACCATCAAAGGAAGTACTATCAAATACTAGGTCACTTATGTCTGCACAGCAGCCCTTCTTCATTAGCACGGCTGGGCCATCAGGGCAAGAACATTGTCAACACTGCTTGAGGGAATATTATTTGAAAGGAATGTAAGGTATCCCTAGTTTTCTTTCCAAACACAAGTAAGTATTGTGGCCAGTATTTATAATGAATACATTTATCATCACTAAGTATCCTGGTAATAACAGTCAATAACGATTCAATGTCACAACCTGCCCAGGAGCCAAAACCAGGGCCAAAAGAAGAGTGGATGTTGGACCAAAACCAAAACGATGCCTCACCACAAGTGTTGGTTAGAGGGCCTTTTTCGTTACCTAAAGACTATAGGGGAAACACTGCACTCCCACCAGATCAATAACAATTGATCATGTCAAGCTCAAAATGGCATTGTAAAAAAAAAACCTAGCAGATCTCAGTGTGGTTTTGGCCCAGCCTGCATTTCGCGATGGCACGGATATCAGGTTTCAGTTTGTCGACAGATTTGACTGGGAGGCTCAGACAGAGGACAGCAGAGAGGACAGGCCAGGACGGATGAGTCGGGCAAGGAAGTACAGTTGTTAGCAGAATAATAATGCTGTTCTATCTGTTTCACTTTGCCATTTCCTTGTGTAATGTAGCGTCTGAGCTTGTCCTCAGAGCAACCACTGTCCGCCTGCAACTGCTTTGTACTTTGGCTAAGGGCATCTGCTACAGGAGGGAAAGCTAATAAATAAGGTGGGTGTGGAGAGAGAGACAGGCAGACAGAGGGAAAAACACAGAGGGAGAGAGAAAGACAGTGTGTGTGTGTGTGTGTGTGTGTGTGTGTGTGTGTGTGCGTGTTGCATGCCTCCAGGAGAATCAATCCTGCTGGAGGTGGTGTTTGAGTGACAGCTATGGATAGGGGAGACGAGTCATTACTCTGGAAGACAGGCAGAGCGGATGCGAGAGGGCACGGCGTTCTCTGCCTGCATTATATGTGTTTAGAATGCAGCTATTCCTGCTTTTCTGCCCACGCAAATAAGTGGAAAGAAACGTGCTAAATGGGTACAAACTAGTTTCCTCATCCAAACCACACATTTTGTGATCAGCTGGGCCCACGCTTGAGAATTGTCGGGCAGATTTTCACCAAATTTGCCCGCCCCGACAATCAGAAGTGCAATCCAGATTGAAAGCTTGGTCAGGACCGATGGTCAGCACAGATTAATTGGTAGTGTGAGGGTGGTTTATAGATCCAACCTGACACCACCCTGATCGATTAGCAGACTGATGTGCGCCACCCTGATAATATCAAACACGTTTCATATTAATGATCCGACAGCTGCTGTGGGTCCAGTGCTGTGGGCACAGACCACCAATGAGACAGGTCAGGTGGCGTGAGCTGAATATGGCTTTGCTGTCTGCTCTGGCTTTTGATTGGTGTCACGTTCTCACGCCAGTGACAGATCAGCAGTCCTCTAATCATCTAATGTGAGCATATTTATGGCTGAGAAATAAACACTAAATCCATCATTATGTGTGTGATGTGATGTGTTTTCAAAATTGGTTAGGATTTGTATTTGTCCCCAGCCATAGTCAGTTATAGCTTGTATTTTCTTTACCCTGTAATGATGTTCGCCAAGTAACTGCATATTTGTCTGTTTTCCACTGCCAAAAGGTTTTAAAATGTTGTGAATCAATATCTTTGGAATGCTATGAAACATGAAAAGAGACTGGTGCGTTAGCTGGATCCTGCAGGTGTGGATAACCTATGCCCAACGCAGAGGAACATTAGTGGATCTGCTGCACATCACATGCTGCACATTACACATCGTAACTGGGCTATTCGACTAGCCTCGTATTCTACCACACATGAGTAGTCTTATGCTATTTTGCACAGCACTCCCGTTTATGACAGTGTTTTATATCTGTCCCACTTCAACTGTGTATGAGCGTGCATGCATGTGTGTTTCTGTATGTGTGCATGTTTGTGTGAGAGAGGGAATATAAGAGGGCACTTACAGAGAATACTCAGGTGGAACACTCTTGAAGGCCGGCAGATCACGGACGTACTCATTATGGAACCATTTGACTTTGAAGTGGAGATTCATATATTCAGTACTCTTGCATAGACGGTGCTTGTCGTGCTCTGTAATGCAGAATAAAACAAGAGAAGCAAATATGTTAGAATGTACAATCCACAGAGCGTCCAAAAGGTCAACAATCTTTAGACACAGACAGCTAAGGAGCAATACTAAAGAGTCTGTGTGATGATTCCTTTTTCACTTGCTCTCAGTATCGGTGATTCTCGTGAATGAATGAATGAATGAATGAATGAATGAGTCGTTCCTTTCAACGAAACTTTAAAGTGAATCAGTTGAATCGATTTGCTAATGGAACTGAATCAAAATTTCAAATTGGTTCAGTGTCCATGGTTGGACTGCGCTGGCTACGTTGGCAATCACTTCAAAGCTGCCTGGCGACTCTCCAAAAAATGATCTTAATCAACTACAGTCACAACAAATGCACAAATTCTCAAACTTCCTTGCTATTCATTCATTGTCGTCATTACGTGACACCCAAAAAAGCATACGGCTCAATTTGCTCAGTCTGTTTAGCAGTTCAGTCCCGAGCCTATCGGTTAGTAGTGCAGTTGGTGAATCCACACCGTTCAGCTGGAGGTGCTGTAGACTACAAAACTACTGTTGGACAATTCAAACGAGTCAAGGGAGTTAAAAGAATCAGTCTTCCCACCACTAGGTGGCTTGTCTTGTGGTCATAGAGTGAAAAACTCCCTCCATAAACACACACACACACACACACACACACACACACATATAAGAATGTCCATTGTAATACACTATTACACTAACATTACTGCACACAGCCCTGGAGGGAAAAACAAAAACAGTTTCCCTCTTTATTTCAACCATTTAATTCTCTAAATGACTCACAAGTACCCACACATGTGCACACATACTCAAGCACATGACACATGAGCGAACATCCTAACGGGCACAAGAAAGACCAGAGTAACAGTGATTGCCAATAATCTGACATCTTAAAAGGCTGGATTATGTAAAGCCTTGAGCAATCAAACAATGTGAAAATAAAGCCAAGGCTGGGAATAAATCCAGTTCCCTTCAAAGAGGAGAAAACCCTTCAGTGACTGCAAACAAATTGAAAGTAAAAGGGTTTAGAATTTTGTGTCAGCTGACATGAGTGGTGAGTCATTTAGTCCAGATCACTGTAGACATTTCACAACAATTAGACATTTCCATGGGATCCCCTGGGAGGAGAGGAGAGGACATTAGAGGGGGGGGGAAGCGGAAAAGAAGGGAAACCGATGAAGAAAAAATAACAGAGATGGATAAGAGAAGATAGAGGAGAGACCGCGGGAGTACGATGAGCAGTGATGTAGTGGTAAATCATCGTAAGGCAAACAACCACCAATATAAACAACATTTATGTATTTATTCATAATTACAGTTTGAGAAAAGCATCCATTTGTGTTTTTGTCTACACGTTTAACACTACGGATGCATGTTATAAAGATTTATATCAGCCTGAAAAGATGGGTAAACTCTATTCTGCAAATGAAAACCCTCCACTACATCCCTGCAGATGAGACCATCTGATTAAACACAAGGAGCGTATAGGAGACCATAGGAGAGAGGGAGCAAGACGTCATGGGAGCAGGGATGAGACCATCAGAATGAGACACAGGAGACACCACATAGATTGGTAAAACGGTGAATGCCCAGATCATATGGGACAATCTGGGCAGGCCAACAGCCCAAGACAGTGGTAGTACTATGCAATAAGCAACACGTGTGTGTGTGTTGGTGTGTGTGTGTGTGTGTGTGTGTGTGTGTGTGCATGCCTCTGCAGCTGCAGCCCCAGGCCATGTGTAAATATGAGTGCCTAAGGGCTTAGACTGTGGGAATAATTGAAAGGTTTTACCATGATGGAGGAGAGGATGAAGCAGAGAAGAAACTAAAGAGAAAAATAAAGATGAAGACCAGCGAGCATGCTAACATTAAATATAGAAAGAGACTAAACACAGCACAGCAAAAGAAAAATAAAATTTAGACGAACAGAAGACAGAAGTGGGCAATTTACAGTGTATGAGATTTAAGTTTGTTTCTAAATGGTAAAGGCAGAAGACACACACACACACACACACACACACGCACACGCACACAATCACAGACACAGATACAGGCACACACACCCACGCAACATCAAAGTCATGTATAAATCCATGCATTGCACCCTAGCTGTCATGCGTTAATCCTGATAAGAGCCTGGATGCTCCTCTCCTCTGCCGCTCGTCTCCTCTAAGCCCCCAGGGCTAATATTTACATATAATTAACATATTTACCTGTGGATAATGCATTCAAACGCTCAATACATTCTTCTGCACATTGGATTCAGAGGGTTCCAGTCAAATCAACCCCTTGGATTAGTCACTGCAGCTCATTTCCAATCCCTCTTTGGAGTGGAAGTCAGACTACACTTGAGAGAACTCTATACAAAGCAATGAGAATTATGATTAGGTTATGATAAAGGTTGTGGCTTGGAGCTACGAAGTTATTGTACCTATGTCAACATTAGAGTACAAAATACCAATTGTCTCAAGGTTTAAATATTCTTCTTTACAGTAATAAACAATTTCATGTGAATAAATGGCCGCAAGTTACAGCTCCTTTGTAGCCTAACGAGCTGAGCCTGCTTTGACCGGTCTCTCCCACTGTGTCGACATCTCCCCTTCATGACTGAAGTGGATTAGACGGCTGAAATGGGCGTAGGATTCAACCTTTCACCTGGATTCACCTCGTCAGTCCGTGTCGTGGAAAGAGCAGGTGGTCCTAATATTTTGCCCACTCAGTGTATATCGGGGCTGTGTAATATCCGAACAGACGAACAGAGTGATCTGCTGTGACGGTGCCACTTCAATAACTCAGCAGGCACAGCGAGGCAGCTCATGCACACATACACAACACACACACACACACATTCACCTATATGCCCGTGCACATATGTACACACACATTGCAGGCGGCCAATATTTCTGCCCTGAGCTCTGTCTGCAAGTACTTATAATGAAGTGCACACGCACACGCACACACACATCCCAGCTGCCCTCTCTGACAGAATCACCCACAGCTTTATCCTCTAACACATGTAATGAAAGGCACACACACACACACACACACTGAGCACTGAGGCAGAGCTATAGTCACCTAGAGGAAGCAGATGGAGGTCAGTTGGGAGACAGAAAGCAGGGGTCAGCAGGTGTTTTGTTTGAAGTGCTGCCAGCCAGGTTCTGCTAGCTCCCTCTGTGTGTGTGTGTGTGTGTGTAACTGCGCATACAAACTTAGACACAGGCATGTGTGCAGTCATACGCACACACTCAAACACATGTATACATACCCATACACACACCTCTTTTTGATCACACCACAACCTTTTTCTTTCTCTCTCTAACACACATGCACATCTACACACATATACACACACACACACACACACACGCACACCTAATCACATATGCTTGCATACACATATTCACGCAGGCAAGCATAAACTGCCGTCCTATTATCTTTGATGTTGCAACAATTACAATGCCGGGTAGGGGGGTTGAAAAGCAAGCGGTTTATTCAGTCAATGTAATGGATGGTGCTGCTGCCGAAAATGATAACTGTATTTTTGCTATTTCCAAAAATAATATTTTACTACAAGACTGGAAGGTTTCAATGATTGACATAAACCTAACAGAGCTGAAACAGCTGGCTGGGTAAAACCCCTTGGAGCTAACGAGGGACATGGTGGGCTGGTTTGTAGTTTTTCCTCTCCTATTTTCCCAAAGATCAATAGATCAACTTAACAATCTATACATGGAGATCCATTCATTTATCTGAAAGACACAAAATGATGTACATAATGATGCACATAAAACGTACACAGCTCTAAATCACAGGCTCACTTCTCAGAATACACCAACCTCACATTTGTGCAACGTTCAAATGCTTATTATTAGACTATAGATAACTAAATCAATTCAGCATTTGTTTCAGTGAGTGACATCTGGTTACTGGAACTACAAACTATTAACAGAAATCCAGAATACCACAGGGAATGCTTACTGTATATACAGGTACTTCACTACACTTGAAGATGAAAACATCTTGCTCATTTTTAAAATGCAGCAATGGCTACATCTCAACAAGGAACAAATCCAGTGTTTAGATGCAAGGATAAACCTACCTCGTTTGACAAACCTTTATATGCCCTATGGCATTTTGGGCCCAAAATTAGGATACATTTTTGCACAATGAAACACTTTCACTGCAGTGAAAATTCAGTCAAAGCAATCTTAAAAATCTGTGGCAGTAATAAGGCTGCTCCTCCGGTTTATAAAGCTTTCATTTAAGATTTTGGCCTCGAAAATTCATCTTGATTCATGTCATGAAACTCATTTCCACTACCAACAAAACAGAAACACTCAGGCACAGAAAGCGCTTTGCACACTCCCAAATGAATCCAAAAGAGCGACATTTTGCATTAATTTAATTTGTGATTGTATGAAGAGAGGAGAGAATCTGTGGGAAATGACGCCGCAGGGAGCAGTGTTTTAAAAATACTGCTCACACTAGGGTCTTCTGTAATAAAACACACAGAAGCTGCCTGGCTTTAGGATGACTCATCTGTAACAGACCTATATTATTTGATATCTAAGAATTCCATTTCAAAATGTTGTATCCACTTGGTAACTGATATTTCCTGTTTCAAAACAAGGTATCTTCAAAAATGTAACTTTTATTTGAATGCTGAATTTCATCATGAATTTCATAATGAACTCAGTATTTCATGATGAATTTCACTTCCATGACAGTAATTATTCTGAATGCGTACAGCTCATATTTTTCAAATGGAGGATTTGTCATTTTGGAAGGAAAGTCAACTCATATTTATTTATGCCGTTTATGTAAATACAACTTCCTGCGGCCCATCTGTTTGACTCAAGAAAGCCACACTGTGCTTGTGTGTGTGTGTGTGTGTGTGTGTGTGGTGGTGGTGGTGGTGGGGAGGTTACATGTGTAATTGGCTGTGTTTGTCTATGTGCATGTCTGTGTGTGCCTATCTAAGTGTGCCTGTGGTGTGTGTGTTTGAATGTGTTTGTGTGTGTGTGTGTGTGTCATTTGTGTCTGTGCATGCCCTGCTGGTGGTAAACAGTGAGGGCTGTCCTGAGAGACGAGTCGGCTCAAGGTCCCTGGTGAGGATGTCATCTTGTTTGACTCAGCCCACAGGGACAGGCAAACTCATAGGGGATTCACTCACTCCCTGCCTCATTGATTTAAATGCCCGGGATGAACGGCAGCGATTCTCCGTAGCGCTCCCATGGTCCAATCTACATTCTGTGACCATATCTATATGAATGTGTGAATAGACAGATATTCCCAAGACAAGAGGCTGCAGTACCAGAGTGGCAGCCAAGGCCAGTATACATCTCTGAGACATAATTCCTTCATTTTAGCTTCTGACCCAGTTCTGTCAAAGGGCCTCCTAAGCCGCATCACAGGGGCCTAGTGACACGGCGCTCTACCATAATACCAGAGCCCATCGAGGCACTAGCGCTTACTGACAGTCCAACAGTCCACTCCGGTTCACTATAGTTCAGATACTGTATGTTCTGGCAGTGTAAATTTGTAAATCTGTAAATTGTAAACATCTCTTACTAATCTGCATATCAATTGTCAACATAGTGGTGATTCCTTTAGGCCAGTGGAAAGTCTTTATTCGCAAAATAAACACTTACACTGACACTTACGCGCACAGATTATACAGAACATAAAGATCCATCATATGCTCCATTTTTACCATTCATTTTTCAAAAAGAGATATAAAAGCTGGATTTATGCATTCGGCCCAGAATGTCATAATTTCTAACAGCTGTGAAAGATTAATTAGAGAAAGTCCAGAAAAATCCTATACACCAGAAGATTATCCATCATTTTTAATGGCACCTACAAAATTTGACATTTTTGGGACTACCAATAGATTTTTTAAATGAATGCATGAGTGTAACCACTTGAAACCAGCCTTTATAAAATATTTAGATGTAAAATGAAAGCACTACCTGCACGGTGAAGACAGGACCTCTGCGCTTTATAAACTTTACACCAATATAAAAAGCCATTGGCTGTTAGCTGAGGTGCAGAAAGGAGATGAGGGTTTAGTTTACGGTGCTATGCTGACAAACTGCACAAAGACATTAGAGACTAATGGTCAGAGGACAGACTAGCTTATTAAAATCAGGCTGCAAGACAGCACACGGCTTAGCCATGCCAAAGCCTCATAAACAATGTCTTTCTGTGGAAACCAAACCCCCCTGGCCAAGGTACATGAATTGAAATTCAATTAAAGTATTGCAAAGAGTTCCAATAGGCTGACGATGAGTTAATGGTCTGCAGGAGCATTGGATCTTTAATGACACGCTTCGGAGACCGCAGCCATTAAACAACTATACAGTACTAGTGATATATATTACAAAACTTCAGGAAACTACTAGTTCCAGTGTTGACAATGGATCGACCAACAACCAGAGACACTGCTGATATTATCATGGAGCTATTTTGATTTTGTTGGCTCCCAAAGTACTTTCTTTCTTTATTGGCTAAAAGTCCCCTCTCTTTGCTTTCAGCGCCAAAGATACAGACACAGTGTTTCATTGCAAAACTATTTTGGTCTTTCATGTTGACTGAACTGTACTCTCCAAGTGGCAATACTCATTTCAACCTCTTTTTTAAGCACCTCCACACACCACTGAGTCATGCTGAGGTTTGGTGACCTGGCTCTCCTTTCCGTAACTCTAACTGTGTGCAGTAGTAGTGCAGTAAGAGTTGGGATGTGATCATCTATCTCAGACCCTGCTAGCCTTTTTTCTTCCTGTGCTCGCTCTCCCTGGGGCCGCCTGACCTACCAGCTAGCCTGCCATGGGCTTCCACGTGCCTCTGCTTCATTTTCTCTTGCTCGCTCTCTGTCTTGTAATCATAATCATTATTATTCTCTCTCTCTCATTCCCATTCTCTTGTTCTCATTTTGTCTTGCCTCACATTCTTTCTCTCTCTCTCTCTCCAGCGCTCTCTCTCTCTCTCTCTCACACATACACACAGATTCACACAGAGATGCTAAAATTAGCAGCATCCATTTCTGAACAGGCCCTGGCACCAAAGGCCTCAGAGCGGGAAGCAAAGGATGCATCAAAGACTTCATTAAGTGACACTCGTGCACGCGTGCACGCACAGACACACATAGTTTTCTCTTTTATTCTCGATCACTCTTTCTTTCACTTACTTGCACGACTGAATGCTTAAATAAATGCACACACAAGCATGCACGCACGCCTCCACGCACAGACCCAACTACACACACAAACACACACGGACCAAAAAAGCAGGGCATTCTGGCCCGCCTCCTTCAGGGTGTCTGCCTGTCAGCCGCCCTGCCACTCCTGTGTGCCTTCTTATGTAAACAGGTCACTCTGAGTTACATCCATCCGTTTAGATGAGAAAGAGAGGCAGCGACCTGGATTGGTTCAACCTCATTATTTCAACCTCACTGTTTTCATCCACCTTGTGAAAAGCACACATACATTATGCATGTGTGCTTTTGGCATGAACACACGTACACACTGCAGGATGCAGGTGTGTACTGCATGCACATACTCACAAATGCATTCATACATAAAAATACAGTAAACACTTGGGCAGAGATCTTTCTGCAGCTTTGTCCGCTCATCACCTCAACACACACCCACACACCCACACACACAGACAAAACCGTTTGAGCTGTAAGCAAGAGCGATAAAAACAGTGAAGCTCTAGGTATAATGGTGGAGATAGGGAAACAAGCACCTTGGTAAAATGTCACACCTGAGAAAATGTCACAAAAAAAATAAAATGACCTGCACAAAATACTCAAATTTGCTCAGTCAAATCCAGCTGGTGTTCCACTAACAGCTGCTAGCCATGAGCTCCTTAAACGTGCAGTTACATTATTGTCCTGTGACTGATCTCTATAGAAAGCAGTGAGCAATTATTAGAGTAATTGGATCCCACGTGAATTCACTGCTCTCCTTAACATAAGATGCATTTCCTACTTAAAGGGTAATTCTGGGATTTTTCAACCTGGCCTCTATGTCCACAAAATCGCTTTTCATACCTTTAAGTAGATCCCAAAAGTTTCAGAGTTGCTCCGGTCAATAGTCACGTGGCCAAGGCTCCAATGTAATCCAGCGGGCATGTCCGGGCATGTCTATGTCATGTCTAAGGTCAGGTCTATTTCTGGTTAAAAACGGTCTATTTCTGTAGCAATCCTTTCGGTAATGTTGTCAGACACTTGTCAGACACACGAATAACAATCTGAGCCTGTCAGTGGCAAAATCAAGCACTTTTAGTGGACGTACTTTGACTGGACATGCCCGGACATGCCCGCTGGATTACATTGGAGCCTTGAGCCACCACTGCCGGCTCAGCCGAGCAACTCCAAAACTTTTGGGATCTACTTAAAGGTATGAAAAGCGATTTTGTGGACATAGAGGCCAGGTTGAAAAATCCCGGAATTACCCTTTAAGCGCTCTCACACTTCTCTGTAACCTTCTCCCACATTACATCAAGTTCTCTTATTGAAGCTCAAATTCTCCTTTGTAACCTCAAAAATGATCCATCTGGACCTCAAACGCATCCATTATACAATCTCTACTGGAATAGTAATCACCTGCGTAGCCAGAGGAACGGTCCAAAATACCTTCTAACCGCTGAGCAGGTCTGATCAGCAACTACAGGAAACATTTGCTTGAGGTTATTGCTGCTAAATGAGGTTCCACCAGTAAAAGTACAAGTTTTTGTGTGTTATTTGTTGAATCACATTGTGTTTATCTATCTAGATCAGACTATATTTTAGGTAATTCAAAGGGGTTCACAAACTTTTTCTTGCAGCTGTATGATCTCTCTTGCAGTGAGGCTGGGTCTGAGGGCGTACGCCGACAACTGACTCACACTGTGATCTGACCGAAAGGTGGAAAACCCAACCGACCAACGAACCTGGGTTATAGATTACTTGAGTGGTGAAGTGGTGCGTTTATTCAGAGACCCAGTGGGGTCCGTGAACTGTGTGTGAACCGTGCAAAGTGAATAAAGGCTGTGTGTGCTCACGTATCATGATTAAAGAGTCTGTCCATTCAAAATACAGGTCCCGACTGTTACACACACACACATACACTGTCCTCTACCCTGCCCAACCTCAGGCACTGATGCTGTCTTTGATATTGGATACTGGCCGGCATACTACATTACATTAAATCTAAAACATGCTAGTGTGTAATGTATGTTCATTCATCTTTCACTTCTTTCACATTGTGTATTTAAGATGAGAAAGACAATGAAAACCTTCAGCGGCGCAAATGAATGTGATGCAGCCGCTGTTTGTGTTGTTTATGCAGTTTTACAATCTATACGATAAAGCAGATTATGTGGTTTGCGATCGTTGCACCGTGCTGTAATAAGGTTCATGACTAGCCTGTCTTTGCTGAAGCAAATCTAGAACACCAACAGCTAGCAAGACCAACAACAAATGAGCAATATTTCATATGAAATTCTCCTCTGAGGAACATGACAGTCATGTCCTCCTTCTGGCATGTGTCCCTGTGGGCGGCCAGTGATGTACTGACGAGATGGGAAGAGGGTTCGGGCTCAAGGAGTGCGGAAGAGGGTATGTGTGACCGAGTGCATGATTCTTGTCTCCATTTGTAGCACAGACAGCCTGAGGCTACTCATGAACACCCACCCACAAACACACACACAAACCTGCTGTGACAGCAGCCAGTAACACCCTAGGTGGTCACATGTTCTGGATTTGATTATGAGTCTGTTTTGATTTAATGGTGGTACGTGCAGCCTTGTAACATCAGTAATGTATTACCACATTAGTTTTGAGACAATAGTATAATTACCGTAAACAAATAAGACCTTCCTGTCTTTACACTGCATTTTACATTGGGTGTGACCTGGGCCGTGGTTACACCTGTCGTTTCATGCGATCTCGGTAATCGGAACACACAAGTGGTGCGTCTACACTTGACAGTTAAATGCGAGCTGTTTGGCCAGATATGTGTTCGGATTTCAGGTTCCTGCGCAGTATTTAAATAACCATAACAACAATCCCTGAAAATGGTGCTGGGTGTGCGGGAGATTATGCTCCTTTACTTTATGTTAAGAATTGTGTGTAGTCGCGGTAGGGCCCGTACAAGGCGTTTGCTATTGAGGAGACAACAGCAGCGGCGCGCAATGTGCTCATTCATTGCAGTTCTTGGTGCAACGACGGAGAGAAGCATGTGGGTCCGAGAACGCAGCCAGCACTGGTGGGAAAACATCGTCCTTCAAACATTTACTGATACAGACTGGTTGCTGAACTTTCGTATACGAAAGCATACGTTTGATCACATCTGCGAACGGCTACAGCCCCGTCTGTGTCGCCAGCACACTCACCTCCGCGCCCCTGTGTCTGTGCGTAAGCGCGTGGCTGTTGCGCTCTGGTGGTTTGCCAGAACTGGAGGGAAATGGGCATGATTTGATGACGTGTCCTGTATGCGTTTGGAGGTGCCTGATTGCGTCTAGACTATTCAGAGTTCCGAACACAAAGCGAGCTCGTCCACCTCGCGAGGTGGCCCGGCTGATCCGAACACAATGCGAGCACAAAGCAACCTCTGTGCGTCTACACCTGTCACTTCATGCAGCCTGGCGTGATCGGATGACCGAGATCGCATTGAAAAGACAGGTTCTTCCAGCACAAAGGCAGCTAAAGACTTCAGGGTTTTCTCATAATGGCAGATGGTGGAAGGAGTGAAAGGCTGATGGAAAAAAATCACTTAAAATCGAAAGAAAATAAACTGTGGACAAACGACAGGGAGGAGGTACTAACAATACCACTGGTGCAAGATAGATGTTAACAGTTGTCTTGACCATGGTGTCATTTATTTACAGTAATTATACCAAGGTATCACAACTAATTTGACAATGATGTATCGATCGGAGTATAATTCTCAGCTCACAATCCAGAAATTTTGCAGCTGAGTTATAGCCGCTCATTACCTCAACACAAAAACACACACATAAACAAACACATGCACACACATGTCTTATAAAAATCTGATGTATGGCCACATTTATATGCCTATACCACATATATACTGTAGCCTCTCCCCAGGCCAAATCAACACATTTACAACCATCTCATATTAAACCATAATGGAAGTACAGCATCTATATATGCTGGCTACACGCATGCATGTGTATGTATGTGTGTGTGTGTGTGTGTGTGTGTGTGTGTGGGTTTATGTATATGTATATGTGAGGTTGATGAATTAGTCTCTGCACCTGGTTTCCATAGTAACTCAGGCGGTTTGGCAGGGAGAAAGCAGCAGGCGGGTGCCGGGTAGATGAGGATAAATCATCAAGAAGCTCTTTTAGTGCTTCTCTGCCTTTTCTCCTACACACAGACAGTCTAAGGAGCATTCCCAATCCTTGACCTCAATCCCATCATCCAACTCCTCTTACCGCTCCTCCTTTCCACCTCCCTCCTGGTAGCGAACAAGCAAAATGATGCTCTCAACATGTCTGTTTCACCATGGAAGTGGGGGTTGCAGGTTCAAGCTACACTAGGCAAGATTTGTATGTGAAAATAGACACATGCTATCAGCCTAAATCACAAACCAACCAACGTGACCGACGTTTTATCTTTTGCCTCTCTCGACCCATTGGTAACCTCTTGGATTAAAGTGATTAGACTGGCAGTGTTGTTAAACATGAGCGTGCCGTGTGCAGTTTACTGATCTCACATTACATGATTTCTGGGTATTGAAGTTGAGACAGTTTTCAAACGGTTGCCTCTCGTTGCCATTTGGAGCCACAAACGTGCCAAGTGCAGAGGACAAATCCACACAAAATCAAAGCCCTAGGTACTGTCACACTGCTGAGTCCTTGCATGCACACATACACACTCGCACACGGACACACACACACACTGCCATTTTAACCTTGCCAACCCCATCACCTCGCCACACTCAGACCCCTTCTGCGTATCGCCTCCTCACCACATATATTGGGGTGTTGAACCATAAACCTCCCACAAAAAAAATATATCTACTTCATTAAACCTCCAGGAGGTTTGCTGCCCTCCCGGGGGAAGGAGGGAGAGAAGGAGGGGGGAGGAACTGAAGTCAAAATCCATGCTTAAATCAGAGCGTCTGTCTTCCTCCCAGTGGAGCAGCTCCGAGATGTATTGCTTGATCATCGAGAGAGTCCCGGGCCTCTGGTGACTGGCTTTGTAGGAAGACTGACTCATGTTTATGAAATGTACACAGAACTGCCCCAGATAATAGGAATACTAAATGTGAATCATGTTTTGAGGTGAATTTTATGTATAAATGAGGCAGCACGATGGCTGTCAAGGAATGATGGATGGCGGATGCTCTAAAATATGCCCTTTAAGAAGTGACAACCAGCAAATTGTCATCACTGTGGAGGAGTATTCTCATTTTTCTATCCTTCTGAAACCATTTGGTCCTCCTACACATTCCTGTGCATCTCTTCTGTGGTTAATCAATGGTTTACGTTGATTAAAACGCGCTCCACTCTCTCTGTACTGATCAATAGAGGGAAATCACCACAGTGTAATCCAGATAGGCAGTAAAGCTGACCACAGCCAGAAACAGCCAATAAACAACACCCTGATACACAGAGACATAAAGTCTCCTCACAAAAAGTTTTTGTAGTGCAGCGCTCATTCACCCCCATGCACGCAAGCACAAGATATGTCTGATCGGCAGCATTACTGACCTTCCATGGCGTACTTCATATCCAAGGCAAAGAGGTTCCACGTGATCTCGGCGCTGATCTTGCCCATATTCAGCTCCTGTGGAAACCTGGTGGAATTGAAATGGAATCCAATCAGACTCATTTCCGCGCAATGACACGCTCCACGGGGCGGCTTGATGGCCTGGCCCAGCGTGAATCCCTATCAAATGAGTTAACAGATGTGTGAGAAGATATGGCGGTGAATCTCATAATCCCCTATCATTTCAATGCGTGTTTTATTTGGGGAGGAAAGGGCATGAAGGCGTGGGGCTGAAAGATGGGAGAAAGAGCAAGAGGAAGTGACACAGCAAGAGAGAGGGTGGCAACCCATTTGGCAAGTAAATTGTTATTTTCAATGCCTATGGATTTCCAGTCAAACCTTGAATGTGAGATGCCAATGGTGTAATTATCCGTGTCTTCAGATGCTGATGGGAGGACATTTATAGATGACGGGGCCTTGGCTCGGGGAAGGTTAATTTCCATGGAAACGTTTTACATTTGCTCGAGACCGCTGTGTTTCTATCAACGAACACGTTCGCTGGACAATTTCTATTGCAATAGTAATCATTTGCTCAGCCGGGACACTCCTGCAGACACCAATGCAAATGAGCATGTGTCTCACACACACACACACACACACACACACACACACGCACACACACACTTGCCTCTAACCTTCCCTTCCTCCTCCGGCACACTCTTTTATGGGGGAAGAAAGAAATGCTGAGACTAAAAGGCAGATTTGTTCTCCCAGTGGCAACTGGAAGGAAAAGAACATCCCAGAAACAATTGCTCTCTCTGTCGCCTCTATCGCTATCTGTCAATCTTTCTATCCACCTCTATTCTCCTTCAGTCTCTGCATACTCCCACGTTGTGTACTGGAGGCAAGGTAGACAAGACCCTCGGTGGCACAAATGAAAGCGACTGCTGTGCATGTTGTTATGTGGTGTTAGCATGATGAGTATTAATAATAGGCTCTCAAGCTTCATTGTGTTAACCTTGAAACTATTCAGATTTGTGCATGAAGATGTATTTTGGACTGCAGCATTTAATTGTATATTTTTAAGTGTAAAATAAATTCAGTCAGTCCATCTACACACATTTGGTCTGAGGCTGGAGAATTTGCAGGTTCGATTGCTTTGCCTCCTCAGCGGGGAGCTGCCAGCACAAAACAAACAGTCAAACATTTTCTCTGGCTACAGCCCATTATTCAAAGCCAACCCCTTGGTCGACCCCTGGGTTTATTGTGAAAAGACATCTGAGTTGCTGTCACTCTGGATCTTGACCAGGGGAATGTGGAGGAAACAGGCATGAATATTGCAAATCATTAGACAGTGTAGGAGAGAAAGCTCTGGGCATAAACAGAGTTTTAATAAGCATCGTAAATCAGTAAGAGGAAGGGGAAAGGAGGGGGCAGAAAGTGAGAGAGAAGAGAGATGTGTACAGTGTTTTATTCCCCAAATCCTCTGCAGAAAAAAAACGCACCCTACCCAAGACAAATCCCTTATCAGTTATATAATTCAGCACCAGTCTGCAATCCCTTTCTATCTTTACTATGTCTTACCACACAAACAAAACATTTCTCAGTGCTGGGTTCTCAGATGGCGGACAGACTAATTGTTTGTTTTCCCACACGTTTTCTTCAAAATTGATAGCTCACATGGATAACAAAAAAAAATTCACTTAACATACTTGAGATAGCGGATAACACCCACCACCCTCTTCTCTCAAATTGACTTTCAGTCCAACCAGACCCCATGTCCATCTGGTCAACACAGTTGGGGTCAGTTTTAGAGTACATTGCAAACTCAGCCTCTCTTGTCAGTGTGTATTCAGGACAGACATTTTTAGCTATACACAGAAGTCTGCACATCGTACCTAGGTACTTCACTGTCATACATAATAGAGGATGCACTGATGGATATTAAAGCTTTGACACAATGTTTAACAATGCATGTCTAAGAAATGTAGCTAAAAGTAGGCATACCAACCAATAAAGTACAGCTGGAACATATGCGGTTGAAACCACCTGTTATAATGTAGCAGTACGTACTGGTTAATGACTGGGGTGTAGGCCGTCCGGTCCTCATCAATTACAGACACCATGAGGGTGATGAGTTTGGGCCAGAAGTCCAGGTTCTTTATTGAGGGACCCTGCTCCTCGCGGGAAATGTCCTGCTTCCGCGCCTAGAGAAAAGGAAGTTAGGAATGGGAGAGTCGGAAGGCAGCGCCAGAGGGCGATGAAGGTGAGGCAGTAGATATGGAGTTACATGAAACAGAATTCGGATGAGAGGAAAGATTTCGGAGATGGAGTCAGCAGAGAGAGGGGGAGAGGAAAAGAAAGAAAGAGAAAGCCAGAGAGAGAGAAAAGTAGAGAGGTCGCAGTTAAAAACGTGTTCATGCATTTATACATTCAGTGTGTCATAATGTGTCGTCATGATGATGATCTTATGTGGGTTTAATGTCATCCTGTAGCAGTTGCCCCTCAGGGAAATGTGAAGTTGATTTAATTGAACTGTGGCAGCATTGTGACAGGAATTCACCCTGTTAGGGAGAAAACTGAATAATTGAGGACAGCCAAAGACCGAAGGTGGACCTTGCAAGAAAAGCTTTTTGTATGGCATGGCTGAATGTCATATTTTATTCATGCCATGGCGCGACATAAGAACTGACCCCAGACCACCCAGACACTTCACTTCAAACTTCAACACACACTTCCGCTACTTTCAGCACATCACTCTCGCGTGGACGTGGATGCGTGTTTAAATGTGCAGCCATACAGCTGCATTATGCATGGTGTTTTAACAGTGGTGCTGTTCTCTGATGCTGTCGCAGAAATCTCTGTTGCTGTCCCGAAGAGAACGCCTTGATTCTGCAACCACTCATTATTCTCTCTTCGCCATATGTTCCATGCTGAGTGGGACTAAACTGAGCTTCTCTAGTCGGTATCACTGTCTTCCACTCTGCTGGCTCTGCCACAAGCAGGTATCACAGAGAGGAAGGAATGAAACAGCAGTGATAGCGAGGCCACTCACAGCCACAAAAACACAGCTGAGCGCACATACAGGAACAAACACAGCCGCGATGCCACCGCCAAATACTGTGTCGTCGGAAAATGTGCTTGCATGCATACACACACATTCATGATTACGTCTGCACACACCCATGCACTTACACGTACTGACTGATGACAAAATATAATGTGTCACTGTGGCCAGTGGAATCATACCCTCCCAGACAAGAGTATACACACATTCTCTCATCTGTGTGTGTGTGTATAGCTCTGGCTGGAACAAAATGTGTTTTTGATTTATAGAAAATTGTGTTAAAAATGAAGCATGTCCTGATCTAGTATTGAATAATTTAGGTTGAATTATTTAACAACCTTCAGCGTAATGACTTCAGTACAGCCCACAGAGGGGATGTTGTAGGGAGAGTTGGGGAAATGGAAACGCTACATGAGTCAATTTGTCCTCAACACAGGCTTTAGAATCTAATCAATTCACAGGGAGTTGGGAAAAACAACTTGTGTCCATTGACAGTTCATGGGATGGATTCATTTATTGGAAATATCCAGTGATGAAAGGCATGCAATGTTATTGCATGTCTTGCAAATGATTCAGCTGGAAGAAGTAGAGAATTTAATCTCAAAGGAACATGAAACCCAGATATGGCTTACGGCTGATTTTCATGACAGTTGATCATGTCAACCCAGGGCTCTTTACCTTCTTTCCTTTGGGTCTTGGGCTGACAAATTTAAGTCTCTCATCATGAAAACAGGTTACTACTCATTTCATGGGAGATCCCATCCCAAGTGTTGTATTCATCAAAGAGCCATGAATTTACCATTTGCATTTTTGCTCATGTTCACCATTCCAATGTAGCAATACATGGACCTGGCACCGGTCTCCACTGTAGAAGCATAAGAGAGGGAGTTGTAGCTTACAGGCACTGAGCACTGTTTCTTAGCGGAGCACTGTTAGTCTGTGTTTACATGTACCCAGGGGAGTAAATCAACTGTGTGCTACTGTACCTGGTCAGGAATGATCTAGGCTGAGGAATGAAATAACATTGGTCCAGGGGATCATGAATTCAGGCAAGCAGCCCCAAAGACAGACGTGGTAGACCCATGAAATGCAAGTGATCGCATGGTCAACAAGTGAATACCAGTATCAATAAAAATGAGATCTAAGCTACCAGAAATTGGCCTGTGACCCACTGTGGATCCTCATCCATAGTTTCAGAAACCAGGATAGTGACGCTCAGATCACAGACATGCAGACAGAGTGTGCCTGGTGAGTGAGGCCTGGGCTATCAAGGAGAGATATGCTGCTAAATGCACGAAGGTGAACTTCAGTCTGCTAAATTGGAGATATGAATAATGAAACAAATGTCTCGGCAGGAGGTGAGTCAGCTATGCAAAACCTGTTTGCGCGTATGTGTGCATCTCTGTGTGCGTGTGTGTATGTGTATGCGTATGCGCAGGCACATCTGTGAGTGTGTGTGCGTGCATATCTGTATGCGTGTATGAAGGACATCGAAGGTTGTGTCATCCCTATTAAATTGGATGCAGTATGCATCCTGCTATAGCGTAGTGAAGACTTACTTGGCTCATCTGTATTCCCCTCATGTGGACACAAGCACATTGTTAAAGGTGATTAGGTAGCCTGGCGTCTTTTTACAGTCAGCAACACCCCCATGGGCTTCAATCTCAGTGGTCCTGAGAGGTGAATACTGTACCTAAACTGAGAGGAATACTTCCAGCATGCAGGGAGGGGAGGGGGGGTACTAGCGGCAATATTTATGGCTTCCTACCAGTGTATCACTCACTCTGGAGAGTAGTTAGTGGTTTATGTTATGCTTAGTGTTCAGCACTTTACGTCTCTATGTGGGAAAAATTAGCATTAGCATGCAACTGGCTTCTCATCAATTCTCGCAATGTGACAGAATTCCCGAATCTCTGATCGTAAGACGTTCCAGCCACAACGTGATCAAATTCCCAAGAGGAGCAGCTGAGTGCAGGACTGGAGCTGCTGCTGTCAATGCAACGCTATTCTCAGGTCACGGTGAACAGAAACATACAGTAATATATAATGTCTGTATAGATGGGTGAAAATATACTCCCGGCTATATGTTCTGATATCAAACACAGTAAGGGACCGATTTACAATGTCTTGTAAATGAAGGCAAACACAATGCTCACTAGATCGATTCCAATTCCTTGCTCACTAACAGGGTTTCGTGCTCTCCTCCCACGCAAGGAAACAGTAATATTCAAGCAGGCACAGGAAAGCATGCACGCCCGCTAACAATTCCCTACCACATTCAACACAGTCAACTGCTTCTATTCATCTGTCTACTTATGCATTACCATTTACATAATGTGAAGGCACGTGTGTGTGTGTGTATGAATACATGTTTGCATGGATGCGTGTGCATGGGAGCAGGCACTTCTGGTCTGTGCATCATCATTGCAGCTCCTCATTCCTTCACAGCGGATGAGCCAGAAAAAAAAAAGTGCTTTCTGTTTTTGTTCTTTTTGCCCTCTTCCATTATTGCTTCTGCCCCTTTTCCTTTTTTCCTCTCATCTTGCTTTTCCCTTTCTGCGAGGATTTAAAGGCACAGTTAAGCTTCTCCCCTCCCCTTCCCCACTTCCCAGTCATCTGGGGCAGAGGCAGAGAGATTTGCTCCTATGTTACGCAAGCCGCCTGGTTGTGGCCGGGCTGTTTCACTGCCTGCCTGGCCACCGTGTCAACTCCTGTGTCGCCATGCTCAGTCACTGTCAGCTACTGGAGAACCGGGGTCCTAAATGTGATCCATGTCAAAGGCTACCTAGCTTATATGAATATAATAATGATTAGTCAGACTGAGGTTCGCTTCAGGGGGGAGCTGATGTCTTTTTCGTCTGTGGCGGAGGGGATGTTGATGGAGAGGCTGTCTACTGTGTAACTGCAGTGGACGGAGATGTAATTAGTGAAAGTATCTATCTCTCCGGTTGGGTAATTACTTAAAATCCCTCAGGCTGTTTAAACAAAGGAAGCTTATTATTCAACTTTGGAGCGGATCGCACCCTATTACGATCCAAAAAGACATTATCTCCTGCAGTGTGGCGGCCATTCTCCTTGGGAAGGAAGCCGTGAATAATCAGACGCAGCCGCCTGTTGCCTGATTATTTACTCAGGCGAGGCCGCTGCAGAGGTTAACTAGCGCACGCAAACCCTGATTTACTCTGACAAACAAACCTGACTGGGTGATGGTGTTTTTTGTGAGGATAATAATAATGTGGGTCTGTATTGTCTCAATCTCTGTATGAGGACACGCCCCCCAGCTGTTCACGGCGTGCTGGTGATATCCCATTGCTTACAGGAAGGAAATTGGCTTTTCAATGATATTCCTGATGTTTTTGGGCATACACGCAACTTTTGCTTTGGGCATCTATCATGTGGGTGTGGGTGAGCTGGGTTGTGGCTATCAAGTGCAAGGAAGACATAGCAACAACAATGATGGAAAATAGTAAAAAAAACAAAAAAAACAGTGAAGCTAAGACCCGTTTAAAACCATGAGTAAACAGAGGCAGAGAGCTTCTTGTTTTTAAATTGCAGTGTGCCATTGTTCACCGTTTGCTTAACGCCTGTGGTGGCATTACAGATACCGGTTACCTCAGCCTCAGGCTAGATGCCATTTCACACGCGTTGGGGCGTGAACTTGACCAAATGAGGGGGAGGATACACTTCCTGCTTCAAGATGAAAAGTTGCATATAGTAGCTTTGAGTTTGAGTGGGCTTCATGCCGTCTCAGACACTGGGAGATTTTCAAACATGTTTCATTTTGCATAAATGTGCACCATTCTTGTCGTGTGAGATACGCAAGTTTTGAGAACAATGAGCAGCAATAGCCAATTACATCTAGTATATATAATATTCAGATATTATTGGTTATGTAATGGTATTCCCTAGAAGACACTGGACACAGTATGAACATCAAACATAGCATAGCTATTTTGATTGAACTTCATTATTTGGGCTTTACCCAAATATACATGGTGCTATGTACCATCTCTCCTCCAGGCCTCTTCTTGTTTGAGTTTACACACAATAATTGCTGCAAGCTGCTCTTCTTTCTCAAGCTCCATTTTAACACAATTAGGTGAAGAATAAAGTCATGTTTCACATTCGTTTTCATGAGACATCAGGGTATCGAGATCCCTCACGACCAAATCCAAGTTAAGAGTCTTTTAATGTGTGACCCCCCCCCCCATCGGTGCCATATCGTTCAGTGTGCGCATCACTACGTTGGTGAGACAGGAAGGTCATCTAATGTGAGCGGTGCAGAGATCTTAGGTTTTTGTGGTGCATGTTTATCTGTGCACAGGTGGGAAAGCACTGTCATGACGCTAGCTCCTCTTATGAAGGAAAAGCACTTAGATGTGACAGAATCTTTATTTTTAATTAAGCTTCGGTCAATAAAAATCCTATCCATCATTTTGGGGCTGGTTGTGAGATTTAATTCATATTTATGGAGGAAGAAAACATTCTCATATAGAAAGATATGTTTTTTGTGGTACAAAATACTTGAAATAATGAATATTTGAATGTTTGATGAATCAACAATGTGAAAATGAAATAAAATAACTTTCATCACTTTCATTGTGAGCCAAAAAGGTTGATAATCAGGGATAGTCAGCAGGATCTAGTGGTGTGTTTACCTGGTCCAGCAGCTGGTTGTACAGTTCGTGACAGTTATCAAAGATGTATTTGTATGTGGAGTCCAGACATGCTCTCACACAGTCCTTCACCACCATGCTGGCCCTGGGTGGACTCTGGAGCTCTTGTACCTGTATGACACGTACACATGCAGTGTTAATAGTGTTAAAACCCCAAATCGTCAACCATATTTACAACGCATCTGCACACAAACATCTATATCCTCAATCTAACGTTTGCATGCACCATTTAAGTAATGACATCATATTACATGAAATATTCATACAAAGATATCTGCTTTTGTAATTCCTTGTGGAAATGTTGCAATCAACTTACATCTATTGTGTATTTCATAGCTGACATGTACCTAGACTGGCATTTTGGCCCATATGTACTGTATAGTGTAGCTTCTATGTGTGAGCAGGGGTATATACAGTAGTGGCCTGTATGTCTGTGCGGGCATGGCACAGAGTGAAAGCTTTGGTAACCTAAAGTGACAGTTTTCATTCCTTTGCTCACAGCTGCCATCTTAGCTATGCCTCAGTGCTCCAGTCCTATATATCCGCTCCCGCCAAAAGAGAGCTGAATGGAGCCGAGCTTTTGATAAAGCAGGAGACAGCCAGGCATGCATTCTTGCTGTGGGGACGAGGGAAAGGGCAAGGGCAAGGCGGAGCTGAGGGCCTTAAAACATAGAGGCCTAATGCGGTATGCATGTCAACACACACTACACAAACACAACCCCATTCTATCAGCCTCCTCCTTCACTCTTACGCAAACCATATTCTACCAATTAAGACTGTGTATAACAACAAATGATCATTTTTCTTAGCATGGATATAAAAAAGCATCTATGTCCATATTTTTTCCAACGGTGTTGAAAGAGAAGGGTTTTATAGTTCTGTGACATTAGATTGATTTCATCTGAATGAAAGGATCCTAAAATCAATCTGGTTTTATGTCTGGTATTGATTGTGGACTTTTTGGCCACGTGACCAGTATTGACTATAATTAAAATGGCAATACATTTTCAGGTGTGTCATCTCCTCCGATGGTGGGGCAGTTCTGCGATGAAAGGTAGTGGCAATACACTACATAGATTAGATTGCAAAGGTTGTAGGAATGAACAGTGAAGTGTGAGAAAAAAAGCATACACAGAAAATAAAGCCTGTTAGTAACACAGACAGAGACCTGATTGACTCACTGAGTGTGTGATTCATTTCACACACACACACACACACTTGCGCTAAATAGGGTCATTTGGGTAGATCAGTTGTTGTTTTCTCACCATTTCTTATGGGGTTTTTTTTCTTTCAATTTATCTGAAATCTACGGCAATGCTCCTCCTACATCCCTGTTCAAATTGTTCTCTGCCAACACACACACACACACACACACACACACACACACACACACACACACACAACCTTCATCCTGAAGAAGGTGATGCTGGTCAGCAGGTCAACGGTAGACTTCAGGTCTTGAAGACGCTCTGGGTTTCCAGCAGGGAAATTATCCTGGAGAGAGAGACAGAGAAAAGGAAGGAGAAGAGACAGCTGGTTCAGAGCAGCTTTTTAACATCGCACCCACCCACCGCATCACGTCGCTCAGGCCCAAACATTGAAATTGATTACGGAACAACGCCCAGCAATCATAACTAAATGACTGTCTGTCTAATCGTTTAGTGGACAAGGGAGGTCTCCGCTGATGAAAACCTCTATTTCAGGGCCATGAAGTCATCAGGCTGCTCAGAGCAGCGTGACGGGGAGCATATAAAGCCTGACAGCCCTGAGGAAAGGCATCGCTGCCCTATACATTATCCTACTTCTCCCCCTTTGCTCAATGCTCTAATAAGACCTTTCTTCCTCTTCTATCCCTCCTCTACCTCTCTCAATTCAATAAATGGGCCTCCGGAGAACCTGCGTAAACATCCAGAAAATAGAGATAAAATATCAGCATAGCAGCCTTTAGGTTTGACAGCTCAAGCACAGGAGAGTCTATCTGAGATAATGGCCAATCAGCAGAAGCGAAACTTGCCTGCTATTTGTTTGAGCGTGAGGAGTGTGAGGGACTTTTAATAGGCTGTCTGAGATAATTCAAGTTGACTGCCCGCCCCCCCCAAAAAAAAAAAAAAAGACAACAAAGTTTGCCAGATCAACAATTATATAAAGTCAACATAAACCTGAAATACTGAAATACAGAGAGAGAGTAAAAACATAAATTTTGCAATGTGTCCATAGCATGCACTTTCTATCCCTGTTCTGGAGAATGAGGAGAGGATGTGGATGGCCTCGGGGGTTGATGCTTCAAAGACGAAGAGTCAAGTCAGCTGTCTAGTGGGAGCTGATATTTCTCTGGACCCTATGATCAAGGGAAAAGGTGTCATTTAGAGGCAAACGTGTTGGCCAACTTACAAACCAAACAGCCGCCAGGCAGACAGAGTTGACACACATCCTGCACAAGTAAATGTGGGTCGGAGAGTAATATTTGGTTGCTGATTTGTAGCAAAAAGAGCTTTTGCCTCAGAACAAGACAGTTTGCGTCAGTGCCTTTTATAGGAACAATATTGTTGCTCTAGTATTTCATAATTTCATCCTGAGGAATTTTAGCTATTTGGTTTAAATATTTTAAATGTGATTAAAGAAGGTCTATCCAACATCCGACCTCACCCAATCCCCACCACACTCACATTAATCTGCATCCTTAATTTAGAGGGAAATAAAAGTATTTTCTTTCAGCCACCCCCAGAGTCTCATTAGAGGTATAGAGAGAAGCCCATAACATTTTCCTCCCTTTCTCTCCAGGACATGACATAACCAATAACCAATAACCAATAACCAATAACCAATAACCAATAAGCACACGTGTACAGTATGTGGCCTTCAGACCCAATGAAACCACTATTTGATATCAATATCAATTCACTGCAGCCTTGAATGAAATATCATTATCTGAATACAATCTGAGAGCTCCTCATGCCGGAACATCAAATGACCGATAATAGTTGCTTCAAGTTACTGATATCAACTGACTTCCCGGACAAAACATTTTGTTTAACTGTTCAATTAACTTTCCTATTTAAGGGGCGCTTATTCTAACTATGTCAGTATTTGTTTTAACCTACTTCGGGTACTAGATGGGTGGGGTTTACCACATAGGACAATACAATACAAAGTACCAGAGAGTAAGGATAATCACAAATATATTAAATATATCTGCAGACTCCACAGATATTCAACTTTGTATACTTTTAACAACTTCCCTGGCAATATGAATTGTCCTGATGCCGGCACTCACCTTAACACAAAATTACTCTGGTGTGGCACAATTCATCATGTTATTAATAAGGATTCAATTTCTTAGTAATGTCTCCCTGATGAGAGTGATCACTGAAAAACAAATTCTTTATCTCTGAAAAACAAATGTGTTCTTCTTGTGTAATTTGAATGCAAAGATTGCTACAATGTAGAGTGAAACCGTTTAATGATGAGATTGTGTTACTAAGAAAATGTTGCTAATCCACTGAGGGCATTGCATTTTTTTAGTGATTTTAAACTAATGCTTGGTTTCTTCCCATTCCAATCAAAGGCATTACCGGCTTTATCCAGGAGAAGAAAACCACCCAAAGAAGGACTAAAAATTACTCACAGAGAATTCTATAAAAACCCATTCATTGAGTCTGCTGAATAATTTAAAAATGAAATGGTTCGTGCAGAAACACACTGAATTCCTATCATAGTCGTTATATGTAAGTGGAGTAAATGCTTCACTGCATAGCAGTTTGAATCTGTTAATTTGTTGATTCTCTGATGTCAAACAATTTATTGTATAACAGGGAATTATAGTGATTAAAGTCAGGTACTCATTGACAGTCATTATATTTGCAAGAGAGATAAGTGGGCTCCTTGCAAAAAGCAAAATGCTGCTAACAAACAAAGTTTTGTGGTGTTAGCTACCAATTTGAAATGAAATGTGATAACGTGCTTTGATTGTAGATAGCAACAGTTCAACTAATATATTGGGTACCAGACAGCACGTCTACAAGAAAATGAATGATTTATACAAATTATAATGAAGGTTTCAATAAGGGATTATCTCCATCATATTTTGTAACTGTACTGAAAAACAATTCGACTTCAACTTAAAAAGCATTTTAAACAAAGTGCACTTCACAGGTTAAATCCTGTGTAACGTCCGCCACAGGGAGTTTTTCAAAATACATAAAAGATTCTTGAAAACCTGGATTCGGTGAAAATGTCTTCTACCATAAATTAAAATACAAACGTGCAATTTTGATAAAAGGTTTGTTGCTCTCTTCAGCACTTTGTGATGAACTTGTTTTATTAAACGCACTTTAGAAATAAATGACTTGACTTAAACCAAACCTGACAAAGTCTTCATTTATTATTTTAGCTATGACTCAGCTGAATAGTGTGACGATTAGCTGAGGCACATGTGTAACCTTTTAATACAGCCTACACCATTTGACTGTCAGTCATACTGACACAATGCATTTCAGCTCTGATTCTGGACTACAAAATGTGTGGCTTCATCATAACAGTTTATCGTTTCAAATAGTGGTTTTCAGTATCTTTGCTCATGTGATGTAACACTGGGTTGGTTATTATAATGCAGGTTGACAGATTGGCCTAGAGTTAGACTAACTAATGACTGAGAAGTTCTTGGTTAAACCTCTGGCAATAAGAAGAGGGAGTACTGGTAATCATGTGGAAAAAAGAGAGCTCCAAGGCACTCTTAAAACACTGCCCTACGCGTTTCGGCTGAAACATGCTGGGTCCTGTTTTTACAGTACAATTATGACTTGTAAAATAGAATAAAGGCTTTTAACAGATTTTTGGAGTGCCTTGGACCTGTTTTCATCCAAAGAGCGCATGGGGTTGTCATTCAGGGCACAGATCTCAAGTGGTTTGCCTCCTTAGAAACTGAACCTTCTCTGCTTTTCTGCTACCATCACCTGTGGTGTCCCTCAAGGGTCCAATTTAGGGCCTATCCTCTTCTCCATCTATGGTCCCACTGGGCCTTATTGTTCAGAATACCTCCCTTTGAAACCCAGTGACCTGTGTTCCCTAAAAGACTGTAATGACTGCCTTGAGGACATCAAATCCTGGATGGCAATCATTTTCTCCAGCTAAATGAGAGCAAGTCTATGGTTCTCTTATTTGCCCCCCTTGACTTCATTAGAAGTATCTTGAACAGCCTAGGCCAGCGCTGTCCTCCGACATCAAACCATATGTAAAAAATCCTG
Organism: Hoplostethus mediterraneus; assembly: GCA_034670385.1. Lineage (NCBI taxonomy): Eukaryota > Metazoa > Chordata > Actinopteri > Trachichthyiformes > Trachichthyidae > Hoplostethus > Hoplostethus mediterraneus. Next base: position 12,771,521 of record JAXDDW010000004.1, read on the forward strand.
GCTTGATTTCAACTTGGCCCTCAGATTTTTACAATCTTTAACATTAGAAAGTAAGAACCATTACTTATTATTGCAGGGCTGAGGAAGGAGACTGGAGGGTTGCTGATATATCTATGTTGCTAACTCACACTGCAGGCACAGGGCCTTTTTAAGGTCACTGCGGCCACTATACACAGGTCACTATACACTGCGGCCAACTCTGCACTCTGACCTTTCTAAGAGAATGCATATGGCTATGCTGCTGCTGCTGCTGCACGTGCATGTGTGTGTGTGTGTGTGTGTGTGTGTGTGTGTTTGTGCATGCGTACATGCGTTCGTACATGCGTGCGTGCTTGCGCACATACATTGGAGGTATTGATGAAAATACAAATTCCAGTTGTCAAACTAAAGTGATCTTATATCTAATATCAGGTCTAATTCATATTTAACTGAAAAGAAAAGACCAACTTGTCATTTTATCTCTAATGATATTTTTCAGATATGTGGATTTCTTGTATTAAGCAGCAGTGATTGTTAACATTAACAAGTGCAATTTGTTCCCATTTAATACCAAAAGAATACAAAAGGGATGTACCTTAATCTCCACTCCAAGTAGTTTAATTGTTCCTATTGTTGTTTCCACTGCTTCCAAAAGGCAAAGTAAAAATATGTGACAGTAAAAATATTAACTATTCTAACATTAGGCAGCATTATTCAGTATACATTATCGCTTATCCACAGTTAATGAAGCATGTTTGCTGAGTTTGCTGTTGGTCTTTCATCTTGAATATGAATTTGTTTCTTTGTCATTTTATCTATTTAAATGTATTATCTTTTTATTTTATTTCCTCAGGGAGCTGAATTTTATACATTATGTGACTTTGAGATGCCTGCCCTTGCAATAGCATCATCTTTTTCTGGTAATGTACAAGGTATGAGGGTAGTCGAGGTGTCAGTGTTGGTACTAGGTTTTCTCATATCTGCACTCAGTGAAAGATGCTGCAGTCTGTCTCTTGTTTTGGAATTTTCAGCTTGTTGTCAAACATTTCAAAGGGCTAGCTCTGGATTATGTGGGTTTTCCACTGTGAAGAACCAGATTATCCCACATACTTCCAACAACGCAGATCGAGCTTTGTTCCTTCTACATTTTCTTCCATTGCAAGAGAGAGAAAACATGTTTGTCTGAGGGGTGAGGATTACGGAGGATGGTTGTACGCTGCAAGTGGACTGTGAGAGATGTGATTGCATGAGATGTGAGAATGGAGAAGTATAGCCTGACACTGGATTCAGTCTCCCAGTGCTATATAGCAACCTTGTGGATAACCCTGTGGGTAACTATGTTAAGTATCATAAAATCCTGCTGCAGACATAGTTGGTCAATACTGTACCTATAGCTGTTTCAGTTGGTCTGTTTTCAGTTGCAGACGGAGGTGGCAGGAACCACCGCACTACACATAGCACCCACGAGCTGTTTGCATTAAGTAACCTTGTCTCTAAAGGCCCGATACTGTGCACAATTCCATTTAAGACTATAGTGCACAACTCCCAGGGGCGCTTACTAAACAAACACTACTTTATATCAAACTGTCCAAACTAAGCCAGCAGCCCTATCCCTCCCCGCCCGCTCTGAATACTGAATACTGAATGTCCAACCCAGAGAAACCCACAAATCCCAGTTGGGACAAATTGGCTATTACAATGTGCCACGGTGTATCATGATTGTTAGAATAAGGTTTAGGGGAAAGAAACGCCAGTGTAGCAAAATGCAGAGTGGCAACTGTACTCCGCTTTCCTCTCTGCTTATTCAAGCCCTGTGTTTTACAAAAGCAAACTCAATCTGCCTCAGAATGTCATTATAGGGAAATCCATACGGTGAAGAGGGAGGGCCAGCAGGATGTGAATCTTATTACTGTCCAGTAGTGGCAGGCTGCCTCTCTGTGATGGCTTGAGTGAAAGAGAGAAAGAGATTTTGTGTGTGTGTGTGTATGTTTGTGTATGTTTGTGTGTGTGTGTGTGTGTGGGCGCGTGAGTGAACCATTGGCCTGTGGCAGGCTTGACAAGAGAGCAGTGGGGCAGTGCTGGCAGGTGAGGCAAATGTGATGTTCTGTGACTGCTCTCAGTGAACGTGTCATCGCCAGACAGCCATCTGGAAATAAAGAAGCCAATCTCTCTTTCACTTAACCCTCTCTCACCCTCCATCTCACTCCCAGCCTCTCTCCATGTCTCTCTCCCTCCAAACGCTGCACCTCTCTCCCCTTCTCTCCCTCCAACTCCTCTGTGTCCAAATCCCTCCTCCTCTCCCCCGCCCTCCTTCCAACTCAATCTCTCCTTTTGTTTCATCCATCTCATCTCTCTCCAAAAAACCGCCCCCCTCTCTCTTTCCACCTCCAAGTCCCCTCTCTTCCTCTCTCTCTCTCTCTCTCTCTACATCTCTCAAACTACACTCTCTCTCCCACTGTCTTTCTCTCACCCTTACTCACCACTCTCACCTGCTGTCTGCCTAGGAGACAGGCTCTGCTGCCAATGGGGGTGTGTCACTGTAATCACACGTGGCTTCACAGTGAGCTGCAACAAACAGGGAAACTAAAGCAATCGGCCCCTCAAAGACACAAGACACATTGCCTTCTGTGTCACATTAAAAGGTGAGTGGGTCATCTGTCAGCTGCAGTTCATCATGCAGTGCCAGCAGCTGGAAAGCTGTGTGTGAATGTGTGAGTTTGTGTGTGTGTATGTACGTGTATTTCTGTACTAGTGAGGACCACGTGTCCTTGCAAGGATAGAACAAAAATCCTCCAAAGTGAGGACAGTTTATGGTTAGGACTTGGGTTTAGGTTTAAGGTCAGGGTCAGGGATGTAGTCAGTGGAAGCTCCCCATAAAGATAGCAAGACTACTGTATATATAAGCCTATATATATGTGTGTGTGTGTGTGTGTGTGTGTGTGTGTGTGTGTGTGTGTGTGTGTGTGTGTGTGTGTGTGTGTGTGTGTGTGTGCCAATTCCACTGGAACCTCGTCCAGAAAATCATCTCTGATTGCCATCGCCACTCTGAGGCCAGTGAAGGTGCTGCTGCTTTCTACTCAGGGAGATTGAAATCATTACATACATAATCTCCCAGAACAAACCCAGGACAGCTAATCCTGTTACGGACACTTTGGCCTACTGCGTGCACGGACACGTGCACCCCTAACACACAGTAGGGCTGGACGATAAACCGAAAATTTACCGAAACCGATATTATCGTCTTCTTGTCGACAGAATTTTTACTTATAGCCTACACAACATTTTTTTACATGCACATTGACTACGTTTACATACGTTTAAATAAGACAATATTTTCATTAAGCTGTTTTTATGGGCTACTCATAGAACTATTCCATTCATATTACCGCTTACATGCTACGGAGAATAGCCTGGTAAACCTCATTAATTCCTTATATTTAACCTTTACCCTAAACCCAGGTCCTAACCCTAAACTAACCCTTTTAAGATGTGAAGACCCGGAAAATGATTGATGACTGGTTCCTACAAGGATAGAAATACATAAACACATACAGACATGGCTTAACAGTTTAGTGACAGGGGCAAGCATAATGTGTTGGGCTCCCCCTCCTCCTCCACATAAACACTTGTACACTACCATGCTATTCATCATATAAAATTAGCAGGTATATCTATCACAGCATGGTCAACTGTGAAAATGACAAGCGGACGACACTGTGCCAACTGGCATACCACAAACGTAACCCCTGATCGACACCACAGACAGCAGCGGCTGTAGGAGTACAACCTAATAAGGCTTCAAACTGTGACAGGTCAACCAGATAATGATGCACACATAGCAAAACAAACAAGCTTGCTAACACATGTTATGTAACACCTAGAGGCTATTGGTGCGACAGACTCCAGTAGGCTATGAAATATTACTGCACCTGTTTGCACATAGTCATTTATCCCTGTTAATTATATTTGACCTAATACCTAATGTTTTTTGGCACTGATAAAGCCTAGTGATCATTGTATTGCACATGCGAAACAAAGGGGAAACTTGCACTCACTTATCAGTCTCTTAGGGTGATTATGTTGCTGCTGACATTAGCTACTGGGATAACCCATCTCAAAGCAGCTGTGAAAAACTGAAAAGCTGTTTCTTCCTCCTGCTCTCTTTTCTCCCTCCTCTTCTGTGCTCCACTTTTGTGTTGAAGTGGCTAGGTAGTGATTATTGATTACTCCGACTCGACCAAAAAAGTGGGTTACATAGGTTATATGATCATGTATTGCTACATTGGACACGTAAGGATATATTTCCCAGAAAACTTTCCTAAACAACAGACAATGTGTTATTTGTTTTTGACATCAAGATAAGCACTTAAAAAAAGACACGTGGCCAATAAATCAGTATAGTTTACAGCCATTTAGATGGCTGTCAATAACCACCATGGCTGACAGAGTGTCACTAAGGGGTTTACTTATTGGACAATGAGGCCCACTATTTCTTTAGATGCCAATGGGCCTGTTGACATCCCGGGATGATTGTAGATATTTATGTGCCTGACTACAGTCCTTTTAGAACCATACTAGCACTTTGGGAATTTTACCTTGGAATGGAGATCATTGCTGACTCTCACTGACCTGAACTGAGCTGAACTGAACATCTCTTTATGCTAGGACATCCAAAGCAAAGCTGTGGTAACTTTGAGCCCCTTTACACCTGGCATTAACATGTGTCCTGGGTGATGAGATTGTATTGGGATAGACCAAAAAACACATAAATTCCTGGTTTAAATGGATGGAGATGGATGGATGGATCATGGATGGAGAACAGTCAATTTTACAGGACAGAAATATTATTATTAAAGGGTAATTCCGGGATTTTTCAACCTGGCCTTTATATCCACAAAATAGCTTATCATACCTTTAAGTAGATCCCAAAAGTTCCGGAGTTGCTCCGGTAGATCGGCTCAACCGGCAGTCGCGAAACGGGGGCTCAATAGCTGCAATGTAATCCAGGAGGCACGTACAGGCGGTCAAAGTACGTTCACTAAAAGTGCTAGGCAAGAGGATTCACTCGTTGCAAGAAGAGGATCGTTCTTGCAACAAGTGAATCCTCTTGCTTTCATTGACCACCTTTGTCAGAGTTGAGAGTTGTTGTTAAAAAAGGTCTATTTCTGGTTAAAAACGGTCTATTTCTGTAGCGATCCTTTCGGTAATGTTGTCAGACACTTGTCAGACACACAAATAACAATCTGAGCCTGTCAGTGGCAAAATCAAGCACTTTTAGTGGACATACTTTGACCGCCTGTACGTGCCTCCTGGATTACATTGGAGCCTTGAGCCGCCGTTTCGGAACTGCCGGTTGAGCCGATCTACCGGAGCAACTCCGAAACTTTTGGGGTCTACTTAAAGGTATGATAAGCGATTTTGTGGATATAGAGGCCAGGTTGAAAAATCCCGGAATTACCCTTTAAGTATATGGCAATCTGCATTATGTGGGGAAAGAAAATTCCTATTGCAATGTTTGATGTCAGGTGTAAATGTAATCCAGCTAAATCATATTAAGGCACAATCCAGATGCATGACGCATTAATACCAGGTGTAAAGGGGGCCTTTATTTTGGCGCAGCCTATCTGTCACAAGCATTTAGTCACAGAAGCAAACATGAACGTGATCCCAGAGCACAAATGTACCCAACACAAAACGCTCATACATACCCGATACTTGGAGAGGTCAATCCTCAGTGAGTTATGCAGCTGGTCCAGTAGTTTGACAAACTTCTCCCTCTGTTAGGATGACAAGTACATTATTCAGTTCAGAGTGTCATCTGACCCCACCCAAACCCTTGTACATAAAAATTTACGACACTGACTTTTATGTAACGTTGCTACGGCTGCAGTGATTCATTTTTTTTAACTTCCTGGAACAAAATTTTGTAGTTAAGCAATATTGCCACTCTGAACTCTGCTTACTGCCTGGAAATATATTTGATGCCTGGCAACATTAGCTTATTAAACGCTCGATCAGAATGCATTGGCAACTTTGTGGGTTTTGCCGATTTCAATAGCACGACTTGTTTTAGACAAATGACTCTGGGACTGACTATAAAAACTACAGATCTCAATAATTCATGTCACACAAATATATCCACTTAAGGTGTTAGTGCCTACAGACCTCTGACTGCACGACAGTAGAGATGTAGCTGAAGTCTTGCCCTGAAGTTATAGGCACTGAAGTGTAATAACTGGTTATTATATTCATGGAAAGTCCCAAATTAGATGTCTACCATTTTAAAAATGATACCTACTCTGACAAAATGACAACTGAATGAAAATAAATCTTTCTTTTGATTGTTACTGAACTTAAATCAGCTTAGTTGACTCAAGACATTTGCTTACAAAATGGTAAAATATGAACTGTCAGGGAACATCTTTTCCACTATGGACGCATTGTGGAAGAAAAACAGCTGACAGAAAAAAACAGAAAAAAAGCAAAATGATTTGTTGACATGTTTACTTAATGTTTAAGTTTATGGCTTTATTAGGGTAAACCCACCTAAACAATTCAATGTACCCACCATTTTATTTATAGAGAAGAGTGTATCCACCTTTTTACTATGACATAAATCTGTATGAGATGAAATTATAGTATTCGTCATAGTAAATAGTATCAAACTCATGCTAACTGTATATAACCCCAATTGTGCCTCCAGATCTCAGACTGCAAGACAGGATCAGGTGTAGCTGAAGTCTTACCCCAAAGTTGGAAGCAGCAAAGCGGTCAGAGGCGGAGGCGGTGGTGGTGGTGGTGGTGGTAGTGTGGGCGAAGTAGGCATTGATATTAGCAAGCAGGTTGCTCATCACTGCTGGCACACCGGGACACATGTACTTGGAGGATAGACAGGAGAAATGCCTGCAGAGGAACATAGAAAACTCTTATCCTTCTTTGGCTCAATGCAGGAGGAGCAGCAGTGTGGGGTGGTGAAGTGAGTAGGAAAACCATCCTTCAACTAGAGGGCCCAGGTTCAGGCCCCTGTGACAACAAGCATCTGCCCTGCTGACGTATTTTTAAACAATGCACTGGATCCATTAGAGCAGTGGTTCCCAATCCAGTCCTCAGTCCTCAGTCCTCAGTCCTGAACCAATTAGAGGCTTCACATTTTCATGATACCTTAATTGGTTCAGGTGTGCCTTTGTAGAGCTGGAGCTAAAACCTGCAGGACAGAGGGTACTTGAGGACTGGATTGGGAACCACTGCCTTAGAGGGTGCTGATTTGTAGCAGGACTCTGTTCTTTGATCTGTGTGGGGGGCAACTGCAAAGAAAATTTCTCCTTCAGGGATCAACAGAATCACAACAATAAAAGGTTAGAAAAGTAGGTTTGTGACCAGAAGATTGCCCAGACCAGATAGGAAATTCGAGGCAGAGAAATCGAAAGAGAAATGCTCTCTTGTACCTCATCACTACCCCTGAGTGAGGCCCCTATCCCCTGCAACCACAGTAGAGGACTGTGGCTGTATTGTGAATGTGTGGATGTGTCAATGTGAAGCAGGGCAGGTGCTGAAAAGAACATAAGGGCTTTGTTAAATATAAAGAAATTTACTGTACAAATACAAGTTCATTTGTAGCCTCTAGAGGAGTCCCCTACCCTGCATCTATCCACAACTTAATACTGTAGTGGCCATATTGTAAAACAGAACTGAACAGACATACTGTAACACAATACACAATACAATGCTGAAAAGAGAACAACGTTTGAATGTTCCAAACTATTTCTTTTGGGGGCAGAATTCAATGCTCAATATTCAATGTTCAATGTTGTGTGCAGTGCATATAATATAGTGTGACAGCTGTTTCTATGACAAAAGATGCCATAAATGAAAGCCTTGTATGATATTTAAGATGTAAGGCTGTAAAATAACAGAAAATACAGGGAAGATGTGTCTACATGTCTACTGTGAAACTCAATGTGTCACACAGACAAATTCAGTGTTCTCAGATAAGGTGAGTCCCATGACAAACCCGAACTTACAATCAGAGTCTCAACACTTAGGAGTGAACAAAGAGAAGACAGAAGACTAAAAGTGTCCCTCTCTACCTTCCTCATTCTCCTGAACGTTCAACTGCAGACAATGAGAGGGATGCGTGCATTACCACTTTTGATTTGCAGAGAACACACACACACACACACACACACACACACACACACACACACACACACACACACACACACACACACACACACACACACACAAACCATCTGTGACCGAACTACCCAGCAATAATTAATTCTGGGAGCCTGAGAGGTTTGGTTTGAGCAGGGATCTCTGTCTGGCTGAAGAGCATATGTTCATTTTTAACACTTCATGCTCCTGTTTCACAAACAGTGTGGGATCACCTATAGTATATATACAGCATATCAAGAGTGACTGACAACGTAATCCCCATTCGTATAGTGCGTACTGGATGACGATTTTCTGAATACAGGCCAGGCCTTTCTTATCAGCCTTGGCCTGTAACCAATAGCAACCACACATCTGGATGCGTGGGATACTTTACAGTAAAGATGCTTGCAGCTTAAAAACACAGAAGTAGGCTGAGCTCTATAAATAAAGCATTTGTCTGGTTCCCACTCTGAAATATATGAATAAACAGACTTCCCTACACCCTGCTGAGTTTTGTATCCACACAATACGATCTTAGGCCTAAAATGTTCATTGACTTTAACCTAAATTCCACTGAATGGTCATTTGATCATCAATTATTAAAGAATATGATAGACAGAAATTTATATCTATAGCATTCGCACCTTTAGTAATCATTGAAATGACCTTTAGCTTTTATAAATCACTAAAGATGCAATCCACTTATTTTGCCATTAACATTAATTACAAGCTTGACTTGGAGTTGATCATAAACTACTAAAAATATATAAATGTAAACAAATCAACATTGACCAAGAACTGAAATTGCACCGTTGTCTTGTGTCTTTTTTGTTGCCTATATATATCTTGGCACCTTGGAGCCAGGTGGGGTTGGGGCACGGGGATTTCAAGAACAGAAACATCTTGAAAGGGGAGTCATTGCTTCATAGAAGCCAAAGGGGAACAACTGGCACGATGTGGAATGATTTATTACATTTTACAGCCCTACTCCTCCTCCCGAGTATATATGAAGTAAGCACAAAAATGCATGAGCACACCCACATGGACACGCGCACACTCACACACACACACAAATAGAAACACAAATACGTTCTCATTGGGTGGCCTAATTAATTACTCTGCTTTCAGCCTCCAAATTACCCAGGAGCACTTGGGGGAAGCGAGCAAAGAGAGTGATGATGGCATCCGCCGAATTCCCATGGTGCTTTGTATCTCATTTTTTCAAAATGCAGCCTTAACTTGCCTCTGTTTCTAATCCACACATACTGATGCATGTACATATTTAAAAATATGTACTATGCACACAGTCACATATCAATTTGTGCTTTCAGGGGAAATGAGAGATGGGAGAAACAAGAAAACGATGATGAGAGAGTGAGCGACTGAGAGGGGAGAGCAAGGAGTCACCGAGCGAGATGAAGAAAAGGGAAGATGAGAGAGTGGTATCTTGAGGTGGAGGGCACAAGAGAGAGAGGGAGAGTCTTTGTTGCTGTGATTTATACAGCCATCATGTCAGGAGTGATTGGGAGTCAAGGTGCTGTGATGAAGAGTACTGGGATAGCAGGACCTTTCATAAATTCCTGGTGAAGCATAATAAGCGTTGCTATGAAAAACGCCAAGCTTAAACGAGGCGCAAGCCAGAAGCATTAACTTCACCTGTGCTAGCTGTAATATAGCCACTTACTACTCTGCTTGTCTGCCCTAAAATAGCCTGTCAGGTGGTAACGATTCCTCACACATTGCAATACATAGCAACAACAGTGTATCACATTGCAACACCTCACTGGCATCAACAGACCAGTAAACACACAGCTTTATATACAGGTGTTGCTGTCATAAAAGTCACACTCCTTACTGCACACAACAGTCCACTACTGGGAAGAAATCAAATGTTGGCACAACTACTTCTTACAACTACGACTACTACTACAACTACTACTACTACTACTACTACTACTACTAGTACTACTCCTTACCTTCTTACTTTTTTTCATGTGCAGATTATTAACTGCTGCATCCAACCACCGAGGGCCAATAAAAATTGCCAGACCCACATCTGAGTGTAGATGCATTTTGTGATATTAATTCCCATTGGAATATATGTGCATGTAGGCACAATTAAAATTGAAAATGGCCTCATCAGAGAAGCCTGAATACAACCTAAACTATGAACTATTAATATGGGAACTTGAAGGATAAAGAGCTGAAGCATGTACATCATGGGTGGGTAATCGGGGGGCCCATACAACATGCTTGCCCTCAGGCTACTAGGGGGTTACTTGAAGGATAATTAAAGGAGATGCATGCTTGCCAGGGTGACATACATGCTCTTTAAGCCTGGAGGTGCAAGGAATGATCTGAAAATGATTTGAGAGACATTAGTGCCTGTATCCACTGGGCTCCTCCTCGCTTGTTACTAAGCAACAATTGAAAACTAGCTAAGCTCTCAGCACTGTCAGGGATGTACAACAGGGTGTGCATCCCTTTCCTTTAACACCACAGTTCCAATGTACAGCATTGGAGAAAAGACGCCTACAGCAGCCACTAGCATTGTACTGGAGGATAGATGCAGGTCAGATGTATCTGCAGTGGCTACCATTGCATCAACACACCACACTGCAGTGCAACATGCCAGGTGATGAGTTTCACCACACTGAGTATACTCATGTAAAGAAACTTTGGAGAATTTAACATCAAACTACTTTGTTTCATGTTCGAGCTGGTATGTGCTTGCATGTGCATATATGTCTGTGTAGGACAGAGAGAGAGAAAGATTGAGAGAGAAGCCACTATTTATGTGTGTCCACAATCAATGTGGCCAAAGAAGGTTAAGAGTTTTTCCAAGAGACCAGCGATCAATCAATCAAACTTAGACAGGAGCCATAGAGTCCTATGAGTTCAGATTCCGCTGAGGGGACATCTTTACTACTCCTCTCCTCCTTCTGCTCTCCTCCTCTCCTCCTCTCATCTCCTGCTCTCCTCCACTCTGCGGAATGAGACAATGACGGATGGGCGAGGTAAAGGGCCATAGATCAGGGTGGTACTAACGTCATAGCCTGATAGATGGACTCCACTCCGTATCTCATGGCAAACTCGTCCACTATCTCCTGGGACACGTCGTCAAAGTACACCTTCCACGCCTCATCCCCTTTCACCTGCGGGATCTTCACGGCCCCACTGTTCTTCACCTCAGTCAGGTAGTGGAAGAGATTCTGTAAGCAGGATGAAAGATACGCAGGAATAGGATAAGATGAAGGAACATAATATTCCAATGATGAGTAATAAAAGGGACATCACTTGTGTGAAACGTAACCAGGAACTGGAGATCCTCCTCACTGCTGGAGACGTCTTCAACACTTTATTAGCAATGTTGAACAAATGATGTTTTCTTTGTTAACTCAAGCATAATGGAGGCTGTCTCATTAAGTCTGTTTAGAAATATACAGGTGAATTGTCGGGCTCTAATTTTATACCGGCGCAGCTCGAGCCCGGCGATGTTGTGCTCACAAAGTGGCAATTTTGTTTGCCACAAACAGATTTCTTTCCTGCCTGCACCCATTCGGTAATGCCGTGGCTCGCCATGATATCGCTTGTGAAATGGGTAGGAGAACGCACTTGAGGGAAGTGTCAATGCAAATTGGATGGCACAGCCGGGGCTCCGTGCTATTTTCGTGGCTTTAGTTAGCAAAGGTGCACGTGAACATTTGTTTTATGTTTGCTTGTTTCGCTTTGAAACTTTGAAACTGTTGCCACGTTAACATGCACATCAAAAATGTGATCATAATGCGATTAAGGCATTAATGTAAAGTAAGGCCGAGCACATGTAAACACCATGCTCTCATTATATTAACGTGATTATGCTCTTAATCAAAGTAAGCATAATCACAGTAATATATGTGGAGTACTCTAATTTTAACTGCATAAGTAGAAGCCAGTTAGGACATTCCCTCTCCATACACCTTAGTGGTATTTCTTGTTGCACATGTGCCCAGCTCATCATGTTATGTGGAGCTAGAAGGGAAGTGTAATTGGAGCTGGGCTAGAGGTGGTTTGTACCATTATCTGACGTCCGTAACTACTTATGAGATGTGTGAGGGCCATCCATTTCGGTTGACGAAGTCCCTATATCCATCTGAGGGTGGGAGGACAGGTATGTGGGTTCCATCTGCAACCTACAATTTCAGGGATGTGGTGCACATTTTTGTACACCTCATTCAATGTGGGTACCTTGACTAAATCTTGCGCATTGTGCTATTGCAGAATAAGCACAGGAGCTTCTTCACAGTGCTTTTGTGCTCATCAAACTGGTTGGCTATAGCTCTATTCCACACACCTTTCAAGTTTATACACTGCAAGTGCCACTCTCATTACCAGAGCACGGACAGTGACATCCTGGACACAGTAGATCAAGATCATCAGGACATTGTTAAGATCACTCTAGGGACTACCCTTTCCTACCAATCCTTGCTCGGTATGCTCATCTAAAAATGCAGGGGTGCATCAATTGCAGGTCTCCTTCTTTCCTACAGCTTCCCCAAACATAGTGCCTGAAGCATGGCATTTTGTAGTTACAATGGAGACAGGCCGATGGCTGTGATAAACCACAAGATATGATATGCATGGCTGTAATTGTTTTGGTAAAATTTGATAGTGGCAGGAATGGAAACAAGTTACTTCAACAACCCTCAACAATCCAGAATTCTCTCTGGATAATCAAAATAAGTACTTCATGTAGGCGGATTATTTTGGGGAGTTGTCATTTTATGCAATGTAAGCGGCTTAATCACACTTACTTGCAGAATTGGCAATAGTCGTAAGCAATAGCATTATTGTGTGCATATAAATGTGGCCAATGACTTAACTTAATCACTTAAGTCAAAAAAACTACAGGCAACTGAAAAAATCATGGAAATTTTAGGTGCCCAGGAGCACCTCTATTACAGTCAGCTCCTGTGTGTTCTTGGTTGGTTGGTTCATTCGTAAGAAATGCTTTTTTCAATGAGCAGCGCTTAAAGGCATTACGATTTGCCCTCTTTAGGCCGTGCAGAGGGAATGCATGAGGGAAATACAGTACATTCACATATCAGGAAGTAGCTTGGTGATTTTCTAACTGTAGTCGATGCATGAATCTCTTCGTTGCGACAACACTGTGCCACCATGGCACGTTGGTGTTAACAGGTGGAGGTTTTGAAGTCAACAGCGTTTCACTCACTCCAATCATGCATACAGCTCATCACGGATCAGCTCAAAAGAAACTCACAAAACAATGTTCAGGTTCATTGTGATGGTTACTTAGCCACCTAACCCTGATCAGAGTTGAGTTGCACCTAGATTTCCTCATTCTGAATCACATTACATTGGTTACCTCATGCAGACAGGTGTACTGGCCATGGGGTGGAGCCACCTTCTCCTCCCCCTTCATCTCCACGCTGATCTTGAGCCTGATGGCGCCAGATACTGCAGACTTGTCGGTCCTCTTATCTGCAACACACAACCAGGCTGATTTAGCTCTCTGATGTGGACTTTTACAACAGGGAATGCTGACAAAGGCCAAGTGCTGAGTCACAGCTGCCAAGTCTTAAGGGTGCTGCGTGTAGCATTTTAATAATAAATCATTTCCACATTAATTTTGAGTCATTAAGATAATTACTGTAAACAAACAAAAATATTGGCAGCCTCTACTGGCCCCTTCACTGTATTCATTTTTACATTGTGCGCCACTGGATCGGATTTCACGGGTAATCAGCTGGATTGATTTTCAGCACAAAGGAATTTTACTTTATGGCACAAAGGGACAATGCTTTAAAGCACAAAACGGGCCCACTGTTCTTCCAGCACAAAGCTAAACCTAAAGCTTTAAGAGTTTCTTACAACGGCACATGGTGGAATGACTGAAAGTGAAAGGAAAAGCACTTCTGACATGTTTATTACTTTGAGTAACGCGAAAGAGAGAACTTCTTCAAAAGAGACACACACAGAGTGATGCCAGGGAGGGTGAGGGGGGATATAGCAACAATAGAGGAGCTTCCACAAAGATCCTCTTTGTGACAGGAAGCAAAGGTTTGTATGGGAAATGTGGTCTTAATTTTGAGAAACACTGGCACTAACAATACCACTGGCATGAGACTACTACTAACTGTCTGAACCATGGTCTCATACAGTTTTACATGTATACAAAGTATCAAAATTAATTTGACAATGATATATTGCTTATTAAAATGCTACATGTAGTACTTTTTATAGTAAATGCCTTTGTTCTGCCACTCTAACTCGTCTTGAAGGTTCACTAGCAGGGATCAGAAATGTTATATTTCACTTTTACTTAATATTACATAAAATGGCGACCTGGCAAAATTCACTAAGACTCACTTTTACTACATTTTTCACTCATGTTTCACTTTAACTCATAACAACAGTCAATTCTTCATTAGTATATAAATGTTACTGTGACAGTTAACAGTTAACAGCTCAATCTCTGTCACTCTCTCGCTCTGCTTTCCACTGCAAAGTAAAACCCTTTGAGCTTTAGCGTCTCTTTGTACCATGCGTTGTATCCTGGGGGACTGGACACTAATCTGTACACGCAAACATAAACACACACACACACACACACACACACACACACACACACACACGGTCCTGACATGTCTAAGAGCCCAAACTACAGCTGCTAACCTTGGTCACAGACTTCAACTGGCCTCTCTCTGTGCTAACACACTCAACTCTACCTCTGCTGGTTCCATTGAGTGAAATGTTCCACTACAGTCAATTGGTCAAGAGACAGACAAGTGAAAAATAACAATGTGACAAAAAGATTGAGCCTGGAAACACAGAATGCAAAAGCCCAGATTGAAGAGGAGCTGAAGAGGTTTAGACAAGAGAGCAGCGGGAGGGGTGGACACCCACATCAGCAAAGGCCTGTTTAAACATTCATTGTGAACATTTAAAAAGGCACTGAGCAGCACCAGTGGGCAGGGGTCACTATTACCGCAAATTGCTTCCTTTTAGCTAGAGAGGCAAACAAAGAGAGCTTCCGCCAGTCATAATACTTCAACAGAAGTGGGAGCTCCCATTACAGTGCCATTCGACCTTGTGTAGCGTGGTGACAGTGAGGCGAGGATGTATGAGAGAGGAAGTAGCAAGAGACCCTGTGGTGAGAGGAAAAGTACCCAGACCACACCCACATCAGCAGACAGTGATGACAGTCTTAAATGGACCCCACTTCATCAGACAATGCATTTGTGTTAATATGCTGTTATTATAGTGACAGTGTGATAGAAATGTGCAGAGGAAAAAATGACAAATTTTATTGCAAATGAAATGTGATGTGCTTTCCTTACATGTCAGAAATGATTTTTACTGAATATTTCAGAATAAGTATCATAATGATTTTCAAATGGAGAGAAACCGTGGAACCAGACCCTGTGATGAGAAGTGAGTAACATACCCAGGTTGTACCAAACGTCCATCTCGCCGCTCAGCGTGCGAACCTCGATGATGGTCTGGCCCAGGAAATCGTCCGACTCGCGCTTGAAATGCTGCTTCACCCGAGATTTGATGTCATCGTCCTCATCCCACACGCGCACCTTGATGCGGTCAGTGGCGTTGTGACATTCACTGCAATTTGGAAGGTAATTATCGATTGTCAAAACAACAACAACAACCACAGCAACAGCAACAGCGTACTCTGTGACAGCTCACTCACGCCTCCTGATGCGTTCCTAAGTGACATATGGAGAAGAATTCTTGCATAGGTGTGTGTGCCCGTGTGTGTGTGTGCATGTGCGTGTGTGTGTGTAATGTGTGTGTGTGCAGATAGGGTCCCTCTGCTTGACAGGATAGATTCCCCTGAGATGCAGCCTGTCCAAACTGACCTTTCCTCTCCATCTCCTACTCTCCCAATGGAATGGGAATAGCTTAGTGTAGTGCAAGAGTAACTGTAGTAACCATAGTAACTGTACTATGTGGCCATTCAGACCAAGGATGACTTACTTGATGGCGTACAGTGATATTTTTTTTCTGTACAACCTCTATTATACAAAAGAAAACACATGTTACTTATTGACTCCCTCCCCAACACCCCAACCCACGCCCACCCTCACTCCCCCAATCCAGCTGTGCGGCTCACAGTGGTTGTCAAAGCACTTAGCTTTCGATGGGGTCAGAAGGTTCAGCGCTGGAATTAAAATCGTCAGATTACGCTTTGATCTAATGACATCTTGGGTGTGACAGCCAGACAAACAGTATCTGCAGTATTATTTTAACTAATCCCCTTCTAAGTGCCGGCTGCAGCTGCACTAGTCAGGGGCTTTGCTCTCTGCCGGGCACACAGTAATGTATCGCTCTATTAATCTACATCCCTGTAGTAGGGAGAAAGAGTTTTATTACAGCCACCACTGGAGTCTCATTACAGGTACTGCATAGAGCCCAGGCCATACCCACAACTGGACACACACACACACACACAAAAAACACAAACAGAATCGCAGAAACATAAAAATGTCCTCCCATAAGTTCTTCACCATCAAAATCATTCACTTGTTCAATTGTTTACCCACATTTTGTTAGAAATACACACACACACACACACACACACACACACACACACACACACACACACACACACACCACCACCATTTATATCTATAATGTCTTGGCAATGCCCAGTGGGTTGGAGCCAAACCTGGGCCACATAATATGTCCAAATCATTCTTAGTGTTTCTTTTAACCTAGTTGTATTTGAAAGTCAATTCACTATACTTTTCCAAAACTATCTATAGAAAGCACTCACAAGAAGAACTTCTCATCCCAGACCGGGTTGAGGTTGCCGAAGATGGTCTTCGTCCTGCGCTTAGTCTTGCCCACCTGGACGGTGACGTAGGGGTCGCTGGAGCCAGTTTTGTCTTTGGCCTGCAATCCCTGGGCACACATGACTGGGGTGGGGTTGGAGGAGGAGGAGGAGGAGGAGGAGGAGGAGGAGGAGAGAGCAAGATTTTGGGTATATTCACACAATGTTCTTGAAGATTTTGACTCAGAAGATGGAAAGTGAGTTTTCTAAAAAAATCTTAATTCATTGTAACTTAATGTACTACTAGCATCAAGAAAAGTGAGGTATGTGAGAACTGTCTTCTAATGCCAGATTTTGAACTATTCATTTGTAACAATAGAATGTAATAAAACCTGAAATAGGCTCAAATGTATGTACAGTAAACAAAACAAAAATACACTGGTATTATAATGTATAAATATAAATATATATAACATTTATATAAATATGACATACATATAAATATGTCAAAGGACTGTATGATGTGGACCCTTGTCTGCCTCCACTAGATGTAGAAAGAAGGACCAGAGGGCACCATCTTAGGTTGAAAAAGATGCGCACAAATACAGACAAAAGACGTTTTTTCTTCAGCCAAAGAGTAGGAGACTGGTGGAATGGCCTTCCAGAGGAAGTTGTTAGTGCTACATCCGTGAATGCGTTCAAGAGCAGGCTGGACCAACACATGAAAGGCCATCCAATAGTCTATAACTACCGGGCCCTGGATTGTCCGCTCAAGCCACAGATGACGGTTATATGAGGAGTCTACATGAAGAGCGGCTTTCCCATAGGAATTCGTCAGAATTCCTTCTAAGCCGAAGAGGATATGTATGTATAATATACATACATATGTATACATACATACATACACATACATACATGTAATATGTAATATGTATGTATGTGTATGTATTAGAATTGCATTAGTGTGTGTTGAGTCTGGCCACTACTGCAACATTCCCATGCTGCGTCAAGCTCAGCTTCAAAGACACACCCTCCACCTCCACACACAGTCCTTGTCACATACTATCATCTTTTGTGTAGCTGCAGTTAGCCTGTACTTGTACTGTAATATACCTGAAGAAGCCATTATCGGCAAAAAGGTTATGTGTCTGTCTGTGTAACCGTTCACTGCCATGTCTTTATTTTCATGCTTTTGTGAAATTGGAACTCCACGTGTGCCTTCTGGTACCCAATAAATATTGATATTTCTGCATTACTGGTGGCTCCCCTTCCTGTTTTGATTTATTTATTTTTGCCCCCTGAGCACCTTGCCTATTATTTCCAAGGTTTTGCATTAAAACATCAGACAATGCATTTCACAGTGAAAACAAAAACATCAATATAATAGTATAATAGATGGCTATGTAAACAAATCAAAACTTTGGGGCAGCAGGGTACAGTAACAGCAGCAGCAGAACAAATGGCCGTTACATAAGAGCTGTATCTGCATCTGCATCCACAAGGTCTGCTGGGTCATGATAAACCTCGAGTGTCTCTCTCCAATATAAATGTTTATTAGACACAGTGATACAAACTTAATCGGGGGCAAGCTGAAATATACAATGTACACACACCCAGGCAGGTACAATCTCAGACACACATACAGAGTCCCAGACCAAACACTCTCAAAGTGGAGGGAGGTCCAGGAGGAGGAGAGACAGTAGTATTTCACAGGGCCATAGAAGGAGAAAGGACACTGAGCATTAAATATGCATAAGTGACAGTCTAAATAATTCAGAGTACATATATATCCCTCAGCCAAATGCTGACAGGAATTGGTGGGCAGAGTATGAAGGACGTCAACAAACGAGGAGCTATGGCCATATTGCCCTAGACAGACTCAAAATCAAATGTCTTCCATAAAAGGCAAAGGAGGGATGTGAGAGAGACAAGCAGGTTAGAGAGAGAAAGAACAACAAGTATTATATTATTATTTATTGTGTCTCTTTTATTTATTTATTTTCTCTTCTTATATAGCCTCGTTTTATTTCAAGTTACCATCTTCCACCTTCTCTTTTATTCATTTAGACATTTTGTGAAGCAAAAGTGAAATATTTCTCCAGGTTAGAGACGCGTAAAGAGGAGCAGAGATGGGAGAGACATACCCAAAGGCATAAAGACAGGATGCGTCTAGTCATGATGTAAGGAAAGGTAACTGAGCGGAGCAGATCGAGTTTTCTCAGTTACATGTTTACCTGACAACCTTGATGATTACTGTAACACTCACTCAACAACCACCACCGAGATGCCCTCGAGCAAGACGCTTGAATGAAAGTGACAAAAGATATCACACCAAATGCTCAAGTTGCAAAGGAGGATGAAGTTTGTCAACGGCGATGCAAGCAAAGGTACGTCAAATGAAGGAGGCTGAATCTACTCAGTGCGTGTTTGTTTGAGAAGCCGGCATTAATTCCTCGGTATGGGAGGGTAGTCCGGGTGGGGTGACTGGCGCAGTGCATTGGCAGGAAATGGAGTTGGTGATTATTGGATATATCAGAATCAGCTGATTATGGGACTTTGAAGGCTCATATCTCACAGTCGCTGAGAAACATTTAACACCACAGCTCTTAATATGCCCATTCAGCTGATACAGAATATCTCATGGTCGCTGTGAGAGTGCTACAGAATCAATGCCAGTTGGTGTTTATCAAATGAATAATAAATAAATTACGACTCAATAAATACATTCTAAAATGGGAAGTTCAATAAGCCCGTTGCAAGATAGATTATCGCAGCCCTGGGTTTTTCTTGCCTCTCCCCCTCTCTCTCTCTTTCTCATCTTACTCCCTTTTTCCTCTCTTTGTCTCTCTCTCTCTCCTCTTCCTTCCTCTATTTCTCTTCTCTTCCTCTCTTTCACTCCTCTTCTCTTTCTCTCTCTTTCCCCTCCTGTGCATTGACACTGGCAGAAATGCAAGCTGAGCAATAAGTCAGAGCGGAGCCCGGGCTCGGCACAGTTACCATGGAGATGGACTGGAGCCGAAGAGAGAGACGACGCCCCAAAAGCGAGAAGCCACGCCGGCGGAGGAGACAGACCGGAGCATGGGGGGGTTAATCCTAGAGAGCTAACCTCCTGGCCTACTTTCAGTAACCAGCAGTAGTGAGATAAAACAAGGAGAAATGTTGCCTGTGTTTTTTTTTAATAATATGTTAGTGATACCAATGTTAAGATAAGATGAACCTTTTTTGCAGCAGCAGCAATCAGTAGAGGGATACAGCAATGTATGTAAATATGAAGTATAAAAATAGAGCAAATGAGGGATATGTAAAGCTACTCAACTGACAACTTCTGCAAGCAGAAATGCATGGATGGGTCTACAGAGGGACAAACATATGCACAGACAGCATTGAGTCAGGTAGAGGGGCACTGTATACATTTTTGTTGAAGATGGCGATGTTGTTGCTGTACGCCGATGAGAGGCTACTGTAGACTGAAGTCTGATCAGTGCTGGGTATAAAGGATTGGCATGTTTGCATCTTCTGCTTTGCCTTCTTGGAATGTCATGACCCTTATTCAACAAGGCAAATGCACATTTCGTATTGACAGAGGTCTGGGGTGAGTAGCTGTAAGAGGAGGGTCACACACTCACAGTGCTACAACAGTCTTGTAGAGAGCAGTTGGGGGTTCAGTGATGCTTTGATGGTCGCTGTGGAGGAAGCGGAGACTGTACTTATTCGCGACCCCCACAGATTTAACAACAGCAAACCCACATTTAACCCTTTCCTCCAATATTCAGGCAAGGCTTCTACACCAGCACTCAGCCTAGATTATTGCATAAGGGGTAGTTACATCACCCTTGTATTGGCAATCATGCATAAACTGTAGCATCCCTTGCCATTACTGTGAATCAATGTTTATGTAAGTCTAATATATTGCCAGCTTTCAGGGTTTCAACAGCTGGTGGTTTACTGTAATGAAACCAGTGCTGGTTCAGGGTTCCTTCACTTCCCTTTAAGACCCCACCAAGAGAAACTGTTTTAGTTGGATTGTTACATGTACATGTTATGTAGCCCAAGCAGATAATATTGACCGAAAATGTGCACAATTATTAATAATTAAATGAAATGTGGGCTCAAAACAACCACAAAATCATTCTCCCTCTTCTGAAGAAATTGTGAAGTGTCTGTCAAACTACACTCAGGGGCATGGCATTTTGATTGACATCTCTAAGAGAGCTAGTGTTGCTCTGGGGAGCTCATTTCCAAGGTACCGTGTACAAGGTTCTGTTAGCACATCTTTGCAACAGATTACCATGCTGGTGAGCTCAAAAAAGGTGTAATGATCACAGTCATTTGCAGCGCATAGAGAAAGAAATCCTGCTGACTGTAATCATTTTTCATCATTGTTTCTTTGTTTTTATTACCACCTCCTAGAATACTGTATAATTAGCTGCTGCCATTAAGCATTTGGCAAGCATTCTTGCAACCTGATGAGTTCTCATCAGGCTCAACCCATATTGCTGACCATATTTCTTTTTTATCAGGGCCATATGTCATGAACTCAGCTCTCATCCCAGTTTCATGGGTCATGAACAAGAGAGATACACTTTAGACCAGTTTAAGAATTAAATTAGATTTCTCAAATTTGGTTCCTATGTTGAAGACATGGCTAGCTTGTAAATCATTGTCTACATGAGACTAATGTAACATTCATGGCATTATCAATGACTTGCTTTTACCCAAAGATACTATTTCATCTAATTAAACTTCATTGATTTGTTTGGTTCGGGGTCAGAGGTTAACGATCAAGGTCTAGAGGTTAATCACAAATAAATAATAATTATCATACTAGTATTTGTCATTTGAGCTGAGCCTGACATGTAATGACAATCATGTTGATTTGGGGTTAGAGGTTTGAGTTTAGGGTAATAGGTTAATGTTCAGAGGTCAAGGGTCAGGTGTGCAAACTCATGCATCCTACTACATAATAGATCTTTTGTAATATTAATTTAGGGCTTTTTGATGTTTAATATACACAAATCTTGAAAAAAATGAGCACACAATAATTGGCAGATGCTCATTTGGCATTATGTAGTGAGTGTCGCGTAATGCCTGATGTGTTAACGGTTTAGTGGATGGTATGGAGAGTGAGCTTTAGGATGCAGTAGCTGTGATGAGGCTGACCTGTGATGGTGATTTTGGCAGACCACTTGGAGGTCCCCTCCAGCACAGCCTGCTTGGCTATCTTCAGGTGGCTGGATAAGTCCTCTTTGGAGATTTGGAACATCTCCTGGATCACCTCAAACACCTCGGGACGGTTCTTCTCCCTGATCTTCATGCGCTCCTTCATAGCCATGATGATGTTCTGGGTCTTGTCCTCAGCACCGTGCTTGGAGCTCTTCTCCACCGCTCCTGGAACAAGCAAAAAGTGTGAGTGGTTAGGGGGCGGTTACCAAGTCACCAGGTTCCTTCAAGTCTAGGCTGGAAATTAGCAAAGATTAGCTAAACTCCTTTGGTAAAGCAATATTGTATTTGTACAAAAATATATAAACTATTCATAACTATACACTGGCAAGAGAAGCAGAGCGTTACAACATCGTAAAACAGAGCTAATGTGTGTGTCTGTGACCATGCATTCACACCACGAGCAACAAGATCAACAAATCCCCAGAAGTCTAATCATTTCCTAGAGAGCTGAGAGACCAGGAAAAATTGGCTATTATTTAGATGGTCAACAAGCTTGTCGGCCACGGAAAGTTGGCCACAGCTGAACTTTTCGTGGCGATCGGCTGTCAGCAGCTAATCAGCTGCTTGCTGAATTCCCTACAGATGTGATTTTGCTACATGAACAATAGCTCCGCCTGGCACGTGCAAAATAACTGAGTAGTTAATAACAGCCATTCAAAGCTTCCCAGTTGTCTGCAACTCTTACTTGAAGGACTGCAGGAAAAACACATTTCCAAAAAGATGCTTGGAGAATGGTTGCATCATTCGTTGAGGTAGATAGTAAGGTAGATAGGTGGCAGGTGTGTCTGTGTGTTTGTTTATGTGAATGTGCATATGCGAGTCAAACAAAAGAGAGACACGGGCCAGTTATTTCCGCTCCCTCTGTATCGAATCACGTTATCACCCCTGTATGTAAGGTCACGGGTGCAGATTGAAATGCGATTAAAAATTAATCACCATTTGAATAAAAAGAGAGTTTTACAAGAGCCAGGGTGTTACTAATCCAGTTAGTGTGTGAGGATTGGCGCAAGGTTCAGCCTGAAGCTTGCGTGACACATTTGTTGCTGTTCGTCAACACTGGAACAGCGGGGGATGTGGTGACTGAAAAGGCTGATTTGAGATAGTCATAGGTGCCAATGACTGAACGAGCAGTGTAAGTGTGACTTGCGGCTATGAGTGGAAAGCCCCATAACAACACTTTTGCGTGTATTGTGTATTGTCTTTATATCGTATTGGTTTTCATAGATACACATTGAGAAGAAATTACCAAAGAACTAACGCACTACTGTGGTACACAGATTCCCAGACAATGCACGCATTCATTTTTAGACTAAATCAAATTTAAACATTTAGGGTTTTTTTCAATTTTATCATTCAAACTTTGCACATTTGTCTGTTTCTGCTGCCAAAAGACTGTAAGATCATTAGATGTAATTATTTGTAATGCAAAAAGCATAAAGAGAGACTGTTAGCATCGGCAGTCAGTGAGCTGTTGCCTGCCAGATGGTCCTGCGTATCTGCTGTTTTCAGTGAAAGAAATCTTGATGAATGAAACAAAGCTTTCAGTATTGTCAGCATTCATGACCTGCATTGCAATGTGAAATGTTGAGTATATGTTGTTTTTAGCTTGTGTTAAAGTGAGAAAAAGTTACAGTTTTGTGTGTGTGAATATGTATGTTTGACTTCCAAAATCAAACACTTTGTCACCTGCACATCAAAGCATTATGGGAAGCAAACTAATAGGCATCAAACTGAGCCACAGGCTGTTGGTGTGTTGCTGTGCTATATGGAATCCGCGAATAAATCCTTACGTTGTAGGCAGTCTGCATTGAGCAGGTCCTGGCACTTCTCATGGCATTTGACGCCACACTCGGAGCAGCGCATGCCCTGGCGGGCGATGCCCCACAGCAGCCCCTCACACTCATGGCAGTAGGTGGGTGCTGTGGCTGTCCACACCTCAAAGTTATGGGGGGTTGTGGATGAGATCGGGTAGATCAAGGCCTGGAGAGTCTTCTTGAACACATGTATTTTCTGGAAGAAAAAAAATTTGTAGTGAGTGTACGAAGAAGGAACAAATAGAAACAGGATGGGGGGGGGGGGTGAAGGAAAAGTAAATAAAGGCAAGGTGAAGGAAAGATTGATGCTGTTGACCTATTTCTCACAGGACCATGGGCTGTAGAAAATCATATCTGAAAACCAATGGATGAGTTCAAAAACAAGTTTGTACTTGAATTGCTTTTTGGGTTAGTTCAATAGATTTAGAGATTGGGACCGAAAAACAGAGTAATGTTATTGCATCTGCTGTGGGACCAGGAAAGTCAAACATCATAACAGAAACTTTTAGTCCGAGTACAGAACAGCCTCAGTGGGCCCAATTCAAATTGATCTGCAATCTTATCTGGATGCTATTTACAATTCATGCACTGCATCTCAGTGGTGGCAATTATACAGTGTAAGTCCCCCAACCTGCAGCTCTCATTCATCAGTATTGCAGCAATTTCCAAACATTTTTCGTCTAACAGGTTTAGCTTATATGAGGCCTTTGTGATAACCTGATCATCAATGGAGAGGTCAGCCGTATGAGAGTAAACCAGCCTTGCATCACATTACATTTAGATTAAAGCTTCCCTAGCCTGCAGGCTTTGTTCACACTGAGTGGTTTACAGTCAAACACCTCTCCAACCAAACACTCTACTCCAGTGGAGGCCTGTCTAGGCTGATTGCTTACTGTAAGGAAAGTCCCTTCAAATTGAATGCTTTACTGAACCGGTGCTGCTGTCGACAAAGACTGGATAACTGGCTACGATTTGCCAATTCTTGATGGGAGAATCAATGGATGCAGTAAATAAGGCTTTTACAGTGAGAATTGTCCAGATGGAGAGAGCAAGAGGCGGAGAGAGAGAGGTGTACGGTGGTGAAATAAATCTAGAAGTACTCTCTCCATTTCTATTGAGCTCTGCTCTTCTCCTCCACTTCTCCCTCTTTTCTCACTCAAAGCTCTTTGTGTGCTAACAATATATCACATCTTAACAGTACCGCTGAACTCCAGTGAAGACTACCCGGTGTACAAACGGACACACACACACAGACACAAACATGCGTGCGCACACTCACTCGCACGAATGATTAAATGACACCAGATGACAAGACAACAGGGTAATCTAACACAGCGGGACTTTGCGTCGCTTTTGCTCTGAGCCGCCACAGCACGCCTCCTGAACCCTGGAAGACTTTTAATGAAATGCCCGGAGAGAGAGACAAAGAAAATGATTCCCCTTTTAATCTGAGGAAGATGAGATGAAGCAGATGTCTGAGAGTCGTCCACCAATTTCACAAGCCCTAGACCAGGGGCACACAAGGAAACCTCCTCACCAGAATTAATGTTGCTCAATCCTCTAATACTGACACACCCCACGGGGGATCAGTAAGCTGAAGTTTCCATGAGCAGAGGCGCTGAAAACCCCCTGCTCTCTCAATCTCCATCTTTCTCATTGAGCTGTGTGAAAGTAAATTTGCACACAATACTAGAATTTATCATTTATTAGTTATTATTTTGTGTCTGTTGTATTGATACTATGCTGTCCCCTGTGGCAGGCATGTAACATGTGTGCAACAAACAGGTACCTAAGTATAGCAGAACCAGCTAGTCAGGCCTTTCAAGGAAGTCAGAAACGTGAGTCCACCACCGTATGAAAATAGTCCATAGGATATGGTCTTTGTACGGAGAGCCAATCATGAGAGACTTCTCTGTTCCCAAAGAAACTATAAAGATTGTAGTGAGCTGACTTTCAGAGAGAGAGACCATGCAGAGGTTCTGACTTACTGTAGGGCCTGGTTCAAGGTATTTCTCTCCAATATATCTGTATACAATATATTTAATACTTCAACCTATCAGTGTTTTGTGTATTATTTTGTTTTAGTTCTGAGTGCTTCCAGACAATTTCCACGACAGCTGACTGACAACAGAACTGTTAAAGTTAAACTCAGAAATGTTGTTTTTAATATATTGTAAGACCTGGAGGTTAGTTACCTTTTAAAGTGTCTATACGCCTCATTTTCTGCGTTGGCCTTTCCATGGCCATTCCTAGTATGAGCAGATTCATAATTCAACTGTGAATGCAGGTAACTAGTTTCATGTATCATATACCACTATTATACTCACTTTTTTTGTGTTTTTTCTAAATCTCTGCCACATTCTTTTTCTGTCTCTCTGCGTTTCCCTCC
Organism: Hoplostethus mediterraneus; assembly: GCA_034670385.1. Lineage (NCBI taxonomy): Eukaryota > Metazoa > Chordata > Actinopteri > Trachichthyiformes > Trachichthyidae > Hoplostethus > Hoplostethus mediterraneus. Next base: position 12,797,868 of record JAXDDW010000004.1, read on the forward strand.
CCCTCTCTCCCTGTTGCTCTCTCTCTCTCCTGACACTGCATATCACACTGAGTGGCAGGCGTGGGAAGCATGCTCCATGTGTGAGTCTCATGTGTTACACTGTGAGGTAACCCTGGTGATGCTGTGCAGAGACACTGCCAGCATTGATCTGCAGCCTCAGCCTCCGCCTGAGCACGACATGACAGAAAACAATCTAATCTCTATGCTCCTCCTTTCACCCCTCCTCTCCAATTTCACCACTCGCTCTTGTCAACTACTTCGTTGCCATCACCATCCTCCTCGTTCAGCTCCGAACTTCTCTACCTCTAATCTTTCACTCCACCTACATCTTCAGCCCTAACAAGGAATCTATGTGAATTTCATGAGCCACGCTTGACGCAGACTTAGGTCAAATGTTTTTTTGCAAATTTGATGGTTGTTTTTTTTGTCTCTGTGTTGCGAAATTGGGTGAGACTTACCCCATCTGACAGTAAGAGTACCAGAAACTGGACAATCACAACCAAGTATTTTAAAATTTTAATCACAGGCAACGATTTTAAAATAAATGTCCTGACGCAGTAAACCCCACCTAGCTGAAGAAGTATTTGCAGATACTATCTGACCCATGTCTGACTCTGTCCTCTCTGGCCTCCTGCTGCTTCTGTTCCCCCCCTCTTCCTCTGTCCAGCCAAATAAAACTAAGCCTCTCCCTCTCTATCGCAGCAGGTAAACATGTGCCTGAGGTCAACCGGTTTACGTTGACAGTCATGGTTAAAAGGCTCTGGTGTTCAGATCATGTGTAGTTCAGCACACCGAATGGACGCGCATGGACCTTAAGCCAGCCGACACCCATTGTTTCTTTAAAAAGGATAAAGAGAGAGAGAGTTCACTGGGATTGTTGTTTATTCATTCCAAAATACTTCTGAATTTCTGCTGATAGTTTTTGCTCTTTAGTAATGGCTAGTAATACTGTTGCTGCTGGTGTTATACGTTGGCCACAGCAGTGTAAGCCATTTCAAATTAAACTGTATGGAATTCAAAGAGAGGCCGAGAAAGACAGAGAGACAAAGTAAAAGAAAGAGAGTTGACAGAGATCGAGGTGGGGGCGAGATGAGTCAGCGAGGGGAGTATAGGGCAGATTGTTCAACATGGCTACCGGATCAGTGACATCACAGACATTATGGCCGTGGGGTCGTGACACACCCCATCCCCTTTCTCTCCTCTTCCTTCTTTTTCTCTTCTTTTCTCCTGTTTTCTCCTCTTCTCTTATCTCCTCTCTTCTTCTAAACAGCATATGGTCATCACAGTCCTCACAGGGATGCACTCTCCTGGACTTAATGCAGCAGATAAAACTGACATCTGCTCGTCCTACTTACCAAGGCCGCACAATCTGCGGCTTTGCTTGGAACTCAGCTCCCCTCGACCACCAACTAACACACTCCATCCGTCGCCTTGTTCATCCCTAATCAGAATATTGGACATCCATCCGTACGGTTCAAGTCCTACTTACCGATGCTGCACAATCTCCAACTATGCCCAAGACTCAGCTGCCCTCGTACACCAATTACCACACTCCATCTATCGTGTCATTTGTCCCTCATCAGGGGCATTAGCCGTCCATCCCTAAAGGCCAGGCAGTCCCTTCAATCAAACCCATAGTCCTCAGTAAGCAATCCAAACCCTGTCACTTTAGACTACTGAGCATGTGCACCATGAAGACTAAGTGTGTGAGATAGATAAGCCATACAGACATATAAACAAGGCTGTTGTTTTAAAAGATGAACAATTTGTCCATGATGTACAGAGTTCATTTGAATCCAGTAATCCTGTAGGCTTAAGCAAACAAATGTAGCTCATGAGACAATGTAAAAATTGCCTGCTTGTTTGTCTCTCCGAGGAACTGCACTCAGCTTGCCTCCTAGAACACTCTCCTCCCTTTGGGAAGGAAGGATTGCAATCAATTAATGCAGAAAGAGCTTTGGAGGTCAGCGCAAAACATTCTCTCACCATCGATTGAGACATTCTGCCCTTTCTCTATTGCTCTGCGTTCTCTGAAGCACAATGTTCATTATTAAATGCAGGTCATTGTCTAAATGAAGCGATGGGGCAATCTCTTAATAACCTCCCCAATTTCAGTTCTTTCTGTACAAACTCATCTGATGGAAAGATAGATAGATAGATAGACAGATAGAGTCAGGAAAAATATCCAGCTGAATAGTGACAGCATGCTGCATGTACAGTTAAAGAAATAAGGCGAGTGACTAATGCAGTCCATCTAATTTGGAGGCTTGTGTTCTTGGCAAGCTGATCCCAGGGCATCCATCAAGTACATTGGCCGCAGCAAACAGCACAGCTATGAAAGTCTGGAAGTGTTCCAACCAGCCCCCATCCAACTCCCGCCCACCCACAGTGCAGTCAACGCCCCCCCCAAGACCCACCCCTCCATCTTCCCTCACGGCACACTATCCAGGCTATGTCCTCAGGCAACCTCCACACCCACCTCCCACCCCTCTACCCCGCATCCCCAGGCTTGGCGTAGCTTTCCTAAAAAATAACGAGGATATGGGATTAGTGTTCCCTCAATGCCCCATGTTCCTGCAGAATCTTGGCCTCCATTACCCAGCGAGACTTCGCCATGACCGGAGAGTGATTTTCATGCAGACATGTAGGTACTCACCAGGTCCTCATTATTCAGGGTGGACCGGTTCACCAGAGCGAACGATATGCCTGCCTTTCGAGCAGCGAGGGTCTGAATGAGCGAGAAGGAAGAGCAACAGGGAGATGAGAACACATTAAAAAATCCACCCACATTATTTTGCCTATCAGCAGTTCCAAATTGATTTACAGACTCATGCAGAAGAAGACTCATCCATATATAGTTTAGCAGCTTGATGAGTTATTTTGCAAAAGGAATAAAAGTATAAATTAGTTTACAAAATATGCATGTTTAATAATACACCATGACGTTGTTACAGAGACAAAATAAGCCAGTAACTCAAGTTCATGGGTTCATTTGTACCAATGTCCCTATAAGGTTTCTACAGTGAAGACTTCGGATGATAAGGCATGTTCTATGTAAGATCTGATGTTATTCACTCATGCAAAGACACAGAGAGAGGAAGCTTACCAAAGCCTGTGATTTCCAGGGAGCCACAAATAAAGAATGAAAGAAATAAAGAAATTGCATTAGGCAAGGAGTTAGAGGGCAAATGACTAAAAGCACAAACAACAGAGGAACAGTGTTTATCCATACTGAGTGCAGAGGTGTCTCAACTGCCATGCAGGACTGCTGGATTAGGGCATAGAGCTCTAGATACATGACTTCTCATTGAGAGAGATTATACAGCACTTTCATAATTCCTTATCCATTCATGCATTGAAAGTCACTAAATTGCAGTCATGCTTGGCATTTATATTCGGTTCTCTGTTGGATGAAGCTTTGATAATATTTTCTGCTGTCTGTTCTGCACATTAGTTTGACAGATAGACACACTCATGTATAGGTGAAGCCAGCTGTATGCACACCACTGACTCACACACACAAATCACACACATATAAACACACACATGTACGTACGCACAGACATAGACACACAGACTCGCGCACAAACACCCACACAAACAGCTCATGTACAAACACACACACTCACACACAAATAAATACACACTCTAGCTACTATGCTAATCTCCACTGAGCCTCGGTGACCCGAGATATAGAGAGGGAAATAGATAAACACTTATCCGATACTAGAGGAGGTTATGTAACAGGAATGCAGACATGGACAGCTGACAATATTGGATCAGTCTTTACCACGACCCTCTTGTTTGTACAGCCCAGCTATGGTAAAGATCCATGGAAGCCATGGAGAATGTAGGAGGGGGCGTGACCTCTACATGAACTGTGAGTGTTGATGTAAGTTTTTCAACATGCACTGGCACTGCTGAGGTTGCTGCAGGCAATACAATATGACGTGTGTCCAGATGTTACCCGTCCAGGTACAATATAGCGTAAAGTGTTTTGCTAATCGATTTTCAACTTTTTTTTTAATAACTTTTTGCACCCCACCATAAAGTGGGGGAACCCTCCCGTCCCGACCAATCAGAAAGCTGTTGCTGCCCTGAAGCAATCACACAGCAAATGGGGGACATTGACAGAGGAGAGGCATGAGAGGGAACCAATTAGATCGCTGACTACTGACTTCATCCCACGTGTAAAAGGCTTGCTCAGTGTCACTTTTACATGATTTAAAAGCCTCACACAGTTAAATCAGAAGTCAATGAAGTCCTCGGATATATTTTTGGGTTGAGTTGTCAACATTTCAAGTTCAATTTAATTTTCTACACCTGCCAAGCAAGAAAAAGAAAAATGGTCAAGCATCAGCGAGGCTGAAATCTGACAACTCACTGAAAAATATCACCCATAGCTGTTATGGGTCTATGTAGGAATGGCAAATATACACGCAGAATCCAAAAAACCCAAAAAAAACGACAACCCATACTTACCAAGACATTGTTGGTTATTAATTTCATAAGAGATATGGACAAATACAGCATCAACTCATGTTGTTCACTGTGATATAAACATTCATCAGCATCTATGTGTATGACATCAAGCTGCATTATCATTTGATAAGAGACTCTAAATCTAAAGGTTACTGAACGAGTTTATGGACAGGGTGTTTTTAAGGGAATTCAATTAAAAGAGCGGTCATAAGAATAATATTGCAGTCCTATAGTCTACAGTACATGATGAGAAACATACACTGAGGGACAAGACAGACACATACTCTACAATACATACTGGACAAACATGTAAACAGACATGAGTAGTATAGACATCAAGACGGCATGTTGTCACTCAGAGAGACTAATGGTGTGTCGATGGCGCTGGCACAGTGCTACAATGACTTGCACTGCAACAGGCCTCTCTATGGGATATGTTATGACACATTACATTGCAATAAAAGCAAATGGTACAGCATCAGTGTGATGCATACCTTAAACACCCTCTCTAGGCTAATTAATCAAATGATAGAGTTATGGCTAAGGTTGAATTTAACATTTCCGCACGGCAGCACAACTATGCCAAGTAGCTAGCTGGTGTTCCTTCTGGCTTTTTGTCACTATATGAGGTAACGGTAAATAATGTCAATCATCCGTATAATGTGCTCCGATACTTAGTTGAAATATTTATTTTTGACTTCAGTTAAAAAAAGCTGTTTAAGTCCTACGGTTATTATACATGACGATGAGAAACACTGTTGTTCTAAAGCACTTTGTACGTTTCTCAAGGAGTCAATGAAGTAAATACTCTTTAGTAAATACTTATTATTTCCTTAAGCAGGCCTGAGGCTACCTCCTATATACTCACACAGAGCACCATGGGCAGGTATTCCACCGGTGTAGTATAATGTGGGGTCAGTCAGATAGTTTTTACATAAATCACACATAACCTTGTTGAGGCAGATGACTCACCAGGTCTCGGACAAGAGGCACTGTCCTCTTGCGGCGTAAATCTGGCATGCTGTCAATACCATAAAGAATACTGCCAGCCCTGGAGAAGCAGACAGATTTAAGGTGTATTAATATCATAATAATGCCATGCTGGGGGAGACATTACTACGCTGAAAGGGGGAGTTTGATTTACACAGCCTGCAAACACCATGGATCATGCCTCCTACCTAACCCGTCTCACCCCATCCTGACTGGGGCTCCCTGTAATCTGTCTCACCCTCCGTTTCCATAGAGTCCCTCTCTCTCGCTTTATCTCAATCTGTCACAAAATAGCGCCCCAGTGATGCCCGTAATGAATATATATGAATATTTGAATATATATGAATATTTCTCATTGAGTAGCGATGGCCCATTGCAGCAAGAAATTTGCCAACAATTAGCTGTGGGGCTCAGTGACAGCGAGATATTAAGCTGAGTCTCTCTCTATGTCTCTCTCCACCCCTTTTATCTGCCTGAGACCGAACGCCGACTCTCTCCAACCTCCCTTGGGCACACACACATGGCTCCCCCATGTCTCCCCCACCGCTCTCCCACCAATCTCGCTCCTTTACTCAGTGGCATCACCTCAACTGTCACTCAAAGCCTCTCTAATGACCTCGACATAATATCACGCCCCCAATGCCTCCGTACAGATAAAGCTCCTCCAGCTCTTCGTCTTCCTCTTGCCTCTCTGGTGACATCGGCGGCATGACCCTGGAGATAAAAATCCTGAACCTTCCACGAGGTGGACGAGCTGTGCAGACCCTGGCTTCACCTCAGGGCCCCTGCCTTTCACTGCCGCTGTGCACATAGCATGCTACAGATGGCTGCCCAGAGTCAAGGCAGGAGCAACATATGAGGATTATTCATGTTATTTCCTCATGATATCATCAGTTGACTGCAGCTGTCATTACATAGATTTTCAGGATTAGCAATTTATGTTAGTTAATGTCAAGTTCCATTACAGATGTTGTGAACGCAAATCCGTTTTCCTATATATTTATCTTTCCTCTCTGGTGTGTGACAGAGCGAGGCCAGGAATTACACCCTGAATGGGGCCGAGTGCCAAAGAAACAGCACGCCTGTAACATTTCAACGTTGTGACAGGACTTTGCAAACAGGACGGCTGCACAGATTTATGTAAGTGCGTGATGATCAGGTCAGGAGGCGAGTCACCACTCACCCTCCAGGCTGCAGGCCGAGGACTTTGGGATCCAGGACATTGCCAGTCTGCAGAGGGAACAGAAAGCGAAGTGTCAGATACGGCACGACATATCGGCAGAACACGGCCACTTTACCTGCACACAAATAAGGGGGAGGCAGCGCACAATAACCACTTAAAAAGCAGAGAAAAAAAAGCTGAACTTGGGGAAAATACAGTAAATGCTGAGGTCAGATGAGGACACAACGTGAGATAAACTAAAAATGGGAGGAGAGGAGGAATACAGCGCAGGGAGAAGGGAGGGAAGCACCACAGGCAAGAGACCAAATTATTCCACGTCATTGTAATTTGCGGGCTCAAGTGTGAGAATTTTGCCGCTCATTGTGCTTCAGGCCAGATTTGCCTGTTTTATAACGCTCCCTCCTCACTGACCAATTGTCCAGTTTGAAACACAAATTATTTTCTGAAAAGAGAGGAAGAAAAAGATAAACAGCACAATGTGATGGGAAGACGGCTAAAAGGCGCATGCAGCATTCTCTAATGCTTGAATGGACTGTCATACACACACACACACACACACACACACACACACACACGCAAAGGTAGATCATTTCACATTCATTTACAGGTATGTACACACAAACACGCACAGATACTGAACGCACAAAGACACACAACCACACGTAATAAACACGCATGCAAAGATGTACACGCGAATGGAAACAGGGAAATCACAAGGGCGTGGTCATTAATGGTAAACAATGACTTAAAACCTGAGTGTCCAAAGCACTGCTGTCTGGAAGGAGAAGTGGAGGACAGGAAGGCAGAGAGTTAGAAAGGAGCTGCTCACTCAAAGACAGGCACACACTTCGTTAGGACAGGACACTAATCTAGTAGTACAGTGTGATGGCACAATTTTCTTTGCCAACAAATGTATGCAGAAATGGAGACAGAGTCAATGTGCGCCCGAGTGATAAGGGCTATGAATAGAGGCATATATACTGTAAAAACACATTGATACACAAAGAAGCCTCTGACCCTCAGTTAAAGATTAGAATGTGAAGATCATTCATTTAGTAGATACAACATTTTAAATCAATACAGCACAAATACAAAAAGGTCCCTTTGATCAATAACATTAAATGACTTAACACCCATAGAGACATGGAGACATGGGACATTAGGTACGCGTAAGCGGTTGGTATCATATTGCCATTTTAGAGACGAACTGAGAGGGTAGGCCCTTTAAATAAGTAAGACTGCACAGGTGTAATTACCCTGCTATTGATCTGTAGGTGATAAATGCCAGCATAATCATGATCAAATGCGCTACACACAGAAAACAGCTGTTCACAAATGGCTGCTCTGCCCAGAAACGTGATACACTGTTTGGTGTTGACAGGTACGATCAGGGACGTAAATATAGAGCGGGTCATCAAACAATGTGTTGGGCGGAGAACGGGCCCTTACGAGTGATTCAGATTACCACCTCAGAAATACACCTGTGTTCAAAGAAGAACTCGTGTTAAAATAAGAATTGTGCCATTTGCTATATATGCCCTCGAAAAGGGAAACCCATCTCTGTCATGGTTTGTATTTATTTTTTGGTAAAATAGTCAGTAGCAATCCATAACAAAACTATATATGCCTAAGAATTTATAATGTATGCCATTTGGTGGATGCTTTTAACCAAAGTGCCTTTTAGTACCATGAGTGCATACCTTTTCACCATGACTGGTCCCCATGGAAACAATGAACCATTTAAAAAATGCATGGAAGTCAATGAGAAAATCAACCAGTTTGCCTTCCTGAAGAGCCACTGCATTAACCCCAGACTTTGCACCCCACAGTGCAGTCTGCGGCACTTGAAACACAAGCTAAGCTTTATAAGAGTACCATGGGCAGCGACCAGCTCAGCCACTTACAGTACAACTACACAAGATAAAGTCATCTGCACAACCAGGCTAGCCTGCAGCTACACTAGGTTAAACCATGCCGCAAAGATAGACCAGGATGCTGATATAAAGGTCATTTCAGAGAGGTCTTAAATCGGTGAAATAAAAATGTAATCGATTGGTGGAGGAAACTTGGCAGTGCTGTGGGCAATGTGTTGAAATAGCAGCAGTAGCAGTAAATCCTGCACTTCAGTGGCGACACCCATGGTCACACAGCACATCGACCAGAGCTCACTGAAACAGCAAAGCCTGCACATGGCCGATAGTATGACCAGGTACTGACCCCTACTACAACACACACACACACACATTCAGATACACACACTCATAAATTGAGGCGAGTGCACACACACACACAAATAACAACAGTTACATGTATGGAACCACAGAGGCAAGTCCTCAATATCAGTACAACACTAGGAAATCACTGACGACTGACGTATAGAACAAGGAATCTGATGTTGTAAAATGACATTGTTGGCCACTAATTAAAAAAAAATATATTGGTGCTCGTAAGCACAAAGAAAAAACAGGTCACCAAATGTAAAACTTCTTTACAGCACATGCACAATGACAAAGTATGCCATGAGCAAAGGTGTGTGCTGAATGTGTATGAGCATGCCCTCACCATAAAAATGATGATGATAGAATTGTGACTTATTTGAGTACAGTGGGTAGATCCAAGGAGCACATGGTCTTTTGGAAAACAAGAAAAAAGAAGCATGTGATATGATGTCACCAAATTGGTGCAGGTACTCCGGGACTAAAATCCACACCAACCTACCGGCCGATGGACAGAGTGACTTATATTAGGTACTGGCCACAGCTGACAATGTTGGACCAACAGAAACACAAAAACAGAGTCAACGAACACCACAAAACAGCTGCAATACATAACTGGGCTATTTCCTGCTCACAGATTCCACTCAACTACATCTGCAATATTAGCACTCAATGTTCTCCCTATCTCCTATTTTCTCCACTGTGACTAAGTGATTGTGGCTGTAGCAGGTTGGTGGTTTATTTAGTTCAATTTCAACACAAAAAAAAAGGAATCCCTGCAGGCATGAACCAGGAATAGAGCACTGAGGGCTCATCTCCACAAAACCAGGTTATACTATGTTATACAACATTTAGCTTCATACGCGCATTGAGGAATAGGAACTGTGCCTCACAACTTGAGTAGAATCGCCTTGTTTACGCTTCACTTCATTCAATCAACACAGCTGGGTAAAGCACAGGGTAACCAGATCGACCTCAAGACAGTGGAGAAGGCAGAGTTAAACCGGGTGCTGAGACACTTTCATGGGTCGGTACGAAATGGCAAAGGCGAGCTTCATGGTGTCAACAGTTATGTTGGACTGAAAGCTGGACTTAACAGTTACTTAAACAAGCCTCCTGTCAGCCGTGTGTCTAATGAAGGATGCTGAGTTCACATCAACTAATAATTTGTTCTTGGGAAACAAAATGAGAAAGTCCGGTCAAGACAAGACACCAGACTCTGTCAGCTGATTACTGTCATTGCTGATTACTTTTTGTCGCCAGAGGACCAAAATAAAACTATATAATTAATACCCAAAGTTCCAATCTGTTTAATGATCGAAATGATTAAGAAAAAATTTATAAACGCAATAACATACTCAAGCAGCAGGTCATAAAATAACTCGGCCTAGAGCCTTGTTTCTCGATCGCAGCACACCAGTGCCAATAACCGCAATATAGTACACCCTGTAGTATGTCATTACTTAAATATGACATGGATAATCTAATCGACCCTAATCTAGTCAAAGTCAAATGCGCATTCCTGACACTAGAGAGTGAGATTTCAATTGACTTTGGCAGCTGTGACTAATGCCTTGAAACTTAAAAAACACATTTACACATTTATCCCATATTTAGCTGCCCAAGTCATATGAACAGCATCTGTAAGTTCTGTTTTAGGGCGGCCTTTCCCTTTAACAGGCCTAATGGCACCTGAGGTTTTCTGATAGAAAGCACTTAAGCTCGCTACATTATGTAAGAGTTTTGCCAAGGAACACAAAAGGCATATGTGAAGTCTCCTGCTATGTGCATGGCAGTGGGTGAGACGCAAGCTGTTGATAGATCTGTCTCCATCCAAGGCAAACTATCTACAGGCACCCACAGCTGATTCATTTTAGTCAAAGACAAAAAAAATACATAAAAAACAAACTGTACAGGAAGCTGTGTGCATGACTATTTCCTGCTTTTACAACTATATTGTAAACCAGGAGTCATGACTCTTCCCAGCTGTGCGCGTTAGTTGTGGGGGGAAGGCTTTCCCTATTTCTAAAGGCAGTCAGCTGAGCAGTGATATTGGAGCAGCATGTGAACCGTATCACCTAAAACAACAACAGAGGCTCCTCATTCTCCTTATCTGCATTTTCATAGCCACACTTCTTCTAGATATGGTGCACTAAGCATGAAGAGGGTCTGCCTCCTCTGCTCCCCTAGGAGCAAGCAGCAACTTCACTAGCTGCAGACCTCTATAAATATTCTAAGCAAGGCTGACCTGGTTACAGAATGCCCTTGGGAGTGTGAATTAGCATCTGAATACAGACGCTGCTGTAGCCGAGTGAAGACAGGCCTGGCAGGAGTGGCAGCACTGCTGAGACTCCCTTCACAGCTCCCAAAAAGCCCAGCCAGCACGCTTCAGAGCATGAGCACGGGGAGCACCTATCAGCTTAGAGAACGAGAGAGAGTGGAAGACAGAGAGAGAGAGAGAGAGAGAGAAAGAGAGAGAGAGAGACTCCACTCTTAACTATCTGTCCTAAAAGGCGGCCAAAAGACCTGCCACACTGTCATCGACACAGTGAGGGCAGGGAGCACTGATCCTGCACCCAAGCTTTATCTAGGCTGACAGCTATAAATGTACCAAAATAACACCCAGGGCCAGTATATGTATCTTAGAAAAGGATCTCTGCTGATCTGAGAGTTGTTTGCAATGTAAAACATGCTGAGTTGTATATCAGTGTTTCCCCTACTACTGTCCAAATAGGGTGGTCCTGCCTACAGTGGGACAAACCTGCCTACACTGTTGCTGCACCGCTTAAAAGAGCTGCCATCCATGCACTGAAATACTGGATTTACTCTCACTGTGTTGAGAAGGATGAGTTGAAACATGCTTTATTAATCCCAGGGGGATACTCAGTGTCATACCTATTTAAGAAGCTGTGCTGTCTTCTATTCCTGATGTGTGTACTAGCAGCTTGAATTGTAGAGGCTTTGCACATCAAGAAAAATAAATGGGAAGTGCTGGTTTATAGTCACATGACAAGTAATCTTAGATCATTACAAATATTGATAGAGGCTTAAGGTATATAGGCCCAGACTATGCTAAGAGGTGTCCAAAATAATTGAATAATACATGGTGCACAGTGTACTGTCATCTCTATGTCTTGTCTTATAATGTTTTATGTCAGTGGCTCTCAATCCTCAGACCCAGATGCCTGCTGGTTTTCATTCTAATCTATTCAAGAACTGATTCATACCTTTAAGGTGAATGCAATTAACTACATGATGAGATGGAAAACAGGAAAATATGAGAACCACTCTTTTATGTCAACTACATTTTATTGGTTTTAATATGTGGCAGGCATGGGCTGGTAGATATCAGATATCACAGATAAATAAATACTGTAGAAAAATACTGTAGCTCTCCTAATCTGAGAGGTTTAATAAACAACAGCCCTGTGTTCTCTGAAGGATGTTTTGTGTATGTGACCACTGTAAACTGCCCACACTGTATGTGGGCAATTTGTGCACATATCCGTTGCATATCCATCATAGCCTTCAGGTATAGCCTATATTCCATTTACTACAGCACCTGCCTTATTGTGAACACCGAAGCTCATAGTGGCTGCTCCACATGTAGGTCAAGAGCCTTTTCATTTTAAGTAAGAGTGGAGATTCCCTGGGCCCCACAGCTCATATGAAAAAAAAAACATTTTATTCCACTTGAAAGATTTTAATTTTTGCTTCAATGAATCAATCCTAACCACTTATACACTCCCATTTTTATTAAGCCACCTCTCTGAGTAAGCCTCGATCCATCAACTCCAGTCTGCACTGTATTATGATTCATTCAATGCAACTACTCCAGGTGCCATTTTAAAAACTGTAACGCAGATTAGAGTAATGGTACAACATTCTGCTACTGGTAGAAATTATAAAATATTTCTAACTACATTTATAGAAGAGACAAAATGCAACCATCACAGACAGATATTGTCACCAAATGCAGGGTACTATGTGGCTATGTAAGGATGTACATTGTTCACACTCTCACTGTTGTGCCCCCAGTGATTTTGATGAGAAATCACACACCCCCAAACACCATGTCTGACAATCCTATCTCCAAAACTCCAATCTACTACAAGAGAGCCTATGGGAATACAAAGTCTAAACCAGACCTTAACCCTGGCATCCACCTTCAGAGAAAGTCCTCTCCTCACTTTTTCATTCCCCTCAAAATCAATTACCAAATCCAAAAACCCTCCATACCAGTGGAAAAAGGTCTGAGGTTCTCATATATTCCAGGATGTTATACAACCAAAGTTCCAAGTCTTGGGCTTGTCTCCACCACAGAATTGAAACCTGAACTGGAGTGAGTTTCTATACTTTTGATATTAATAAGCAAAATATTGAAGAACATGGTGAAACATTCTATGTTATCATACTGTCATACAGCATGATAAGAACTTTAAATAACAATTGCACGTAATAGCAAAACATATATTTTTGCTGACATTTTAGATTTGATTGCAGGGGAACACTTTAATAGCATTGAGGACTTACTATTATGACATAACTGAAGTTTTAAAAAAATCCCAGCTGCTTATTTCTTTGATTAATGGTGATTGACTTTATTTAGTTACTATTTACATGAACGCTATGACTGTGTGATGGATATGTAGTAGCATGTAATCACTACAACATCAAAATGGCACTTTGACAGACAGATAATAATAAGTAAAGAGTCATACCCCCTGCCAGGATCTGCTGCTCCAGCTCAGCCATCTGTTTCCTGTAGGCCCTCAGTGCTGCCTCCTTGAACGTTGGACGAACACGCTTCTTGGGTGGTGCCTCTGCGGACTTCTCCTCTGGGACATTTTTGTTTTCATCCTCCTGCTGTTGTTTCATTGTTTCAGACACTGCGTAGGCCTCCTCCATTATCTCCTCCACCTCCTCTAACTCCTCATCTCCCTCTTCCATCTCCTCTGTCATATCATTGTCCTCTGTCTCATCCGGTTCTTCCACATCCACATACTCCACCATGGCATCATATTCGGCGGTATCCTCAGTCAGTTGAGTTTCATAATCCTGGTTGTACTCTTCATCATACTGCTCATCCAAATGGCAGTCATACTCCAGAACGTGTGTCTCTTTATTTGCCTCATAGTCCTCTGAGGCTTCAAAATCTTGAGAGGCCTCAAAATCCTGAGAGGCATCATAGTCTTGAGAGGCATCAATGTCATCAGACACATCATAGTCCTGAGAAGTCTCATACTCCTGCACAGGCTCATCTGTCTCCTCTGTCTCATTAGCATTAGTTCTGTTCTCCAGGTTAGCTAGCACCTGCTCCATCACTTCAACATAGTGGGTCTCATTATCCACTGGCTGTTCCCCAGCGTCTGCTGCTGCTACTGGTTTCTCATCCTCAGCCTTGCAGAGGAAGGGCTCTGTGTAGACATCTGAGTCTATGGTAGTGCTGGAATCATTGGCGGTGGAGGTGGACAGGGTGCGGAAGCGGCCCATAAAAGAGGAAGATGAGTTGGCAGGCTCCTCAGGGGGAGGAGGGGTACTCTGAGCGCCAGTCTTCCAGACAACCTCCAGGGCTGACTTGGCCCTTTGCAGTGTAGAGCCAAAACCAAAACCAAAAGACTTTTCACTGAGATCTATGCTGAGCCTGCTGCTCCAGGACTTGGGCACCTCCTCAACCTTCTCTGTCCGAATCTCACTCTGACTGCGGTACATGGTTGCAGACTTATTCTGGGTCTGGTGAAAGCTATGATTGATATCCAGTTCAGGGAATGTTTCCTTGGGAGCTGCTTTAGGGGCTTCCTTAGGGGCCCCTTTAGGAGCTTCCTTGGGGGTCACTTTAGGAGCCTCCTTAGGGGGCACTTTGGGAATCTCCTTAGCGGCTACTTTAGGGGCTTCTTTAGGTGCAACCTTAGGGGCTTCTATAGGGGTCACATTAGGGGATTCCTTAGAGGCTACTTTAGGGGCCTCCTTACAGACTACTTTAGGGACCTCCTTAGGGGCTTCCTTTGGGGTCGGTTTTGTAGCTTCTTTGGTAACCTCTTTAGCAGTGACTTTTGGGCCCTCTTTAGGAGTGACTTTTGGACCCTCTTTAGGAGCAACTTGTTGGGGGTCTTTAGGAATGACCTTAGGGGATTCTTTAGGGGGCTCTTTAGGAGACTCTTTAGGGGTTGCAACAGGGCTCTCTATTGGTGTTATTTTAGGGCTCTCTTTAGGTGACTCTTTAGGACTTTCTCTAGGAGTCAATATCGGACTATCTTTTGGGGTCACTTTAGCAGAGATTTTAGTGGCCTCTTTAGAAGTGACTTTAGATGCCACTTTAGTCACTTCTTTAGGGGGGGCCTTAGTAGCCTCTTTAGGTGTGAGTTTGGGACTCTCTTTATGGATAATTTGAGGAGATTCTTTAGCTGTTGATTTAGGAAGGTCCTTAGGTGAGTGACTAGGAGTTGCTTTAGAGGACACTTTAGGTGAAACCTTAGCAGATACCTTAGGGCCTTCTTTAGGGGATATTTTAGAGTTTTCATTTTTAGGAGCCACTTTATGTGTCACTTTAGAAGAAGCTTTAGGGGCATCTTTAGATGTCACTTTAGTGCTTTCTTTAGTGATCGCTTTACATCCCTCTTTAGATTGGCGAACAGATGTTTTGATGACAGACTCCCTTTCCGTGATAGAAGGAATGATGTGGGTTGTTATAGGTGGCAGGGCGGAGTCTCTGTCAAGCATCATGAAATCTTCATCCCCTTCAAATTGTAAATCAACCTCCTGGCATTTAGTGATGTTCTCTGGGAAACCAGGGATGGTTGATGGGTCAAAGGGGCTGCTAACCTCTATGGAGGCTTCCAGGCCAGAGTCAGCACCTTGCTCCAAATGATGCCAGTCTTTCCAGGGTGAGAGGTCGCCTTGCAGAGAGACCTGGGAGCCACTGTAGTGGCTTCTGTCCCCAGACATGCAGACAAGTCCATTGCTCACCCCACTGTCAATAGTTTCTGTGGTCTCCACCTCATTGTGTTCCGCATAGGGTTGGTTCTCCTGGCTGAGTGGGTGGCTAGGGCTAGCATACCAGGATGAGGCCATGTCCTCCTGTTTTCTCTGCCACAGTTCCTGATCAGAGGAGGACAGCAGGGAACATCCATTAGCCCGTGTAAAGTACTGACTCTCTGAGAAGTCTTCAGAGTAGGACTGACAGAGTTTCGAGCAGTCAGACTCAGAGCGGCTGAGTTTAGGGGTAGAGTAGTCACTCTGGGAAAGCCAACCAGGGGTCATATCTGAGTAGTATGCCTTCGCATGCTTGTCTGGGTCATCATAAGTGTCATCGGCATAGTGAACTGAGCCCGAGTAGCCTGCTTCATCTCCTGACCGACTGTGGTCATGGGACCTCCTTTTTTCTGATTTGCTTTTGTGAACAGGTTTTGAAATCACCATTGCATATTTATTTCTGCTCAGTTCATCTAACTCTTTATCACTGTCCATTGAATCCCAGTCGTCACTCTCCACTACTTTATCCTTTCCTGAGACCTTTATATCCATGCTTTCATAGGTCTGTGAGGAAGACATCGCTTTGTCTTTTCTCTCCTTTCCATCATGGGTTAAGCTATCAGTGGAGACTGTAATACCTGTGCCTTTAAGTTTATAGCATTTTTTTAAGACAAAATCCCTTTCTTGGGGTGTTGCAAATATAACAATAATAGGGCGAGGTTTTGCATTGGAACATTCTCTTTGTTGACCTAACCTATGAGCTAGTTCAATTTTAATTGTTTTATGTGCATCCATGAATCCCATTTTGTCTTTCAATATTTTGTATATAAGACTCTCAGTTTTCTCTGACCTTTCCTCAGGAACATTGATGAACCTCAGGGTTGAATTATTTGCCTGGTGGCTAATCTGTTTTATGTAGTCATGGATATCACGTGTTTCCCTTCTGGACTGGACAAATCCTGAGCGAAGTTGCTCAATCTCACTCTGAACTACTTCCACACTGCTTGATATTTCATCAATGGAGCTCTTTAGGGCATTTACATGACCGCGCAGCTCAGAGAGCTCTGTCTCTATCTGGCTGATCCCCTGAAGCTCCTTAAAGATCATCTCCATGACATCCTGGGTCTGGCTGATGCACCCCGTGGAGGAGGAGCCAGGCTCCAGGGTGGAGCTCTTCTGCTGCCGGCCGGCACGGTCCAGGGACTTGCTCCGGATGCCCAGGGTCTTCCTCCAGTTGCTCACCTCAGAGTCTGAGGAGACGCATTCCTG
This sequence comes from Hoplostethus mediterraneus, assembly GCA_034670385.1. NCBI lineage: Eukaryota > Metazoa > Chordata > Actinopteri > Trachichthyiformes > Trachichthyidae > Hoplostethus > Hoplostethus mediterraneus. The sequence continues at coordinate 12,814,980 of JAXDDW010000004.1, forward strand.
ACTCTTCTTCCATTTTCTTAGCTTGCGTAGGGCACCCAGTCGAAGCGTGTGCAGACTGGAGCGTTCCACCCGTTCACCCTCTGAGCTACCATCAGAAGGAGCCAAACTGATGAGGCTCTTCCTGTTACGTCTTACTGGCATAGTGTGTGATTTATGCTCATCCAGTCTCCGGACAGGTTTGGTCTCACTCAAGGAGTCACTGCTATTAATTGAAAGAACCTCTGAGAAGATACTTTCATTATTATTCAAAAGAAGAGAGTTTTTGGGGAGTCCATTTGCTATAGCTACACGATAACTGAATGTGGGTGAGAGGGATGAACAGTCGTTCTTGTCGTCTTCTTCAAGCGAGATGTTACGTGCCGAAGAGCATTTGGAGATCTTTTTAACTGTGGTCTTGAGCGTGGTAGAGAAAGTTAGATTATGTGCTTGCAAATCAGTGGTCAATTTTGGCTCTTTATTTTCGCTTCTCTCTTTCTTCTTTGTCGGGTTCGCCAATTTCTTTGTAAACATTCCTTTGCAAATCTTTTCAATGTAGGATGATATGTTCTTGATTAGGGCAGAAACCATGGAGGGCAATCCTGTAGAGTGCTTTATTTCATGCAGTGAAGGAGAAGTTGGCTGAGAACAGAGCGTTGGTGAGCCAGGCACAATCAACCTGTGCTTGACAGTGAAAGCCTAGATCAGATTCAATGAAACCGCAGTTTGAGTGGAGACTCACATATACTTTTAAATCCAGTGGCCCTCCTGAAGACAAGGCGCATTGCTCTGAAAAAGAAAAATAGAGAATATATACTTTACAATTTGGTTGCAGAGTGTAATTAATTTGCCATCAGTAAGGTGAAACAGTAGCTAAGATAATGTCTTCAGTATCACAGTGGGCAATCCATAAAGCTGTTGTATATCGATATGCAAAGAGATTGATGAGAATAAGATTCAAGCACAAAGGACAATTATTTTGTTTTATTAAATTAACGCCTATTACTGGACAATCACTTGGTATCAATTGGTACTGAGACAGAGAGTAATCTGTGTTTGTATATATGTCCTTGTGCATGTGTGTGTGTGTGTGTGTGCGCGCGCGCGCATGCATGTGTGTGCATATGTGTCATTCAGCCACTGGCCACACTGATGTACCCAGTTTCTACAGCAGGGGAGGGCCAATTATTCCAATCACTTCAGTACTCTAATGATCTGTTAGACAGATCTCTGTCTGTGGAAAACATGAGTGCCTTAGTGTAAATACCAAACTAAACACTGTTGATGATAACCAAAAACCTTACTTGGATTAAAACATCAAATCTCACGTGTCAAAATAGTACTCTACAGTATCTGGACTGTGATGAATACTGATGAGGCTAAATTAGCTTGAGTTTCATAGACAGGCACACACATATTTTCCCCCATTTTCATTAGTGATGCTAATTAAGATGAAGTTAATGACATATATTGTAACATATATTTGATTTCCCAATCACTAACAACTTGAATAGTTCAGTGCCTGTGCTAAATCATATTTAGGACAGACTATACAGTCACAGAGAGAACACAATGGCTGGGTGAGAAATACGGCTAGAGGCCAGAGACCTCTTGAGTCATAGTGCATAGTGTTGAACCTTGAACAGCTTGGAGTGGCTGTGAGAGGTGTGTATTTGCTATACAGTGGAACTGGCCAACTGAGTGGAAAGAGGGATGTTTGTTGTACAGAGGATCTGACAGCTGCTCCACATTAGTTCTGGGGTTTAGAGCCCGATGCAGCTACAGTCTCATGACCACAGAGACATGCTCACTTCAAATGAGCTGTGAAACATAGCGTCACAGTTAGCTTTCACTACTGGGCTCTGAAGAAGGACCAGGCATTAGCAAATAGAGCTTAAAGCTAGGTTGCCAGCATGGACGTGCTTCTGCCAGCACTGTATAATGGAATGACTCCAGGGCCTTGACTATTTGTTAGCTTCATTGGATAAGGTTTGAGGCAGGCCTAGGTCTGGACTGTTTGTACAACGCAAATGTTTTAGCATACGCAATAATGAAAGGTCTTGTGCAGTATTAACAATTTGTGAGAAACTACATGTCGCTGAAACATTAGGTGAGCTGCAGCTAATATGCCTCATAGAAAGGATAAGGATCTAAGCCATCTGTCACTTTTAGACAGGTGGAATAGGTCCACTTGGTGTGTAAAGTGCTTTGACCATTCCATCATCTGTCAATTACAGACTATATGAAAATTCTGTCATAAAATTGTCCTAGTTAAGTCACAGGTCAATTGGTGAGTCTGGGATTACATTAAAATGTGAAAAATAACAGGCTGGAAAAAACATCAAAATGTGTCATTATAGATTTGAAATGGCAATTGGATGATCTGTAGAGGGACTATATTTTATGGTATAGGGAGGTTCATGACTCAGCCCTATTATAGACTGGTATGAAGCCAGACCTCAAGGGCAACTGATTGAAAACTGTACCTGATTTAAAAAAATCACTGATTCAACCATAATTTCAGGGCTGTTATGAATTCCAAATATGTATATGCTTAGAAACTTTGCAAATTTGCGTCTATCAACTTTTCAGTCAAATAGATAAGTGTGCCTTTTTGTATTGACCAAATCCCCATTCCCTTGGCTACTAATGTAAGTTGAAAACCAATCTTTTATTTCTAGCTTTCCCCACCAGGATTTTGATAGCTGGTCACTTCTCTGTATGAACAGCAGGTGTTAAGGAATGCCAATGATATCCTGCATGATAGTGATTTTCATAGCTTTTTTGAAGCTTTCACAAAGGCTTCCTGAACACACACACTATACTTAACAAATGAACTAATAGCTTATCTGTTAGATATATATATATTGTTTTCAATTGCATGTTTTGCTCTCAGCCAATAAAAATCATTCCTAGGGAACAAATTCAGTGTAATTTAATTAAATTAAATATTTTGCCCCTTCTTATCTAAACTTCTTTGTGGGCTTATTGTTATGGTTAACCCCTGGGAATGTCACAGCCACAACATTACAACTCTGTGATTCTTCCAGGACTTTAAAGTAATAATCTGGATCATTTTCATATAAATAAATATCCCTGCAAGTTTATTTTAGTTTATTTGTGCTCTCTATTGACAATCGCTATAACACAATAGTGATTTAGTTCATACCCAGATCATGAAAGCTTTTACATTTGCTACATGTGCTGTTCTAAACACCCGGTGTCAGGTAGGTCTTTTCCTCTAGCACACAGGAAGTGATGCATTTTAAACATATTTCCTGTTTCCGGCAGCAGCAACAGTGGTTTGTTTGGAATAAATAGAAGAACTGTGTAGTTAGTATGACCAGCGATAGCCACTGTGGCTGAACAGACAAAGCAAAGAGGTACCTACAAACACTCAAACTTCATCAACAAGAAATCCAAGGAAAAAGACAACACACTGTTTGACTGTCAAGTGATCTACGGGAAGTATAATGGAAAAACACCAAACCGATAGTTGCTTATCACCATAAATGTCGCCAAACTACTACAACACGTCACAGCACATATTAGAGGAGTATGCCGTTATGTACTCTTGCATATAAAACTTTAATGCATTTACTGCATTAGTGTGCAACATTACAGCTGAGTTCAAATTCAGGTCATGTTGCACACCTAGCTGAGAACTATTAACTGTTGGTGTCCATCCCAATATATACCAAGGGCCAAAAAATGTAGGATCCTGACCATAGGACATCCTCTGAAAATGACACCCTAGACGTAAACTCCTGCGGGAGCCTGCAGGCAGCCAATCACTGAATCAGCCAAGAAGCAGGTAGCCAATCACAACCACCACCAACAGGCAGGAAGTCAGACAGAGCTAATCAGAGTCTCAGTGTGAATTTATGAACGAAAGCCAAAGTTGAGATGACTCACACAGATATCAACACCCTATCAAAAGACAATCTAGTCTAGTGTTTCTCTCATGTCTATTTTAAACACTTTTCACAAACATGAACCACCTGAACAAACAATAAACACACCACCTGAACAGTTTACTTGCCAAAAGTGGTGACTGTCGCCAACAAGCCACAGGCCCCTCAGTAATCACGCTGTGAAAATGGCAAAACTAGCTCTCACGCATCAGTGCATACATTATCTTGGTAACGTGTTGCTATAAAATAAATTTTAGCAAGAATAATGCTACTGTGCATTATCACACACCATTTATGATTCATGCATCGGCACCAAATATTACTTTTTAGGAGATTGTGTTCATGTTGAATTCTAACACATGATATCTGAAAAAAATATCTCACCACAAGGAATAAGGTAATGCTTAACATTTCACATACTATCATATCCGACATATAGTAGTATTAAATTGCTTTATAGATAAAGTACTATAAAAATGTGATAGCACATACGGCTGTGAGAAAGTGTTTGTGAACCCTTGTGAATTACTTGCAATCCTGTATTGGGTCCTGAACTATGGTCTGGTCATAACAACACAATGTGATTTAAAAAGTAATATACAAACATTTGTACTTTTACATGTCTTTATTGAACATATTGTTCAAATGTTAACAGCTTGGATTAGAAAAAGTATGTGAATATGAGATATAGCTGTAGAAACCTCCTTTAGCAGCAATAACCTCAACCAAACAGAAATGAATCCTGGGGTGGTGGGTTGGGGTTAACCCTGGCTGGGTACAGTCCCTGGTTTGGGAAGGGGAGGTAGGGTGGTGAGGAGATAAGACAAACTAACCAACAATCCCTATGCTTGACTAAGGGGATTTACCTTGCAGTACAAGTTAATGCTACTACTAACGCTAGGCAGTAGCATCTAATATAGCTGCCTTTTGCTAGCAAGCTAATGTAACAATACTACGACCAGGCACCACCTCATTTCTAATGCAGTGACAAACAAAGCAAGACAAACTAACCTACAGTACATATGATAGCCTATCCCTATGCAATGACTGAAGGGCACTTATTTATCTATTTGTAGCCTAATCTGTCTGTTTACGTTTAAGCGACAACCACTGGCTGGCTCTCACTGCTGCCTCAGACATAGCCGTTTTAATGTACTGCTAAAGTAGACTGCTACAAACCCTCAGCATCCAAGCTTATGCAGCCTAACGTGCCAACCACTCGGACACCAGCTCAGAATATTTTAACAATCTCCTTTCATGTGCCGCATCTACTGCATCCATCCATGGTACTGTAAGCTCCACAAAATACACAATCCGCTTCACCTCTATCCACAGCATCAAGTCCAGTCTTAAACTGGTGCTTTCTATCTCCTGTGGGATTAAAAACTGTTTACTCAGATCTACAGCCATTTTCAAATCTCTGTCCACCCATAGTTGTCATAAGATTTGCCTGCCCACAAATGCTTCACTACTTAACCTCTCTCCCTCCCGAACAAAACTAATTTTATTATCTTCTTTCCTATAAGCCAATGAATTAATTTCCAACTGCTTACTCTGAATTTGCTGCTGCCAGACACTTGATTATGTCACCATGTGTATCGTCCTTGGGAAAGACTTGCTTGACAGCATGTGTCTAAGTGTAGCTATGTCTGAACACAAAGACAGGCGGGGTCCTCCCCTACCCACTGACTGAGATTTTGGGGTGATGAGTGATTTGTGTTTGGGGTCATTGTCATGCTGCATGACCCAACCTCTGTTAAGCTTCAGATCACAGACTGTTACCCTGATATTATCCTGTTTCCTCACTGATCGCAAGCCTTCCAGGCCCTGAGGCAGCAAAGCATCCCCAAACCACGATGGTCCCTCCACCATGTTTTATGGTTGGGATGAGGTTTAGCTGTTGGTATGCAGTGGTCTCTCTCCTCCAAACATAGGGTTAGGTGTTAGGGTTATAGTTAGCGTTGTGCCCTTTTGACAAAAACTTGAGACAGGCAGCAATGTTTTTTGTGCAGAGCAGTAGTTTCCTGCTTGGTATGCCTCCATGAACACAACATCTTGTTTAGTGTTTTTCTTATTGTGGACTCATGGACGCAGATGTTAGAAAGTTCGAGAGATGCCTGCAGATCCTTCGCTGTTGCCTTAGGGCTCTTGGTCACCTCCGTGACCTTTATGCGGTGTGCTCTTGCTGTGATCTTTGCTGGATGCCCACTCCTAGGGACGGTAACAATGGCACCTAATTTTCTCTATTTGTATACAATCTGTCTGTCTGTAGACTGACGGAGGCGCAAGTCTTTGTACATGCTTTTGTAGCCTTTTCCAGCCTTATGAGCCTCAACAACTTTTCTCCAGAGGTCCTCTTTCTTTTGACCAAGGCATATTCCACTTCAACAGATCTCTTCTTTGGAGAGCAGACTCTGTTGGTAACTTTGTGAGGTATTTATGTGACAGGATCTCTAACCCACACCTGAATGTCATCTCATTGACTGGATCACCTGATTTCATTATCCTAGAGGTTCACATATTGTTTTCATCTTAGACTGTTATGTTTGAGCAATATGTTGTTAAATCACATTGTGTTTGTGTATTGTCATGGCCATTTATGCAGGAATGCAGGTAAATCAAGAGGGTTCACAAACTTCTTCTCGCAACTGTAGAAAGTATATTTACCCAATACATGAACCTTTTTTCTTTCAAAATGAGTTATGCGCCACCTCATTAAATGAATGTCTCCTCCATTATCATAAAGCTCTCCTTAAAAAATACACCTGATATATGCTGGGTACTTGACTACTCCACAATAATTACATAATAGATTGCATTCGGGCTCCATTGTTTTCTCTATAGCATGCACAAAACACATGGAGTGTCACCGAAGCACTCGGGTTTGTTTTTTTTCGGCCTCGACAACCTGACAGCCTCTGGGATGTGCCACTGTATAGCAGTCACTGAAACATCACCTCTAAGAAGTACTGTGCTGCACTGTGGCTGCACTCTGTCTGGACAAGTCACACTGAAAGACTGGTAGTGTTTAATGAGTGTTGATTGCCAATTAGAGAGCTGCCTTTCCCTTTAGAGAGCCTACATCCTGACATCTGCATGTTACGGTTTGACAAATGATGCATTCACCCTCTCCCAGAGTGAGAGTTGATATGCAAATGGCCTGATAATGCCCACAAGGTATTTTCCGTATCGTCCCATTAGAGGGTAATGACACGAGAATCGGGAGAAAAGGATGATAGATAACTAGATCACCTTATCCCACAGTCGTGTGTGTATCAAACTGATCACAGAATCTGCACCGACGCGGCTCTGTGAGGAAAGCCAGCAGCAAAAAGGGCCTCGGCTGAAACGGTACTGTTTATTCACAGCCAACATTTCAGATCATTTGTACGACAAGTGCCTTAAGAATGTTGCGTAATCTACCCTCACCGTTGTTAATCCTCATCACGGTATGTTTGCATCATGTAAACAGATTAGCTACGATGGAAACTAATCGTATGTTCCATGTAGAAATAACATGGACGTTTTCTATTCTATATATGGGATGGCTTCATACCTAATATAGACAGGTTTTGTGTGTGAGTAGCATGTGTTCACAATCATAACATCATAAACTCACCACCATAAAAGCAGCCCGTTCCTGTCCTTAACATACAGTCCCGACATTAGGTAGATATTATTGGGTTTATTACAGGGCTATTACATCATATATGACTTAGTACATAACATAATTGAGTTTCAGATATGAACAGCACATGTTCATACACGACATGTCTCTCATACACGTCATGTCTTCCACATATATTGCTTTATGTTTATCACCACTATCATCTGGGACTACTACTTCCAGCCCTAACAATTACTGTCAATGTGCCTTTGAGCAAGGCACTTAACCCCAAACTGCTCAATCCCCCTGCAACTACTTCCTTCGGCCTTTGCTGTCAATAACAATCAAATAATGTTTTTTTTAAAAGGAGTTGCCCATCCCTGCCATAAAGGAAAAGTTGGGCATTCCTGTCGCCCTCCCGTTTGTGAGTCAGACTACAGAAACCTCCTTGGAGAGAGGGGGAAAACCTCAGCCCCACCCACTGATGCCCAAAGCACTGCATGGATGTCCAGGGACCTATTCCCTCTTTCCTAATGCATCTGATTAGCACAGGGCTGTAAAACACTCCATTTCTCACAGTAGTGCAATTGCTGCTACTCTCTTTTAATGAAACTGAGTGTGTCAGTCGGAGGCATGCTAACTTATTTCATTTCACAATAGTACAACCTGCTCATTTCTCGTAATAAAAACATAAGTAATGAGGTAATTGTGCTGGAAGCAATTATGCTACATGCTGGGATGTTCTCAGTCCTCTTTGGCATCATGCTGATGTCAATTTGAGCTCAAAATGTTGTCCAAATCTTTGAGATGTAGATCCTTTACATGAAGGATGCTCATGCCTTACGTCATGTCTCCAGAGTACATGATGATGGATTATGGCTGTGAGTGTGGATTAGTGTACATGTGGGTGTGGGTGTCTGTGTGTGTTCGTGCAGTCATGCGTGCACACAGTGTGCCATGCATGGCTCCATGCATGAGTGCTTTTAAGCATGCATGTGTGTGTGTGTGTGTGTGTGTGTGTGTGTGTGTGTGTGTGTGTTGCTTTCAGAGAGAGAGCGAGAGAGAGCGTGAAACAGTAGCGGGGCTGTGTGTGCATACGAGTGGGAGTTGAGCGTGTGAGGGTGTGTGCACCGTCAGTTCACCAATATTACCCACACGCCCATCCTCCGCCCTTCCTTTTACTAGCCACATTTTCCCAATACTGACATATCTGACTGCCAACCCCAGCAAACCAGCCAGCACCACAACAGCTTGTCTCCCCTAATGAATCAAAATATCACCGTGCCTTTGGCTGGCTTGACAACAACCAGTCTCGCATTTGCCAAGTGTGAAACAACAGCATAGCTAACATGCGTTCATGTTGTAGGTTATGCAAAATAGCACGGGGAAATGATGGGAATAAGACTAATCGCACATTTGTCAATTTTCGTATGATTAAGAAACGACCGGTGATCGCGTAAATAAAACAGATCACTGGTCGTTTTGTTATCTATCCCAGCTATACCGACAGATGCCATTATAACCGCATCATTCTCAAATAACGTTTGGTTCATCCATAGACAGGGCCACGGAGGGAGGTGAAGGGAAGCAACAAGAAGAGATAGGCTGAAGTCAAACACAGCACAGATCCCCCATGCAACCACGCATGCAGCGCCCGCATGGACTGCACCGCTGCACGTACCTGGTTGTAAATACCCTGAAGGACGCCTTGCTGTAGGGAGCAGAGCCGGCCGTGTGGAGCCGATTCACCGGTTACAGCGAGTGGTCTGTGCGGGCAGAGCGGAGATGCTGGCTGGGAGGGGAGGGAGGGCAGAGCGGCTCGGTGCGCAGCTGCCTGCTAATACCAGAGCTCACAGCATCGCCCCGCGTCCGTCAGACACCACATCCCACAGCCCTGCCTCCCCGCAGACACACACACACACCTCTCCTCCATGCCACCTTCCTTCCTTCGTCGCTCGCTCGCTGCTCTGCTTTTATCCCGTTTCGCGTTATGCAGAGGATGGATGTGAACCGTATGCGCTCTCGGTAATCCTGCAAGTCGTGCTCCGCGTCTTACGCGCGCGCACTCTCTCTCTCACACACACACACACACACACACACACACACACACAACCCTGCGCGTAGACAGTGTGACAGCACGGGGTGTCTGGTCCGGAGCGGGCTGCAGACGGGAAGTGGTGGTGATGGAGAGGCAGACGACGCTGCTGCTCTCTGGCTGCCCAGACTGAGGCTCTGCTCCCTGGCTGGAGAAAGTCTGTCCCTCCCCTGTTGAGAGCTGCGAGTCTCTCTCTGGCTCTGCTCACTGAGCCGGGCTGAAAAGAATGAGCTCAGTCTCTCTGTCTCTTTCTCTCTCTCTCTCTCTCTCTCTCCCTCTCCCTCTCTCTCTCACTCTCTCTCACTCACTCACGCACACACGCACACGCCTAGTGTGTGTGAGAGAGGGGAGGGAAAAGGGGGAAGAGGGTTAGCAATAAGGGTGAATACAGGCTGTGTGTATGTGTGTCCCTTAAGAAAAAAAAGTAGCATACAAATATCATAACAAAACGATACGTTCCTATAGGCATATTAGAGTGCTATAATATAGCAGATACTATAAGTTCACTAGACTCACTATTGAGCACCACAGACACACCTGAAGTTCCTATAGGAATATTATAGTGATCTGTCGTGCGCGTGTGTACGTGTCAGTGCTTGTGCGCGCGCATGCATGGGTTTGTGAGCAAGCCCGAGGGGCAAGAGCAGTGCACTTTTCTGTCAAACGCACGCGCGCACATAGACACATGTGCGCGCACACCTCACTCTCACTCACATTCATGAGCAGAGCCAACCTCCAGTCTCTACCGAAAACCATTCCCTTCTGTATCCATCACCATCCTCCCCCTCTCCCCACCCCCTAGCCCCCCTACACACACACTCTCACACACACACACCAAAATACACATCCGCACTCACACTCACACAGCATCTAATTACGGCTCTCACTGGAAATGTCGTCATACATGATTGCTCATTCGGGGTGCAGATTATTCATCGATGTACCCCAGTGTGTTAAAACAACATCATCGTCATGAAATGCAAGTGGGCGAATTATACTGCTGTAAAAAAAAAACATTAATTATCTGGAATGAAAAATTGCTCACAATAATGGCAGCGTCGGGCATTTTTAGCCACTTGCTCGTTCTGTGACATTCAGTAATTGAGGTTTAATTTCACGTTGACAGGATCAAATGAAAACGGACAGACCGCGACATTGCAGGTACTATGACACATGACAGTCCACATAAATTCACTCATTCTCCAGCCTTGATGGTGATGAAGACATTGAGCATCTCTCTCTCTCTCTCTCTCTCTCCCTCTCTCTCTCTCTCTCTCTCTCTCTCTCTCTCTCACTCTCTCTCTCTCGATGTGTCATGCGTCCCTCCAACAGCCACTAATTGTCTGGCCTTCCAGCGAAATCACATTTCTCTCCGTGTCACATGGGAGAGCGAGAGGGATGGAGGAACGCGCACGTGTGTGTGTGTGTGTGTGTGTGTGTGTGTGTGTGTGTGTGTGTGTGTGTGTGTGTGTGTGTGTGTGTGTGCGCGTCGGTGGGGTGGGAGGGGAAGGTGGTGTTGATGCTGTGTATGGCCGATTTCGCCCCCTGCCGGTGACAACAGCAACAGCAGCCTGGTACCTCAGCTGCCTTAGAGCCAAACTGACCCCAATGATCCCTCCCAATTACTGCAGCGCACTTGTGTTCAACTGAAAATAAATGCTCATTTCTTTCAGCTTCTAACATGGCTCAACTCGAGCGTAATGCCATCTGTGTAAATGATCAAATTATTAGTGTCTAGCACAGATTATGGAGTATTCCAATTTTGCATCGTATCATATACAGCAGTTCTGCAACTCGCAGTTAATGCATACACTATCAATATAATATGAGAGGCAATTTCTGCAAAAGACCACTAATGCTTAATGCCACTTTACTGGATGCTCCCCTCTCCCACTACTTTTCCATTCCTCCCTTTCTCTCCATCTCTTTCTCCTTCTCCCTCCCTTTCTCTCCTAAGCCATCTCCTTCTCTCTCCCCAATTCTGCCTTCTCTGGGAACAGAGACCAGAGCTCCTGCTTGCTCCTGCTGCCGCCAAGGGACAGGAAGCCAAGACTCCTGAGGTTTCTTGCCACCTCTCTCTCTCTCTCTCTCTCTCTCTCTCTCTCTCTCTCTCTCTCTCTCCCTCTCTCTCTCTCATGAGTGTGTATTGCCCTCTCGTTTCCTGGCCAAGCTTGTGTAACCAATATCATCCATCTCTTTTTTCTGTCTCCTCTGCCTCTCCGTCTAGTGAGTGTGTATTGCCCTCTCCTCTATTGGCCAAGCTCCTGTGACCATTATTATCTCTCTGTCTCTGTCTTTCTACTTCCCCTCCTCCTCTCTTGGCCAAGCTCATGTAACCAGTGCCACTTCTCTACATCACAGAGCCAGAGAAGGGGACTGTCAAAAAATACACTTGTTATACACACGTGTGTGTGTGTGTGTGTGTGTGTGTGTGTGTGTGTGTGTGTGTCTTTTCTGACCTGTAGAAGTGACACTAAATGCGGAGCCAGCGTGTGCCGATGACTTTTGCAGATAGAAGACACGTGCGCTGGAGAAAGGTCAGGGTACGCAAGTTGAAGCTTTCTTAACCCAGAGGAATCTAAAACACTGAACCCCAGTCTCCCAAGACGAACCTTTATCCTCCAGGACAGAAACACTGGAAGGCTGGTGCTAATGAGACAAGCAGATGGCCTTTATATAGTAGCTCTTTTGTTGAAACCCTCCCGCTTTAGCACAGAGGGATAGCCGTGGGCTGATGTGACATTCAATCTAACACAGGACCATCATCTTGAAGAACAATATTCGTTAATTTATGTTGGAGAGGTATCACATTAAAGCAGTCTATCAAGATCACACAGCTGTCAACACACAGCTGGCATCAATTCATATCGCCTTTAGCACTAGCACAGTATTAATATTTTCATCATATTAGCACCTGATGAACCAAAGAGAGTTTAGTACGGTTGCCTGGAGTCTGAGTGAGAGTGCAGACAGTGGGAAAAATATTTCCATCCATATAACCAGTCTGATAGCGATGATGTGTGGAGATTGTGTTCCAGTGCATTCCACTAGCAACTCAAAAGCAACAAGTGGCCAGACACCCCTTCACCCCTTTTTTATGACCTGAAAGAAGTCGGCAGTTGTTGACCATGGTTCTTACTGTTTCCCAATTTGTCAGCAAGGGAAAGTTATCTGTAGCCGAACTATTAGGTGGCGTTGCCTGCCAGCATCCAAACACTAACATTTCCCCATGTAACCGTTTCCCCAAACAGAGTTTTTGACTTGTAGATTTTTTAAAATATTCTTAACCTGTCATTATTCAATACATAGCTACAATATTATAGCTGCAAAATGGGGGGAAAATATTTTACAGAATTTACAAAATACATAAAATTGTAGGTAGTCTTCACATAGAGTCAGTCCTCACAACATAAAGAAAGACAGTATTCGGTTGAAATGGTTTCAACAGGGGATGCTACACTGGAATCATGGAGTGGGTCTTTAACACCTGTCAGCGGTGGGGTGGAGGGTCAATATGAGGTAAATGCAGAGGGTGGTGTCTGCACCGGTCCATTAAACCCTTCCTTTTGCCATGTGGGATCTCACAAGAAAAAAGGCTGGGTCTCCACCAACAGTTTGAGAAACACCAGTCTCATGAGTTCACAAGAAGTTGAGAGAGGCTATGGATCAATCAGTGGGTGTGTGTAAGTCCCTGGCAGAGTCCAGAGTCCTATCCTCAGTCCTTCCAACTGCTGCATTGCAGATAAAAACCCTCCTCTGCCAGACCTCTTACACACAACTGGGACCAGCTAACCTCGTACAGTCTGTACATTGCACACTAAACCATATCAGGTAGTGTAAATTATTCAGCTACATTGGCTACAAACCTCCCACATCTTATGCAATTGTAAATATACTGCAAATCTACAGTTCACAGTGAACAGACTAAAACCAGCTGTCGACATTGGGATCAAATCCCTCATGCCAGAATCTAGAGTGAGTGCCTAGGCAGAAATTGATCTCACATGCGAGGGAAGCGCCAAGTGCATGTATGTTATCAAGGTTATCAGGTGGGGTACCTTCCATCATGAACGCCCAACTGCACCATGACACCTTAATAAAAACACTGAACCCAGTCTGCTACCTGCTACCAACTACTGTTTGACAAGCAACAACTGCACAGGAACTAGTGTCTGTAAAATTGCTGTAGCCTCAAACCAGATGTATTATGTGTAGCATCAGTGGATTATGGCAAATCTAATACTCTGTTTGGATTGCATGTGGTACGTGCTGATCACATTGCTGTGACATTCGTAACTACAATGCAGTGCAACATGACATGATTAATTAACTAATCACAGAAGAAAAACAGTAGATGCATTAGCCTTTGGGCTTCAGTGTGGTTTGAATTGAGGATGTTGAAGCTGCCATTTAATGATGAAACGTTGAGTGAAGAGTTTGGTGCCCCTCCTTAACAGCATTCAGACATAGCAAAGCAATGTCTTTATTGAACTACAGTATTTTTGCCCCGCTTCAGTGAACCGTCCTGTCTGTTGACTACGGCAGGTAAACCAGGGTGTCTTGAGAGGCAGAGTGAGACACAACACTTCAAACCTTAATGGGATGGGAGCTTATCCTTGGAAAACAGCATGTCTACCCCCAGACGACAAACTGTCCTGCACCTCTGAAACCATTGCCTTTTTTGAGTGGAATACTTGACAGCTAGGAGCAGAGTAATTATTCTTGCTGCTCACAGCGGCTCACCGCACAAATTGTCTCAATTACTGCTGCTGTTTACACCCTAACTAATTGTGATAAGCCGTCAGTCTGGAGTTGAGGGTGATTTGTCAGGCGGTCGTGCCCAGTGGTAACCATGTGACTTCACCTTTGTTTTCTTTACTGTTATAAAGGGAGGCAGGTTGTGGCTGTGTTTGACAGCTGTCATTTCCACAGTCAGTAACATTCCCATATATGGTATCCCCTGGCGCTTAGATGCGGGGTCTCAGTATAGAGGGATATTACTCCACGATGACTTCTGACAGTAACATGGGCCGAATTAGCTTGCTTCTGAAAATTGTCAGATCAGGTGCAATATATCTTTCCAGTCTTTTTGGCTGATGAGCTGTGTGCCCCGCACCGTTAGTTTCATGGCATAAAATTCTTGGAGTGAGAGTGTTCAGTATGAATGTAATCTATTCCAGTGTCAAATGTTAGTGCTGTGCTGATAGAATAGAATAGAATAGAATAGAATAGAATAGAATAGAATAGAATAGAATAAATAGAATAGAATAGAATAAAATAGAATAGAATAGAATAGGTCTTTCCAAGGGGAATTTGTCTTGCACGTAAATGGCATATTGCCAAGGACTGCAAATGAAACATTTATCAATGTGCCCTGTCTGTGTCAAGTAAATAAATAAATAATAAACAAACAAATAAAAGAGCCAGCAGTGCACAAAAGCAAACAGTTCATCCATTACATAAATGACACAACACTTCCTCCAGGTACTGCAAAATAACAAGGGCACAATGACTTGTATCTCTGGGCCTGTAATTATCATCACTCTGGGACTGCAGCTCCATTTATAGTCTATTGTATTAAATATTTCATTGTTGTAGTGCATTCCTTGGAAAATGGTGGTTCCCCAATGTGTGCTATTATACACACAGCACAATGATCTCCACCAGTCTAGTAAACCTGACTGTATGACTGTATTGTGATCAGCAATTAAGCAATATTTTTTAAATGCACATGAAATTCATCAATTAAATTAGACTTGACAGCATGTACATGCATGTCTGTACATGTGACTCGATGTGACTTGATGTGACGTAACAAATGAGACTTGCCCCTTTGGCTCAGGACTTGACAAAAGATTTGAGAATGACTCGTGACCAGCAAGGGTGACTTGGCCTCACCTCTGGGTAGTGGTGCTGGATGATTCAGCCTTCACCATAGGCTAGGCGTTACCCTTCTCTCACTAACACACACACATACACACAAACACATATACACACAAACACACACACACACGAACACACACACACACACAGTAGGGTGCATAGCCCAGAGGTGAAAACCTGTTGCTTTCCTTTCCTGTCCTCAGCTCCTCTCACTTGCACTCCTTGCAGCTGGGTCACTACAAGAGGACACTCTAACACACACACACACACACACACACACACACACACACACACACACACACACACACACCCTAACCCTAACCATGCATTGTACACAGCCATGATCCCTAAGCTTAAATATTTCACCCAGAGTTACTTCCCCCATATCAGAATGGCATAAAGCTATAAAGAGTCAACTATTCACACAACTCCACCTACACGCAAATATATGTGACACACACACACACACGCAGACCAACTAATCACATACAACCATATGCACACAGCAACCATCTCTCTCTCTCTTGCTCTCTCTCTCACATACACACACACACACACACACACACACACACACACACACACACACTCAGGTGCTGATGCTCCTGATGCTCCAACAATGACAGAACGTAGTTGATTATTATGATAATTAGCTTGGAGATCCGCAAAGGCTCTCTACAGCACAGCGTTGGCCGCGTCGCTGTGTCAGCACAGCACTTCCTGTTTACGGTTTAGTTCCACCGCAGGCTGCAGATGCCAGATAACAGCGGCACAAAGCATGCTGGGAGATAAAAGCGCTGCAAAGTGCGCTGGGCCCCTGTAGCGCCTGTGGTTGCCCGATGTGGCATCAGTCAGCATTACTGTAGAGAATGGCGCTCCCCAAAACAACCCTGCACATCAGAGAAAGAGGGGATGATGGCAAGAGAAAGAGAGCGAGGGTTGGAGATACACTCAACATATGGTTAAACATTTACACAACACGAAAACGACAATAAACGTAAACGGTACTTTCAATTGCGGTGATTTGACAGCTTTCAACACTCATTCTCCTCAGCCAATCAGAATTCTGCCCCACACATTTACGTAGTAGACTTTTGGAGCAGGCTTTTGAAATCCCAATACATCAGATAAAGTACTGGGGGCAAGTGATGGGATTGACACACAGGATCAATCACTCAGGTTTCCAAGTTTATTGTACCCTTGAGCAAGACACTTATTTGCCATTCAAGTAAAACGGGGGCAAGACATGAAAATGTAATGTAATGGTTTGATAGAGAGGCCAGCTTATAAGTTAAAACTTGTTCGGTCCTTAACACCAGTAGGATGAGTGGTTAATGTATGTGTGTATCTAGGAGAGATGTATATTTAGGTGAGGTCGCCATCTTGGAGTCAATTCAAATGCACCTCCCCGTGGGGTAAGATTGCAACTCAGTTCAACAGGTTGTTTTTAGACAGGTTTCTTACCTGTTTCTCAGAAGCCATGCAGAAGAAGAGGCTTCACACCGTGAGCGGTCTGAATGACTGCGACTGTAGCTGCACTGCATACTTAAGGCTGAGACATCCATTCAATCCTAAAAGGTCACATTCATTCCTCCAATATAATGGTTTGCAGGTGGGACGAATTCCTGCGGATACTCTGCTGAGCCTACCAAAAGGCAGCAGTTTCTACGGGGTACAACACCGGCAGAGAGGTAGCTCTAAAGTCGCATTATCTAAAAAAAAAAAAAAGCCTCTGTTGAGAATATCGCTTCACCCATGGGAACCGGCATCATTAAGATAGAGTGCAGACTTCTACATGCGCGTACGCACACACAATAGCTCTAATCACAAAATCAGACCTTGCTGGTGAAACAGTTTAATAAGTGAGATGTGATAAACACACTGACACGCACACAAATAGATACTTAGATACGCATTGCTCCACGCACGTCCATGCACACAGACGCAATCAGTGATGGGCGGTAATGCATTGCGTAATATTACTCTCCCAGGGAGTAATAAGTAAAATAATAATATTGGTTTATATAAAGAGAGATTGGTAATACTATAGAAAGAGGAATATAGTACAAGTTTTTTGAGTAACGGAGCCCAACACTGCACCTAATGCAGATGGAGGATGTGCTGTTAGATAGTACAAGCTCCAGGCTGGTTCCTGGCTGGAATAAAGCTGTAAGTGTCTGTGCATATGTCTGTCGTTGGAGAATATGCCTGCCATTACTACAACAGACTAATTACGTTCCAGCCTCGGTGATGAATGTGACTCTGTGTTGATTTACCTGCAGCTGCCCTCGCAGTATTCAAAGCCTCTCTCTCTCTCTCTCTCTCTCTCTCTCTCTCACACACACACACACACACCAAGCAGAATGCCCCCTGAGAGCAATTACAGTGGAGTCCTACTGTATGTACTCCTGTTATTAATCTCTTCACTGACTTTGCTGTGACAATAAAGCACTTTCTGTGGTTATTTACAGAACGATTCTGGACCAATGGGTTTTACTGCATCCTATAATTACAGGCACAAATACGCTGACATATAGAAACGTAGCAGGCCAAAGTGTGAGTGAGCTTGTTAGTGAGGGGCTGCCGCCGTATCTGTATCTTACATTCTCTCTGCCTGGCGATCTGTAAGCCAAAGTCTTTATTTCCACATGGTGCAGAGATCCTCCACTGCCCTCATCAGTCACGTCAGTACGTCAGGCCTGATTTACATTAGGCTTGTGCGGGCAGATAGTTGTATGTCAGGCTATTGAAAGGTTGATGAAGGACAAGCTAGGGGAGCGTGAACAACAAGGGGTTGGAAAGGGAGGAAGAGGCAAGGTGTGATTGCAACAGATGGTCCTTCTCAGGACTTCCTTCACTGGCTGCAGCTCTGGCTCTGCCCTCTGCCATGTCCCTCCCACCCAGCCTTCCCTCCCCTCCTCCCTTTGCACACACAGCCAATATGACCACCACAGATGCCCAGAATATGATACTTGCTATTTGTTTGCGTTACTTGTTTGTTTCTATGTGTGTGTGTCTGTGTGGTATCTATGCTGTCAGAATTTTACATGCTAAGCGTTAGTTCATAGTTCATAGTTGATAGTAAACGTGGCATAGTCAGTAGGGAAGAGCACCGTTCAATCAGAGGATCTGTGTTAATGCCCCGGTGTCTGCAACCATCCACCCTGCTGAAGTGTCCTTGAGCACTGAAACCCTTGACACTGAAACCCTACCAGCTCCAGGAGTGCTGTTCTGTTGCTGAACCTGCACTCTGGGACAAGATAATTTCCCTGGTAGGATCAATAAAGTATCACTATAAAGTATCAGTATTGTTATTAATATCTTATTATTATTATTCCCACCGGGAGTGGCAAAAAATTGTCAAAAAAGAATACCAACTTTCCTTGTTTCTCTTTTAAACATAAACTGACTGTAAGTGTAGCCAACCTGTTTTCTCTCCTTAACCTTTTCTGCCCATTACCTGCACCTGACTCATTTCCACAACAGATTAATAGTAGCTAGACTAAGATCACATTGCTACATTGAACGCGCAGCCCTGGCCAAGTCACAGATCCACCGTGTGTCCACCACACACACACACACACACACACACACACACACACACACACACACACACACACACACACACACAGCCAGATGTCAATATTTTCAGCACAGCTCATTCTACCACTGTGAAGCTTTTTCGTTTGCTAGAGAGCAATAAAACAGCAAATCCAAGGCACTCCTCATGAGGTTAAAAAGCAATTAGCTTGTTCATTGAACAAGCTTCCTCCTCCTGTTAACATATACTAATTGTACGCCTTGTCTTAAAGCTCTTGTGCATTGTTGCAGAAATAGAAAGAACAAAATATAACACCACACGCCGCTGAGGTTGGAAGATCACATTGAAGGAGCCTGCAGAGGCTCTCCATCCCCACCGACTCCGGTTCGAGACTTTCTGAAAGAACAAAGCTAAAGGGAGTGCACTAAATTATGATTAATCATTTGAGAACTTCTTTGCATTTTAATTAAATCCAGTGATGCATGAAAGCGAAACCAAACTAATTTTCACCCAAAGAAATTTGTAACCATTATCTGAAACAGAAACAAATTTCCCTGGCAATTTTCCCAACAAATAACTTTGAAACTAATTACCAACACATAGATAACTCTCATCAATGAAACAACATACTCAATGAGAACAGATAAGGGATCTCAGCAACCAAAGGAAATCTAACCCTGACATAAAATGCACAGACAGACACACACACATACATACAGACAGACAGACACACACACATACAAATGCAAGCAGACATGGACAAACAAGCAGACACCAAGACAAACTCACAAACAAACACACACACACACACACAAATGTTTTCTCAATGCTTGGATGGGTAAACAGACCAACAATGAAAGCTGAGATGGATGTCGTTGCATATCCATACAAAACTGCGGGGACTTGCTTTTGTCTTTAGGCCTTAGGCAGCATAAAACCTGTGAGAAAGCCTGCAGGTGCACCCAGTCTGACGGGCGATGACGTCAGGCGCAGCGAGCCTCCCGTTCCGTGAGCAAGTGTAGTTCAGAGTCTGAGTGCAGGAGCAACTCTTGACATTTATTTCCCTTACGTTTCTCTGCAGTTGTGCGTGAATGAGCATGAAAGCCCCGTTCTTTTGTCATCCCACGTTTGCGACTTCATAGGTAATAGGAAATCGATGTTTCTTCTTTCTTTATAGTTTATTGATGTTCTACCAAGTGCAGCTGGCGGCTATTATTTCTGTTGGCCAGCTGTGACAAGCATGTGGCTTGTACTGTTGATTGAAACCTTGTAAGGTGAAGTAAAACGGCATATTCTATTATAATTGATTCTGCCGGTGAAGTGGCATTTCATGTTGTACTGGTATGAGCTGGAATGTCTATCATGTGACAAGACATGCTGTAGCCTAACTGTGGAGAGCTAATTGGGAATAATAGTGTCAAATGTCACACAATCATACCACAACTACCTGCAACCAGGTAAACAATTGTTTGGTGTGGTTTAGTTATTCCATATCTGATGTTTCAGATGCATGGAAAGCCGCACACTGCTGCTCAAAAAGGGGTGTGACAAACTCACTTTAGTTTTAATGCATAGCCTTTACATGGTCATTACACATCTCCAAAATACTCTCTCATTCTTCTTATACTAAAAATGTATCATAATCAAAGATGGTAAATAAAATAAATGAATGAAATGAAGGGTTAGCTGAACCTACCCTACAGTACAGCATGAGCCATGTTGCTTTTTATCTTCTACATCACAAATTCAGGAGAGAAGTACTGACTAAGCAATTTAGCCCCCACACCACCTCCCACCTCAACCTCCCCACTCCTTCCAGCCTTACATATCACGTTAGCCTGCCTCTAACCTGAAGGCCCTAGAACCATATGTACTGACATGATAGCAGCTGGCCAGGGTCTGAAAACGACCAGGGGGCTGTTCACAAAGAAAGATAAGCAGATTCTCAGGGAATTCAGTTTAAAAAGCAGGTTTAATTAAGCTTTAGTTACGTTACCATGGAAACCCATCCTTCTGGAGACTAGCCTGCTCCCGGTCAGGCTAATTTACAGCAGCTCCGACCTAACCGGTGTTGTAATCCGACACCTCCGAGCCAAAAGCAATGAAAAGGTCTGTTTAACCTACACTATGTCCAATAAATCATCATGAAAATCATTTTGCTTACTAAGTCTCCCAATAGAATTAGCATTAATTGCAATGAAAATAATTATAACTTCTGTATCATGGCTGGGGGCTAATAGTGAAACTAGAAAAATAATAGTGTGGACCATTATAGGCTATTGGTCACCAGTAGTCTGATTTAGGTTACAACATAGTATAGCTCTTTGAATTGTGTATGAAACTGTGCATTTTCACCACAGTATTTCCTCTATATGCAGGCTATTCAAACCTGACTCTGGATTACATATTAAGGCTCAGAATTGTGTTTTCGTCCTTGAAAGGGTATATGTACATGCTGTACTGTACAAAATTCACCAGAAATGGGTTTTCAAACATGTTTTCCCAGGGAGCATCTGGCCCCCAACCCCACCATTTGTGCCATCTTGAAAGATTTTTTTATAACAGCATTTCTGCTTTATTAGAAAAGATGGGAGAGAGAGAGATCACATAGCAACAACATCCAAAGCTGGAGTAGAACCTAGGATGTAACAGCTGCAAGGTAGCCGACTGTGACCCACAGGACCATGCTATTTAAGACTCTCAGAGTCTGTGCATACCACCGATCTGAAATATCTTCGCCAGATCAGTCGATATTCTTAGTTTCCTTGTGGAGTTGGGCTCAGTTCAATACCATGTTGTTTGTTTGCAAATGAGTGTCACGTCAATAGACAAAATCCAAAATCCAAACACACTCCCTATAGTGAAACCATAACGCTTCCTTCACTGACATTTGTCTCTAGCCAGGACTGCCAAAATCCATATCATCTTTTAAATCACTTCTTATTCTTATTTACAATTACAAACTTGATTTTATAGGCTTGCTTGACCTGCGTTTAATGACTCTGCCTTGTTTTTATATGCCTTTTTTTGTTGCTTTTGCTAATTTTGTTTTATTTTATCCTTTGTGAAAAATAGTGCAACTTTTTTTTGCAAGTTTTTTGCTATATAAATTATTATTAGCATTATTATTATGTTTCCCATTTTTCAAGATTTAATCAATGTAATGATAATAATAATAATAATAATAATAATAACAACAATAATAATAATAATAACAATAATAATATTTATAATAATATAATTGTATTTATAATAAATAAATAAGCTATATTTCTTTCATTTATTTTGGATGAAAAACTTTATTATTAAACAATTCAGGGCTCAACAGAGATGGAGTGGCACTGTGAAACTGTGTGGTTGTGATGACAGTTTGAGGCAACGTCAACTGCTGCGACTAAATGGCATCACTGAAGGCATCAACAGACGTTGAGATGACGAACCCACATGGCCACAGACCCCCTGCCAGAAAGTCCACCAGTTTGAGAACGCTACCAACACATGTCCCGGGAAGTCCTGGGGTCTGATGGATCTCCCAACACTGTACACACTGCTTTAGCCATTTAGAAAAATGAGTTCACTGGCCTACTGCAGTCGTCACAATGGCCCTCATTTATCAGGCACACACGACCCAATTTAATCTTATATTGAACGTGCACTCATTTCCACGCAAAAATCTGTATTATCAATTTGAACTTGGTCATACCCATTAAGCTGGCCACTGGCTAGAAGACTGTTGGCCATTATTGACCCAGTTGATGAATGTTTTCTGCACATTCTCTAATAAGCTTAATGGAACTATTGAATATGAGGAATATGTTCTGTGCTCTGTGACCGGACACACTGACCTTCGACCTGCACTCTTCTCCTTGTTGGTCCTTAGGAATTTGATTGACAACCTGAACAACCAATGAGAGTGTTACATAGCTGCCAACAGCACTCTGGCAGCATGTGTCTCATATCCATGTCTATATTTATCTGGATTTCAGTTCCACCTGACATAACGCATTTCCGGTATACACATTGAAATCAGATTTCTCTTCACCCCTTACACAGACTGCCATGCAAGTCACTTCCTCTTGTAATATTAAATCCTTTAAAACTGGCAGTAAACATCCATTTTTGGTGTTACTATCAGAGTGGCCTGACACCTGTTTGATGTACATACACCTCTGGTTGGGTTCACATATGAACGTTTTTTTGTTTTTTTTCATGTAATTGTTATATGGATTTGAAATCATTGCATTTACATGTTGCTCATGCCAAATGTGTCTCTGAAGGCGGTTTGGTTGATCAGATCTTCAATGTATCTTTGTTGCATTCATACATTTTTATGCCATTTAATGCATTTTTGCTCCATTCTATCCCATTACAAACCAATCAAACAGGATACTAATGGATGTTAATGTCAGGTGTAAAGCGGGTAAAGAGGGAATGTATTGCTGGAGGTGGTTACTGGTCATAGTGTGTAAGCAGTTGTGTAGCATTTACCAGCCAGTTTGGAGTGAATTTGCTAATTTACAAAATAAAGTAAAACTGTATTTGCTGACATAAAACATATCGCTGCTGTCCCTTGAAAACCTCATAACTCTAATATTGGTTACTTTCATGTTTTCACTTTCAATTACACAGTCCTCTATGGGTTGAGAAAATCCTCAGGAAACCTTTTCAAAAACCAAGCTAAAAACAAGGCTTTTATTTTTCTTAGTTCCTGAAAAGTTGACTTTTTTGAAATAAGAGGTTTTTACCCAATAGTGGTGTTATGTTAGATAGCAATCTAATTAGATAACGTACCCAGAAAGGTCTGTTACTCATATGTTGATATATTCTTCCCTGCAGGCTGCCTCTCTTCCCCTCTTCATTTGAATTTGCCCGACATGAGAGGAATCATGCAAGTCCATGACATACAGGGCCAAACGCTGGTCTGTTTATATGGTAGTCTCATTTTCACTATACAGTAAGCTCATTATTTTTTCTAATGCTTGCATGTTTGCAACCATGCATTTACCAGCCCCCGAGGAATAGCCATGGGTCTTGTAATGAGTAGAGCAAGAGCTGAATGCATATCTGTTATTTAGCAAAAAACATGATTTCTTACATATGACGGTAATACTGCACTGAAAAACAAGTTTATTTGTGGGTCAGGGTTGTCAAACATAACCCAGGATGGTGAGACTTTTTAGTTTTCCAGCCATATAAAATGTTTAAATTAGATGGTATGTTTTGACTTTTATTCCACTGAGTGGTTCTCAAACCCTTTCCATATTAGAGATAATATTGTCTATTGTTATAACGACACAAGACATTAGTTTTGTCTATACATTATTACCAGATAATGTCAAACTCACATCTAGTTCATCATTTATTTGTATACTGCTCTAAATGCTCTCACTTTGTGCCCTGCTTGCAAAAAAGCTGGCAGCCCCTTGAGCCTCACATGGGTGCAATGTTATCTTAAAAACAAGATCAAAATCCTATTTTGCAAGCCCCATAACTGTATATTTGTCTCCTCATGTCTCCTCAGACATGAGGAGATAATCCATGCTGTAGCATTTATGCAGATTATTCCATCTGGTGAATTTCACTAACCCCACCAACCCCGCCACCCCCATTTCCAATCCACCATTAACCCTCCTCACTGCGTTACAAGACCTTGAGACCTCTTGATTTACAAAGTAAGCTCTACAATCAGATGCACACATACATGAACACGCCCACACACATGGACACAAGGATCCTCTCCTGCAAAAAGCATTAATTCTCAATTAGATGAGACAGGCCTGTACTGGATGTTGAGAGGAGGAAGAGTGACTGGGTTAAACAGTGTCTGACCCGATGGTCTGTTCTTGAAGAATGGAATCAGTATTCAAAGCGAGCAATGTCAATGAGCCTCCCTTGGTACAGAGTGTTAAGCAAACCCAGCTGCATCAAGAGACTGACCTGTCAAAGAAATATCTCTTTCCATCTGTCTGAGTGTGTGTTAATATGAGGATACTGAATAAATAAGCATAAAAATGAATAATTGCACAGACTGAAAATCATGCATGGCGATAGTCCAGGACCTTGAAAGGATAGCAGCTGCTTATATGCAGTATTGTCACTTAGTTACTGTACAAACATTGAAATATTTGCTTTATACCTTCAAACCTG
The DNA here is from genome assembly GCA_034670385.1 of Hoplostethus mediterraneus. Lineage (NCBI taxonomy): Eukaryota > Metazoa > Chordata > Actinopteri > Trachichthyiformes > Trachichthyidae > Hoplostethus > Hoplostethus mediterraneus. The sequence goes on from JAXDDW010000004.1 coordinate 12,840,140, forward strand.
GGAAGCTCTTCTTTACATTCATGTGGCTACGCACACTAACACCTGGGATCTGTCGGTACAAGCACAAGTCTTCTTCTGTTGGCCACAACTCAGCGGTAGCTGTTGAGAGAGGGAGGATGGTGTTATTTACTTTCTGTGATTTTCCCAGAGGATTCAAGGATTCAAACCTTTGTTTAAGGCTCATCCCATTCGTGGCACCAAGTGATAAAAAACACAGCATTCTGTTTTCTATTCACTTGCCATTATCCACAACCCTGAGGGGCTCGGCTGTGTTTTGCCCACTGACTGTCATATTTGTTGATGCTTCTTCAGCATCACTGAGCATCCTGTCTCTGTGATCAGCTCTGACCATCAAACCTTGGGAATCCTCATACACTGTTCCTTGATTGCACCACACGTCATACATGCACTGGTCATGATACATTGCTTCTCCTTGTCACAAGAACGCCACAGACAAAACCTACTCGTCCGCTTTGAACTCCTGATATGCTTGGCTTCATCTGTCAGATCAAAGGCAAAACACAGAGTCAACACAATGATTGCGCGTATGACAGTAAGGTAAACTGAAGGGTATTTTCGAACCCAGACTTGTCGATGCCCTGGTAAATATAGTAGTGCACGTGTATAGTGCAATGTACCGCAAAGTACATTGTGTTGTACATTTGTGTTTGGCTCCCAAGAGTGTTAATGGGGTCAAATGTCAACTGCACCTATGTTCACCATAGAGAAACTGCTGTTACATAACCCTTCACAACATATATGCAAACAGTGTTGGAGACTGAAGATCATAAGGTACCAAATCAGCTATGGATTCTAGGGAAAACAGAAAGCAAATCACACTGTGATTGAATGTTGGATGTTGTTTGTGTGGGTGACAGCAGAGCGCACGCAACAAAGTGATACATTGTGCACAGGCTAATTGTGGCTAGCTCCATAATAGCAAAGGAAGCCCGGGGAGAGGACATTCCTACTTCCTCTTTAACTCCCAACTGTGAAAGGGCTTCCCTAGAGGAGTGCCATCCCCACTCTGTAGCAGCTGTGATTGCTGATGACATCACTTATTAGAGGTCGCAGTAAAGAGCACATACTGCTGAAAGGGACAGAGTGTAATTACACATGGATATAAGACTGCAGTTAGAGTGGCTTTGACTCCTTAAAAGAGCAATCAATACTAATGCTTTTCTCTCAGTTTTGCTTAAGCCTGGCTCGGACACAAATGCAGAATGTCAGTTTGTTTATACAAACAACTTAATGTTTTGCTACAGGTGCTGTTGAATCTAAATTCCATTATTGAACTTCCAACAGGAAATTGCCTGTGTTCATGCACGTGTATATGTGCATGTGCATGTGCATATTTGTCTGTGGGGTATGCCATGAAACAACATAACATGAAGTAACATAAGTCATTTAAACTAAACAGCAGAACTCTCTGGTTGTCAGTATTGCAATATCCTCAACCACACTGCTCTCCTTTCAAATGAGATCATTTGTTACCACTGCATCGTACCATTACATAAGCATTACCTTGCAATGGAAAGTGTTGCATATGTTTCATTTATGCTGATGTGTTGCTTGTGCATGCAAAAACTAAAACTTTTTGCAATAAGTTGCAATAAAATAACACTATAATCAATACCAACTCTTTGAGTTGTTGTTGTTATTATCGCGGTTTCATTTCAATACGTTTGAGCCATGGGGTGCTTGCCTAGAACTCTGTACAGTTTCCCTAAATGCAATACAGATTCATTGTGTTTGCCATATTAGATTTCAGTGGACATTTTTTTAATCAACAAAACCTACCTATCGACATTACAGCTACCACATCCTACTGAAGAGAGCTAGAGGACTAGAGGAGGGAAGACTATGATAATGAATGATGATGATGATGATGATGATGATGATGATGATGATGATGATGATAAAGACAATGACTGTGTTCTTCATCCTTAGGCCATGTGACTATTTACATTACATAAGGGGTTCCTGGTGAGTGGGTGCCAGTCGGGTGTAACTCGGGTTGACACATGCCCACGCCACTTTTCCCAAAGCCATGGCATCAACATTCACCAGCATTCATCACTTGGTGCTTCCGACACACGTGCACAAACATACACAGTACGCACTTCCAGCAGGAACACATAGGAGATGACAGCAATAGAAACAGACAGAGAAAGGGTCCGACACAGAGAGAAAAGAGTGCTACAGCAGAGAGGAGAGAGCTACAGGAGAGAGCTGAGTCTTGGCTCCTTTTGGAGCAATTTGTTTAAAAAAATGAATGAACATGAAACAAAGGATGATTCATGATTGATTCATGAATGATTCATTTAAGGCGCTAATACAGCTGCAGTATTTTCCTTTTGCTATGCTTTACAGTTGCTCTTTCCTGGATGTAGAGGAAGAGCTGAGAATAGATAAGAAGCTCTGCTTACAGAAGACAAAAAACATGAAGAGTGGTAAACCTTCCCACAGAGCAGACTGCTCAGAACTTGACACTCACTACGATGGCCCCCTGGGAGCTAGAACTACTCTGCTCCCCCTCCCCTCTTACAACACTTCCCGCCTCCTCATCCCTCCTCAACCCCGCTCCCGTATCCCTGATGGCACAGCATAGTGCATCTTGGTTTCAGGAAGGATATTCCGATCGGAAAAGATGAATTAATGGTTTGAAGATAACAGCTCTGGTTTCCTGTTGCCTCCACACCTTCCACTCCCTCCCCTACTCACTAGCACTAGCTGTCAACAGAGGGGAAAGGCATGGATATGGTTTCAGCACTTGATGCTGTTTACACTGTCTGAAGTGTGGGAGAGTAGAACAATAAGGGGGTGGATTCAGCATGGTGAGTGAGGTGAGGCAATGGGGTGATTTCACATGAGTATATATGCAGAATGAGATGGTTAAAGACGGAATTTGTGGGCTAAATGGCAGTTTAAAGAACAATCACTATTTGAATACTCCTCTGAATGGTCTTTGCCTCTGCTTGAAGACGTATTAGTGGTTTCATACAGCGCCTGGCGGCTCCATTTAGAACCAAATGGCTCTGCAGTGGTTTTGATTTTAATAGTCCTTAACCCCAACTGATCAAAACAGTCTTCACAATATGGACAGTGAGAGCATGTCGTTAATCACCACTAGTAGCCACTCTCCAAACACTCACTGACAGGGCCTCTATTTAGTGTTTGGTGTCATCTGCATACATTTGGTTAGAACCCAGCTTGAACTCTTGAATCCATCATACTGTCCATATAAAAAACAAACACCAGGCAAATCAGCATACACAGCCTTGTGGGTTCCTAAAGGGCTCTTTTAATACAAGCAAATGGGAACATTTCATACTTTCTCAAATGGTTCTTTCAAGTACCAAAAATGGTACTTTAAAGAATGGAAGGGTTCTCAACCATCAAAGGCACAGGTTGTGGAATGTGTGGAAAGCTGTCTTGGGACAGTCATAGACTCTAAACCAGGGGTGTCAAACTGTGTGCCATGGAGGGCCGAGAGTATGCAGGTTTTCGTTCCAACCCAAGAATACACCAGGTGATTTCACTGATTAGTCCCTCCTCTCTGGTTGAAGGTGTGGTAATCAGTGAAATCACCTGGTGTATTCTTGGGTTGGAACGAAAACCTGCATACTCTCGGCCCTCCATGGCACACAGTTTGACACCCCTGCTCTAAACTGACCACTGAAGAGAATTGTCAGTGGGTAAACAGGGACATCAACGTCTGTCTTGCCTCAGAAAACTGTCCCTTTTTAATCCTGAGAGAACTTTTATGACTCTTGTTTCGGGCTTACATATAATCTATCTTGTCCTTTTCCCTTGTGTCATGGTTTGGAAACCTTTCTTTTAGGAATAGGAATTCCTTAAACCAAATTGTTAAGTGGGCTGGTAAGCTTATAATTGAGCCTCAACTCAACCTATCAGTTCTTTACACTACTTAGCTACTGCGTGAGGCCAATTCTATTCTTCAGGACTCTTCCCACCCCTTGTATAGGGAATTTCAACTTCCTTCTTGCCGGCAGTTTTGGGTACCAAGCAAAACAAAGCAATATAGAAATGCCTGTACTTGCAGGAATTGCACTGGTAAACATCAGGTGACCTTGGTCATAACAAACATTTGCATGTCCCTTTTCTCATTTTATGACTTCCACTTTTGTGTCTGTACTTGAATCACTTTTTTATGAAGAGTTCTGCACTGTTTCACTTTTATATGAAAGCACTGACTCTCCTGCCTGCAAAACCAACCAATATACCCTCGGGCTACTAATAAAAAAAAGCTTGAATGGTAACCGTGAATGGTAATGGTACTCAAACTGGGGATTAGGAAATGATTTTGTGAGATGCTGATAGTGGAAATGGATTCAAGAAGAAAGGTGAGAGGAGGAAGAATCACTTTGAAGCTGTGGGTTCAGGCCCTCATAATGCATTGTGATCCGTTCAAGATCAGTTTAATGATCAGTTTTTTCACCTCTGTAAAGCATCTCTGCTTTACACTAGAAAGAAGTAGGTAAGATGAAGAAAGTAAGGGGGAAAGTCATGCAAGAAAGATGAGGCATTGCACCACAGCCCTTCACACCATTTGATACTGTTTTGGTATACTGTGAAAGGTTAGGGTGAGGGGGCTTGAGACAGTGGTGATGAGTTTGAAGATGTCTCACACTTCCTTCTGCATTATGAGCAAAATATGTATGGAAGAGAGAGATGATATCACATGCACAAAGAAAATTGTGGGCTGGATCCAGGCCCACACCATTCCAAGATCTATTCGCATTCCCCATATTGTTTGATAGCTCTGCAGCTAAAAAAAGTGGGAAAGAGTGGGAAAGGATTTGAGAGGTGAGGAGAAAATGGTAAGATGGAAAACAAATTTAAAGATTCTGTCGGTGCAGAACCTTCATGGCTTGACAGCTTTGCAGCATCCAGCCTTGACTCAGGCTGCTGTCTGTCATATATTTTGGTGGTTAGATAAGCCTTGCATCTCCAGCTCACAAACAGCATCTGAATGACTGGCAGAAATATGCTGTGATAAGCAGCTATTACCACCTCTGCCGCTGGGCTGGTCTTTGATCAATGGCTGTGTGACAGCCACACATCCACATCCACATCTCTCTCGCAAAAAAAATGGCAATGACACCTTTGCACAACACATTTTCCTTTCCTCTTTGTCAGGAAATCGCTGTAAATCTACATCAAAAAGGCCCTATTATCTTTGGTGTTCAGAACTCTGGAATCTGAAGAGGAAGCTTTAGATGAAGAATATTGTCAAGAAGGATTGCTTGAGAAGAGATCCTATTTATCAGAGGAACGAACAGGGTAGCGTCTCAAGCTCATTTAAATAGGATGCGAGCTTGTCTTCTCTTCTTCGTGTTGTCTTATCTCCCACAGCGCCCTGTACTGCCTCTCGCTTATCTGCCGTGACCCCCGGCACAAACTCATAATACACACACACACACACACACACACACACACAATCCTGCATGCAGGCATTGGCTACACTCTGAATGATGGTACACGCAGAAACAGAAAGTAGGCCTCGTATGAGTTTTCCCTAGCTGTTACCATGCCTTACGTGCTGAGCTTTGATTTATGTGAGAATGTACAAGCCACAGTAATCAGGTATGAAATAATGTCAAGCGAAATGAGGTTATTCCAAGCGTATGTGGTATAAGCCCTTGGAGTAAAGTATGTAAAAAGTAGGGAAAAGGGTACTGTCATTGTTAGAGAAGAAATCTTCTACAATGCTAGTGCTGGGGGAGGAGGTGTTTCTAGAGACTACCCATGTGTTAGGGAGGCTGTCCATGCATGTCGGTGAGAACCAGCGGCCCTGACAGCCCAGTCAGGTAATACTGTTTCCAAGGCAACAGTGAGACACCTGAAGCATCTCCATGGAAGTGGTTGCCGAGGCATGACTGGGCCTATCAGATTGGTGAGGCTGGATGCAGGCTCCCTCTAAGTACGCTCAGACACGCCTGTCAATGGGTCTCATTGCCTGGGTTTAGCTCACTGGGATTTCATTATGGAAATCCATTTCCTGTTAAGGGGTTAGATTAGGTCAGGCTGGATATGCAATCAGTCCGGATCAGCTGAAAAATGGGCTTTGAACAGCTTACGGTAAGTCATCATCATGGCTGTCATCGCCATTATCATCACTGTCGCGGCCACCATCATCGTCATAAGCAGCAGCATCAAGTTATTTATTGTTTCAAATTTAAGGGCGATGTTGGAAGGTAGTGATTTCTCTCTACTTTTTTCCCAAATAATGTCATAAGTTACTTTTATACGACCTCCTTTGATCCCCTTGAAATTATACCCAATCATCGTCATCATCACCATCATCTAATATTCTTTTTTTTTGCCATCATCATTCGACGTGCACAACTCCAGGACATCTGGGCTCCTGCCATGGGAGTTAAAGGAAGATGAAGTGCCAATCGTCTAGGTTGCCCCTCTGTATTACGTTTATTCCTGGTGGTATCTGCACACAGTCAGCATAGGTGGAGCTATCGGGAAGAAGACACCAGTATAGTATAGTTTCTCTGTTTTAATGTTATTTCATTGTGTCTGAGTGTAGTGTTCTCATTTCAGCGTGTGCACTCAGAGACCTCTTATTGGATGAGAGAATGTTTCAGGCTCTTTGATTGGATAAGCGTTACACTCTGTTTACTACAGGAAGAAATGGAAGTCTCCAGGAAATAATTGCTCAATAACATCACCTTACAAACTTTATTGTCACATCCAAGTCTTATTTGGGGTGTCTAACCCAAAAAAAATCGAAATACATGCAACATGTATTGCAAAATGATTGGGGGAAACGTGGCTTTAACTGTAAATGATAATAATGTTATTCTGCTTTACAGTGATAATCTGCAAGGATCTTTTTTTCTGATTTCCTGGCATCTTTTTGATAAGTGATCATTACTGTGGAGTTTTGCACGGCACCTCCCAGCGACCACTTGGCAACAGCACCACCAGTGCTTTGATGTCACTATACTGACAGTAGCTCACACCCCCCCAAGCAAACAAGCAGTTTTACTGGGCTGTTTTACTGAGACTAGTGAAGCGACTACAAATAATCGTGCTTTCCATTTCGGAGGGAATGCTGACGTTCCCTCTAAATTTAGCTCAGGGACACTTTCCTTGTTAGCAAAATCTGTTGTTTACTAAGTTTGAGTTTCTGCAGGTGGCGCTCTTTCTTTGTCTGTTCAGCCATGGTGGCTATTGCTGCTCAGGCTAGCTACCCAGTTCTGTTTATTCCAAACAAACCGCTGTTGCTGCTTCTGTAAACATAAAAGGCAGCACTTCCTGTGATGGACAAAGGTTAAATCACTGTATTGTGATATCAAAGCGATAGAGAGTGGCAAAAATGTATTTATATGAAAATGTCACCGGATATTTCTGACAATAAGAGGCAATTATGCTGTTGTGTGTGACATACAAGTCATCCTTGTAAAGATTGGATTAAGGATTGGATTTCAAAGCAAGCAGGCTGCATTAGACATCTATACTCAGCTAACACTCAAAACTTACACAAATTGATCAAACTGATTCTTTTGGTGACAGACCTACTACTGAGTTGCTTAATTGGGTAGAGGGCCTCCATTCCTCACACCGTGTTGCTGTGATATCTGGCATCTAGAGCCAATTATTTTATTTTGGACAGGGTGAAAGAGTTGACTGTGATACAACTCAGCTCTGAAAACAGGAGTCAACCCTGACTGAAGAGCGTGGGAGGTGAGAAGTCGACTCTTTTGGGGTCAACTCTCCATCGCCGTCACTGTGCCTCAGGCATGTTCCTGGTTAGAGGTGGCATTTTCATTCTTCATTATTGCCGCCTACACATCCTCAACTGGACTGGAGGAGATTTAAGGAGATTAGACATGATGTAATGTCTTGTGACATCCTATTCTCGACAGCATCACCCGGAGTGTGGGCCAGAGACACATGAGCTCCAGAGCAAACACACACGCACAGAGGCACACACACACACACACACACAACCACACAGAGACAAACAAAATATGTCAGGGAACACCATGCAGATAATGCAGCATACAGCAAACATGTGAGCAGTGAGGAGGCGTTATTTGCAAAACACAGACACACAAACACACACAAATCCACTTAATTGGCTTTATATTTAGCATCCCCTCGTACCCACGTTACTCCCAGACCAGACTTTCAATGCAATCCAGCGGGAAATTACAGCAGTAAATGAAGCAAAACAAAAGCTCTCAAAAGTCCAACCTTCTGCTTGGTTTACAGTTTGTGTATCCGAGAAATTTGCACCAGCTTCCTCTTTTGAGGTATGAAACAAGTAAAATCACATGACTAAAGGAACTGTTTGGAGAAATGTGTATGCGATTCTGAGAATACTACTTTCATACCCCATTAACTTGCTTTTTCACTGGCATCTGGCATGAAAACCTTTTAAATGTCCCATGAGAGAGCTTAATTAATGATCGTCAGGATAGACAGCTAAAATCCTGAATGTTCCCCTTAGCAAGCACGAAAATGACAGATGCTATCAATTACTTTCTGATTTGTCAAGAATGATAATAGTTGATATGATAGTGGCATCACGGTGGCTCAGCAGTCTGGGATGCAAGCCACAGTGTGTGCTTGCAAAGTCTTGTACCTGATGTGATGACGACAAATAGTCATCAAACACTCACTTCCACCAAGCTACTGCAAGATATATGTATGATATTGTCTCGGAAATGTTGAACGTATATGCAGCACTGCTACGTTTCACCATCTAGAAGGCTCTATTTTCTAGTCCGACGGAAGTAGAAAACCCATGACGTCAAATTCATGCACGAAAAGTGAGCTTGCGAATGGTGGTTTGGTTTATCTGCGGAACAGACTAGCTAATACTTCTTTTCCAGACTACAGATGTTGAAAGTGGTCATCAATGAGCGACTGACCGCAGCTGCCGAAGAGATATTTGGTATTTCAGAAAGAACAATAGCAGAGAACAAGGAGGAGATCGACCGCCGCCAGATCAGCCTGCTTTGTCGCTTGTCATCTCCTCTCCTTTTTCCATTTGTCCCATTGTTCTCCTCAACATAGTCTGGTGAAGTAAAAATGCAATAAAATAACCCTATCAAATATTCATGTTGTCATGTGGAAACATTTTCCAATTTTGGTGATTTTCATGTTTTCGTCAATGAAAGGATTACACGGTCCTGTTTGGGTTGAGAAAATGATCTGACCTCTTGTGTGTTTATGATTCAAAACCCGTTGAATAATGTCAAAAATGAATTGTCATCAAGCTGAAAACAAGGCTGCACATCATGCACTGGGCCCCTTCACAATGCAATTGGAGTGGTTGCCCCAAATTTTAACTGGAGCATGGAGCGAGCGATGCCACTGCTCTGTCTATCTCTTCTCTGAGACATAACTTGGAAATGACAGGCACCCTTAAACCTGAGGAAAAAGTGCCTGTGGTAAATATAGCTGACTGATTTATTTAAAAAGACACGAAACACCAATATTGACGTTCCCTACCTCCCTGAAGGCTGGGCCAGTGTTGCGTTACCCTGGAAATCGATGTTTGACCCTTGGCCCAGTCTCTGACTTTCAGCATGACTTTGGGGGGAATTCTATCTATACAGCTGTTCATCTTAAAGCTGCCTCTCTCCTGCCTACAGTTCAACTGTAGAAATCATAAGCTTAAGTGACAGAATGTGGGCTAAAGTAACAGAAAGTACATGATCACCAGTCTAAATCTCAGTGATAAAATAAAGAAGCTTTGGCTTACACTGGCTATACAGCAGAGATGTAGTGCACATACTGGAGGAAGCAGGGCACTTTCATATTGCCTCTGGGGACACACACACATGCACAGATCATCCACTTCAGTAAAACAATCTGAATTGGAAATGACTGAGTCTCATAAAGAAAGTATCAATAACTAATATCTCGACACAGAAACACAAAGGCTATCAATATGAATAGTTCTCAGTCACCCAGGGCCTCAGAAGGTTGCCTCTACATCGCAAAGTGAAAGATTTATGGCTTTGTGTTAATTAAAAGGAGAGGACGAGGACCAGATGAGGGAACACTGTCAGGAACCATTACTTTGCTTTAAATCTACAGCGGTTGTCAGACATGGAATACTCTTGGATTAAGTGTATTTGTTGTATTGTCCAAAATCAGGGCAATGTGAGAGAAGGCTTGGGGAATGGCAACCCCTTGTGAACACAACTTATTATAGGCATACCCCGTGCTGACTAGAGATTCAGGGAGAAGAGAAAATGGCAATTTACAAGCCCACTGCACCATGCCTTCTTGTTGAATTTGAATAAATCTCCAAGTCATCCCCGCAAAAGCCGACTTCTGAAAATAAGGGATTTGTCATCTTAATAAACACCTCTCCCCACTCAGGCTCCAACTGTAAAAAAAACGACGTCTGCACAGCAGGAGAAGGGGTTTACACCAAGGAAGCGTGTTACCAAGTATATCCATTGGCCAGACAAGTACAGTAAACCTACAATATTCACATTGGACTCATACTAAAGAGCACTGCAATGTACATTTTAAATACCACTGAGGAATCCTGATGAAGCCAATATCTGTCAAAAGTGTTTTTAACGTATTGATTACAGCACTACTGACCATCTCTTTGTGGTTACAAAGATTGAAGTAAAGCATGGTACATGTTCAGCACATATCAAACACTCACACAGAGATCTAAAGGAGAAACGATCCAGGGACGCTAATCCCACCATCCCGCTACATGTGGGAGAAGTCGAGTAATTCCAACCGACAGACTGGGGATTTACACTGAAATCTACAAACACATGTAACACACACACACACGTGCACACACACACGTGCACACACACACACACACACACACACACACACACACACACACACACACACACCACACACATATCCACAGAGTACCACAGCTTAATGTAGTGTACGTGTGCACGTTTGAAGGCTTATACACACGGACAAACACAGATACAGACACACAGGGTTTACTATAATCTGTGGCTTGCTGCCTCTGGCTCTAATGAAGTCTCTCTCTCTGATGAAAACCCTACAAGACAGCGCAAAAATATACCTCTCACACAAAACACACATGTACACACACACACAAAGACAAGCCCCATTCTTCTTACAGTTTTTTACAATCAATTTGGCACTAATTTCAGAACCTTGATGTCATTTTTCAAAACTCACAACCGATGATCAAAATGCACATTTTTCAAAAAACACTTTTTCCAATTGCTTGGCTACAATACACATAAACCTAAGATCATTTGTTCACAGAACTAAAATCACCTGTTCAAAATTATACAACTTAACATCAAAGTATTACCATTGCAAAATGCAATTCATATATTACATCTATTAATTTCATTACAATGATCTAACTATCAATTGATACAACTGCCCAATGATAAGTAACTGTTTCATTACTCTTAATGCAGTTTATGGAAACTGACGAACAATATTCCATGTTTAGATCATGAAAGTCTCAGGATAACGAGATCCATTGACACCAATTACCATGGAACATGAACCAATTGGACAACATTATCTATGTATGTGATATTTCATCATCATTCGAGGTCAAGCAGTGGGAGGAGGAAGACAAGGAAGACGTGGTGGTCAAAGGAACGGCAGGAGACAAGCACCCCTTCTGAGAGGTGGTCGTGGGCCTCGTCATAGAGGAGGGCTTAGGCCTCACCAGACAGGTGGCCATGGGCCTCACCAGAGGGGTGTGGGGGAACGTGGTAGAGGACACAGCCACGGACCAAGACAGCGGCAGCAACAGCAAAGAGTGTCCAATGAAATCCGAGCAATAGTTGTAGACCATGTCGTAAATCGTGGCATGACAATGACAATGACAATGACAATGACAATGACTGAGGTACAATGATTCAACCAAACCACAGAGGGTCAATTGTGGCCACAAGCATCAGAACTTTCCTCAGTGAGAACCGGTAAGTCTTCAGCATGCACTAATCATTAGGCTACTCTCAATTGTCAAATGACTGTATACTGCACGCCAATGTGTACCACAGAGTAGGTAGTAGGTAGGTAACAACTATAGCTGCTGCAGCTGTTGTGAAAAACTTCCCAAAAATGCTACATCATTGTAATCAGTGATTCTCTTTCCATTTTGTCTTTTTAGAGGGTGATGGAGCTGGATGCTGATGAAAACCATCACAAATTCATCTTTTTGGATGAGGCAGGCTTCAACCTGGCCAAGACAAGGAGGAGAATTTCATTGGCCAGCAGTCAACCATCCAAGTACCTGGACAACGTGGGGCCAACATCACCATGTGTGCGGCTATATCGGAAGGTGGTGTGGTGGGACGCAGACCTCGTATTGGATCATATAATGCAGCTCTCCTTGTAACCTTCCTTGATGAGCTAAATCAGATCTGTAGAGCTAATGGTGTGACGTGTCATTGTGTGGGATAATGTCAGGTTTCACCATGCTCCAATGGTGCAAGCATGGTTTCAGGCCCATCCACAATTTACCACCCTGTACTTACCCCCATACTGTCCTTTCCTTAACCCGATTGAGGAATTTCTCTCCACAAACAAGTCACCCTTCTCCAGGCCATGGATGAAGCATGCAGTGACATCACGGCAGACCAGTGTCAGGCCTGGATTCGCCATGCCCACAGATGTTTGGGATGAAAACATCCATTGTGATGTGGATGAGAACTTGTGGCCAAATCCACAAGACAGGGTTGATGGAAATATAGAAGTACAGTAATCAATCCTTTGTTTTGCTTTTTACAGTAAGCCAGGTGAGGAACAATGCAGTTGATGTTTTAGTTTTCTTTTCTTTTTTGTAGCTAATTCTTTTTGCTTTGATTCAAAGAAACCTATGTTGTGATTTTACTGTATTTCATCAATACATTTCAGATTTTGTTAAATGATTCCACTGTGACTGTAGTATTCTCTCTACTAGTCCTTTTACAGTTTACAGTGATGTATTTAAATGTAGTACCATAATAAAACATGCATCACATATTTTGTACTACAATATTTAATGATTGTACGAACAACTAAACAGTGAAACTGTGTGTGATCTAAATTAATGTTCCTCTGGTATTTCATGATAAATTAGTTATTTGAACCAGTGATTCTGCAAGTGCAAGGTTTCTTTAATGCACAATGCAATGTTTTGAACATTGGACAGCCTGTGTTACAAGTGATGACGTGTGTGTGTATGTGTGTGTGTGTGTGTGTGTGTGTGTGTGTGTGTGTGTGTGTGTGTGTGTGTGTGTGTGTGTGTGTGTGTGTGTGTGTGTGTGTGTGTGTGTGTGTGTCTCAGAGGAGCCTCTGGCAGCAGATAGAGACAGCTAAATGTTATTCTGGTTCGCTCCTCCATCAATCAGAGGCAAAAAAAGGAGTGGTGAGAAAAACCTCCTCTGTCTGTTATCACACTACGGAGAAAGAGAACGGTTTTTGGTTTTTTTATCCTAATATTTGGCCTTCGCGCCTGTGTGTGTGTGTGTGTTGGCATGTATGTATGTTTCTCAGTGTGTTGGAGTGCCTGTGTCTGTGCCTGTGTGTGTGTGTGTGCATGTGTGTCTTTGATTGTGTTTGAGTGTCTGTCTCTGAGTGTTTGACTGTGTGCATCTGTGCGTGCCTGCGACTGTGTGTGTATCTTTGTGTGTGTGTGTGTGTGTGTGTGTGTGTGTGTGTGTTGTGTGTGTGTGTTCAGGCTAGTTAATATTCTGTGTGCAGACTGCCTCCCGGCACAGAGACACCTGGTCACGCCTCAGAGCATCAGGTCTCTCTGGGACGCCTCTGATAGAGGCCTCCCCAGCCTCACACCCACACCCACACACACACACATACACACACACACACACACACACACATACAGTGGGGTCCAAAAGTCTGAGTCCACTACCAAGACCTCACCAGGGCCCCCACTTTGACCCACACACTGCCACTTTTATGCACACACACACTCACACTCACACACTAAGGTAACGACTACACATAATTTATATTATATTACATAAATATAATTTCTTATATTTCTATTCTATTTTTAAGAGCTCTTACTGTAAATATTGTGTTATTTTTTATATAGAGCTCTTACTGTAATACTGTAAATATTGTGTTGGTTTTTTATTGTAAATAGTGTGAACTTGTTGCCCTTTGCACATTTCTGTCGAGCGCTGCCACTTTTACATTTCACTGCACACCCCGTGTGTGTATGTGACAAATAAACTTCTTGAACTTGAAGAACTGTTTGTTTTCATCATTTATCAAAAAATAACCAATCTAAAAAGTTTAAAAGTAAAATGCTCGTCTAACATTTTAATATATCGGAACATGTTGTTCACACACCATTTGGTAAGATTCTCTCAAATTGTTGTAAAATATTAACATGTTTGCTCCTAATACACAGTGTGAATTGTTTTGGTGTTTTAACAACTAATACCAGATATTGACTAAATGAATATGGTCCTCTGTGTTATTGTCACTACTGCTAGTGCTTTAACTTTGAAAAATGTTATGTTACTTTTCTGGAGCAATATCGTATTCGCTTTTGGTAAATGATGAAACGAGTACTTGGCAGTGGACTCCCCACTGCATCACAACAAGATGTTTTGTCTCAATCTAGAAAATCACATTTGGCTGGTAAAGTGTTGCGGTCACTCTGGCCGAAGAAAACAGTTTCCTGCCGTGGTTGTGGGGTTAAAATGGCACTAAGTTGAAATTGGCTTTACGGCTCAAGCATATACGCTCAGATAAGTAATGTGATGGATGTTTTCTTTCCCAAGCTCCTTGCTGAGGCATGAGGACATACTGAGTATGGATGGCCCCCGAGTGTAATTAACCCTTACCTTAGTGCCAGGCTGTACCCATGGAGCCGCACAATATCACATCTGAGGCATTTAAGGCGTTTAATTGGTCTATGCGGGGCACAAGTCATAAGTTTGATTGTGCATTCTGCACCAAAGCACACATCAGCTGTTTCAAATAGCTTTTCTTATCTTTTCCACAATTGGAATATATTGAGCATTTTTTTCTGGGTCGTAGAAGAAAGGAAGTAAGTAAGGTAATGGGGGGGAAGCAACGATTTCTGGACTTTTGGGAGGCATCCCATGAGTCAATTAGCTGGACAGCACTCATCTGTTCAAATGAAGTATACGATCTGCATATCACATCAATGAGTGCTTGAGCAAGACACTAAAATCTCTATTTTATTGATGGTTTGATCATATATCTTAAATATCTTTCAGAGGTCTGTTGAGCCGCACAAAAACAGAAGAACGTTCCCTTTCTTTCAATCTAATCCTTTTACTGGTTCTGTCCTTTCAGTAGAGAAGCCCGTATCTTTGGAGATGTCTGTCCTTTCCCTGACTTAACCTGTCAAACACTGTCTGGCCACTGCTGCTGGTTTACAACATTATGTCAGCTTCTGAATATGAATATCCTCCCCCATTCAGAAGTCTTGGCTGTCTGCTTTTCTCACTACCATCTAGCATGTGTGTGTGTGTGTGTGTGTGTGTGTGTGTGTGTGTGTGTGTGTGTGTGTGTGCGTGTGTGCGTGTGTGCCCGTCTGTCTCTCAGCTCAACCTCACTCAACCACCACAAAGGGAAAGAGAGACTTGCATTGCTCAGGGGCTCTCAACTGTCTAAAACTGCACCCATGCGTGGATCGGTATGAAATTTCTAGCCTGGCCAAACCCACACACTTAAAATTCCCATCCAGACCCAAACTGAGCCTGAGGGGTGTAAGATGTTCTAACCAAACCCAAAATACTTTTCTATTATTGTTATTTTGTTTGTGTTTTATATATCGATGTGTGATTTAATGTATACCTACCCAGGTGAAACGTGCCTCGTCCCAAACATTTCATTGTCCAGTATGACTGTAAGTGATACTGTACATATGACGATGAAAGCCTTGAACTTGACCAATACATTTTGAGCCCAACCCCAGCCCTAATCCACGCAATTAAGTGAGGAAATCAGCCTATTGGATAAAGTCAGGTCCCATCAGGTTTCAGGCCTACATGTTAAATAGGAAATCAATGTTTAAAACAGTGGGGAACACACAGAATGTCACGTAAAGAGAAATCCTGTAAACAGAAACCCAATAAAAATCAAAGCTGAATTAGCATATGACAGCAGTCACATACACAAACACCTACATACAAGGCAAAATCTGTTTATTTCCACATATGAAATACAGGTCTGGATACACATTTAACATCTTTACACATGCACACACTTGTTATAGGTGTGATTCAGTTTAGTAAGGCCTCTTGCTTTCTATGTGACTTCCTGAACTTACAGCTGTATTCTTGCAGGCATAAAAGACAAGGGTGCCCCAGGCATGTTTTTTAAAGATACAGTGAGGAAATTATTTGACCATAGTGAAATCTATCTTCATAGCTCGACAAGGCCTGCACCCATGTGGTATTCTGAGTGCAAAAGTAGCAAAAGCAAAAGTGCAAAATACTGGGCTAATTAAAAACAGGATTTTTAAGAGGTCCCAAAAGGATGCAACCTTATAATTCTATAAAGTCAATCTGGGTTTGGTTCCATTTGGCTGTTTACAATGACGTAACCTGCAGTTTGAATGAGAAAAACTGGATGAATATGATGTAAATGCATTTATATATTTACATCATAACACCACAAACCTGCATATAAACCATCCACACAAAGATAACACCACACAAGAATAAAATAACATACAATATAATAAAATAAAATACAATAATAATTACACAATATGTTCCATGAAACATCTTCTATAAATAAATAACAACTATAAATAAATAACATACACATATCATATGTCAGAATACATCAAAATGTAGTTTTCCTTCAATGCTTACAGACATTGCAAGTGTAATCATCGACAGCTTGGAAATACAGCTGTACAACTCATGTTTAGCTGTCACATACAGTCGGTCCAAAAAGCTCAGACAAATTTCAAACTGGAGCACATATTCTAAACCCATCAAATCATTATGGGTCCAATTCGGACCTTGACTTAAAGGGCAGTAAGTAAGATATTTCCTGCCCTATTGCACAAAATGATATCTGCGGGGGGTGATATATTATGTTACTATCCAATATTCAATATGCCAAGTGCTGAGATTTCTGGCTTTCAAAACTCACTTTCCGGCCCGTACTCTGTTTTGGATCAAAAGCTCCATGCCTGAGTTTCAAGACACTCCCAATTTCCTCTCCCCACTTACTCCCCACGCATTCCTTTCTCTACGCATTTTCAGCTGCTCAGCCATGGAGAATGTTGCTACAAGCCAAGCGACTGGCGTTGCAAGACATTTCAGCTACGAAGGGTGAAAAGCCTTGTGCTAAAGCCAAAAAAGCAAATGATGAAGCAGTATTGTCGTGACAGTATTTTGCATGGTGATACTGTATATTCTTCATAATCACAATGGAATTTATGCCGCATTGTGCCAATTTCACCTGGAGTTCCAGCCCAGGGATACATGGCCTTTGCATTTGTATGCACCTTTCTTTCTGCACCCAAAACCCTGCAATATGTCTAATATTGCTTTAATAATGTAAAAGAAGAAGAAAAGAAGATCTACACAATACTAAATGGCAACTATATGAAATAGAATTTGAATTGAGAGGCACAAAAATTGAAGGAAATTATAATTGGGATGGTACTTTAAACAATTGGATTCTCCACAACTAAGTAAGGTGTGTCCTGCAATTTATGTGCTTGAGTTTTTGAAAGGATCATCCAAAGAGATGGTACCACCAGGGGCTCATGGAGGTTGCCAAGGAATGGTTCAATTGTGCTGAGTTCAACATGACACCCTGTGCATCCAACATGTGCACGTGGATAGGATCTTAATCAATGAGCTGTGCTGCCCTGATGCATTTATTAATGACAATGATCAGACACGCCAAATAATCTATATATTGGCCAGACACTGATGTGCAATGACATACAAGCAAGGACAGAATCCATTCATCCATCCGGCTTTCGACTGTACACATGTGGCACCCAGCACAGCAATTTATATGAAAGGGAAAAGACAACAATGCATGAACATTCAATTGGTACGTGGCCATGCAGACATGGCCACACTGTCAGCGAGTTTAGCAGAACTAAACTTTTTTTTTCTACAAACATTCTTTCAGTCATTTTATATAGGCAAAAATGTGGAATAACTTAAATCAGTTCAGATTTTGTAAAGTATAGTTTATTCTGTTTTCATCCCATGTCCCATGTCTCAATCTTAGTGCATTGTCATCCTGAGCAAAACTGAATTGAAGGCGCAATATTTAAAAGTCAATGCCTCAGTGGACACATATGAAAAGGAGGAAAGTCCTTGGCCCGATTTTCCACCATAGCGATGGGAAGGACAAACCACCCAAGGTTTTGAATAAATCTGTCTAGAAGCAAAGGCACATACAAAAGCCTCGAAAAAAGTAGGCCAAGTCTGTATTGGAACGTCAAACTTACAGATCTCAATCTGTGGAAGACCCATGTAAATGTATGCACTCTCAATGACTGACAGCGGGTCAATAGAGACCAGGGCATTGCCTACCTAAGCCTGCATTGAAAAAAGATTAGATTTAGAAATTCCAATATTCATTAAATGTTGTATGGCTCTAGCTTGTGTGCAAATACATTGTCTCTACAATAAAAATAGTTTCTAGATATTTTCCAATGGTCCCTACTCACACTATTCCTGCATGCACATGTAGCACAAAATAACTGAAAAGATAGGAGCCAGTCTGTCCTAGGCGCACATGGACTTCTTTCTGCTTGATCACTGAACCCTGAACACCACCAACACTAGATGGCAGCAGTGAGTAAAAGATTACCTCATGGACTCACTGTCAGAGTTTAGACAGTTAGTAGCTAGCATGGCGATCAGCGATGTGAGCTAAATGATGTGAAGCGTTATCTTACATTGTTTTGTGGTGGTGCAGAACAACAAGCTAGATTTAGTAGGCCTACTGCATGGTAATCTAAATCTAGTACTGCTGACAGTGATCGTTTATTGTAGCAGCATTATGATCACAGATGGAGACCAACATGGAAATTCATGAACTGTGGGTCAATTAAATTCTTCGGTGGTTTTGGTGGTTTTCTGTTGCAACATTTCATTGCTGCCATTCTGCTGCAGGGTGAGATGTTCAGTCGTACAGAAGACATTTCCCTGATGCAGTTCTGGGATTTTCAACAATACGACTTAAACTGTGAGCAATTTTGATACATTTTGCACCAAATCAAATGCTATTTGCTGTTTTTCAATAAATGTGTTTCATTACTTTGTAAAATATTGGTGTGACTGTATTAAACCCTGTGTATTACATGTCATGTGATCTTAGTCAACAGTTACTAATGTCACAGATGCTATTTATGCTAGTAAAGGCTGTGGCCTCCTCTAGAGGAGAGTCCCTAGTGGCAGACCGACAAGTTCTTGTACCCGTCAGGGTGATATATGATGCACTACCATTCACATCAATTCAAAAGAACACTCCGAAGGACAGCATTTTCACCAGAAGACTGACTTTATGAAACATCTTTTCCAACTCTGTCACCTACACACACACACACAAACACTACTGCTGAGGAAGGGTAACGGCATCACAAATGAAAGCAGGTGAACCCAGCTCTCAACAACAACACGTACATCTCAGAAGTTTTCTTCAGAGGGGGGTTCACATTAAAAGTAAACCAAGGACATAATTAATATTCTGATCACTGAGAGAAAGTTTGCCAAGTTGCAGAGCATCAAAGAAGAATCAATCTGAGCCTCCACTGTATGCATGCAGGTTCCAGGGCTCAGCTCCAATGTAATAAACTAGAAGAGGGATTTATCACCCAGGAGTCTAGCGGGTCCTAAGTGAATACCCCTTTGCAGCAGTGGTGCTCAACTCACTCTTTCTCTTCCTCACACACACAAATAAAGATCATCACCTTCATGAACGCTACAATAAACACTACATTGTGTGAACACTACATCATGACGCGTGGACAAAACCAATTCCTTTCTCACACGCATTACATTCTGTATGCAGTATGTACTCAGGCTATGTGTTATTAATTTGTTTTCCCTTCATATCTCCAGAATGCACAGCGTAGGTGCTAATGTTGAATATGAAAAGACACAAGATGGAGCGTTGGAAATGCATACATCCAATTATTAGCGATAACGAAGAGGAGAGGAAGCAGAGAGAACTACAAGCCTCAAGGCATGAAAAGGTATCAAAAGGTGTTGATGAGCTTCAAAGTGTTGATTCGCACAATAAAAAATAACTGACTCAATGTAACCCACTTTTATTGAACCAAGATGAAAGTATTCAAAAAGTTTAAATAGTTGTATGCTGGGAAAGTCACCAAGGCTGCACATCCAAGACTCCACTTTGTAGTCAGGAAGCTGTAGTCCTCCGAGTCTTCCTGCCCAACTTTGTTTTTGCTGGACGTGATGTTTCAACTTTCCCAGCGTATTGGTATTGAAACATTATCTTACCCTAATCTACACAGCACAGCAAATAAAGGTACATTGATTGAGCTAGCTAGCAACACTACCAGTCTGCTGCTGACATTCAACCTGCTATAGTGTCCTTGAGCAAGACACAACGATTTCCAGGGATGGTGTTGTGTGGCTGACCCTGCACTCTGACCTCCATATGGAGGAGGAAAGTAAAACAACCATTTTTCCTTCAGGGATCAATAAAGTATAATTAGATTTGGTTCACTGACACGATAGCTTAGTAATATTTTGGTTTAGATGAGAACTATCTATGTATCCTTAGTTTTCCTGTTTTATTCTCACCAATCTCTGCCTTTCTTGGGGTACATCTACACTCATGGGCCAAGTGGTTGCATAACAGTAACATAACTACAGTGTAAAAGCCCCTGCTCATGCATTTCTTCTGCACTGGTCCTGCATTAGAACTGCAGAGAATGTTGATCTTGCATGTAAATGTCGATCTTGCACGTTACACAGTGGAACCAAATAAATATAATGTATTCCAAAAGTCTAAAGCCTCTCAACCAACCAATTAAGAAAGAATTATGATTCATCCAAACAAATCCTCTAGAGGACAAAGAGTGCAGCAGTAGCGCAGCAAGCAAGCAGCAAAAATTTTCACTTTTATGTAACTGGAGGAATGTGATATAGACAGTACCACAACTGACCTTCTCTCCTACCACTTTTCTTTCCACATCTCTCCAGCTTTGCCTCGCTCTCCATCTTTTTTTCTCTCTCCATCTTTTTTTCTCTCTCCTCCTCCAACTCTCCTCTTTCCCTCAGTCTCTCTCTACATCTCTTTCTCTCTCATTTCTCGTTATCTTTCTCACACTGCCCAGCCTCATCGCAGTCCTCCCTCTTATTGCAGCAGTCGTCTAAACATAGTGTCATATTAGAAGGTTCAGTTTTTGTTGATGCTGCCCCGAGCTTTGCTTTAATTATGTTGGCTGCGGTGTATGTATGTGAATGTGTGTGCATGTCAAGTTATATGAAGCCGTGGGTAAATATAGTCATTGTTGAAGGTTGGGCATGGAGGAACATCTGAAGCAGCACAGTGAGCACACTGCCATGTATACTCTATATATGGGATCTGTTCAGATGGCAGCATAAACAAACAACGCTGACTGATGCACACTCTACACTTAGTCACATGTTAGGGCTGGGTGTGGATCTCTACATACAGTAGCAAACCTATAGGGTAAAACTATGGGAATACAAGTGTATCTGGCCTTAATAAGGTGTAACTTAATATGAAATATTTATATTGTAATATGAATGTTTATCATGTCGTACTGTCCTACCTGTCAACTGTTTTGTAAAATATTTTTGTGAACCCCAGGAAGACTAGCAGTTTCTGAGGCATCAGCTAATGGGGATCTAATGAAGAATTCTGCATTTTAAAAGCTCTTTCCACGTTGGTGACTCCTGCAAGGCTCATGTTTGGCATGTTCCTCGAGACCTCGGATACTCCAGACCCATAGGAGGAACATATTTTTTAAGCTTTGGCAGTAGCCTAAAATTTAGAGAAGTGGGCTTGTGAACAGACAGGTTAGGGTTACTGTGAATTCCCTCACTATCAAGGGGCCCTTGAGCAACCAGTGAAGCTGCTCAACGACCAACAGAGGAGTGTTTGCACGGTCCCAGATGGGAATTTGTAACAGTATGAATATGAAGCAAGGTGGTTCTTCCCTGAATAAATTAAGGCTTAAAAATGTTGAATCGTGTGCAAAGCAGTTCTGCCGTCCTCCTTCTCTCTTCTCCTTATTTCCTTCCCTCTCTTCTCTCCTTCTAATGCGAACAACCTGACAGAGAACTTCTGACAGAAAGTTTTTTGTGGCTTTTCTGAGATAAAATGAGAAGAATCTTTTTCAGTACCATGGGAGTTAGTTTGTCATGATTTGACAAGATGTCATTATTTTTTGTATTGCTAATAGTGTGTTGCCTAAAGCACATCCTGTAAAAGCCTAGACAGCTCCCTCTATTAGAGATCAGGACGAGGAATAATGGTCGAAACTAGACACATCGCCCCTACCTTAATTAATGCTAATGCTGTCACATTTGTCAGTTCCGAGTTAAATCAAACACCAGGAAAAATTTGTCTCAGCTTCTGCAGTTCAGAAGATATCAACTCAGGTGTCAGTGGCTCAATTCACTATTGTCGATTGGAGGCCTGCAGAGTACTGCCTGCTGTCACAGGAGGCAGTTTTCATATCAATTCAGGATGCACGGCCACATGGGGAGATAGGCAGACAGACACAAACAGATAGGTAGACGGGCACACAGACACAGGGACAGACGTGACCATCTCTAGAAAATGGCCCTGTCAGTAATTGGACAAACAAGGGTAGACTTCCGATCAGGTCGGTCCTGGGGGAGGAGAGGAGAGAGAGCAGGAGAGGGGAGAGGATGAGAAAGGGAAGAGACAGATACTAACTGTCTCCAGCTAATCAATATGCTCTCAGAGGATCAATCATCCATGGTCCCCTCCACAACTAGAGGAGCAACCTAACACGAAGCCTATGATCTCCAGCCCTGACTTCATAGCTCCTCAACCGTGACTCCGCTGATGACTCACCCTGGACTGGCTGCTGCAGTGGCCGATGCATCCCAGCATGAGGCGAGTCAGAGATGCACTCTGAGCAAATGCTAATATAAGCAGAGTAGGAAATAAACTCCAGATGTCATCCCTCCTCTCTCACCTGGTCTTTCCTGTCTCTCTCTGCTGCTAACTATAAAATACAGGCGGAAAAAAAACTGAAAAATGTGATTTAAAAAAAGAGTCCTTTCTCTCTCTGTTTTCTCCTGATTGCATTTCAGATATTTCAGATGAAGGTGATCACAAAATTGAGATCTCTCCTATTTCTCAGGAGCCGACTCTGACATGTTTCCCCTGGGCCCTGTTTTTTATGACCTGCCAGGAAGCATAGCTACTCTTAATTTAAAGGAACATTAGTTTTAAATGAGAATTTACTGTCCTTGGGCTGGAGAGTACAGGTTAACAGTTTGTCATTCACTTCACCAATTAATCAATCAATCAATCAATACAGGTGTAGCTGAACTGTACAGGAAGAAGAGTTCAGTTTAACCATCAAGTAAGATGAGATCCATGATGCAGTAAGATGAAGATCACTACTCTGGGAAAATGTAGGGGATGTATCTGGGATTGTCAGAGCCTATTTCTGCTCACAGAGTACATCTCCTCACATCATTGACACACACACACACACACACACACACACACACACACACACACACACACACACACACACACACACACACGCAGTCACCTGCCCTGGAGTAGGCTTTCCTTTACCCTCACACAAACACTACACACACACACACACACACACACAAGGACCCTGAAGTGCGGCTTTCCCCGTGACCCCATACACACACAAAGTAACATGTCAGCTCTGATTATCAGCACCGCTCTGCTTGCTTTAGGAGCTTCTATTTTAGATCTGCTTTCCTTTGCAAGTGAGCACAAGAATACAGGCCTCGCTTCCACTTGTCATTTCAATGTGATTTGTTGAGATCTGATCATAAAGATCTGATGCTATGAGAAAAGCACTGCTGTGTCTCCACACTTGGCCTGAAAATGTCCGTTGTATGCAGCTCCCATGGTCATTTTAATCTGTCTCCACATTGCCACCCCCCCCCCATCGCCTTCTCCCCCCACATCTCCTAATGCCCATTGGGACTGAATTACATCTACACTGTGTAGGATTCTGAATTCACCATGAAAGCCTGTCCAACCTTCACATTCGTGCTTGAGGAACTGTGATAACAACACTGCAAACAAAATTTGATTTTTTTTTCATGCCTCTGGACCTATCAGTTAATGATCTTATTCTGATCAGATGGAAAATGTTGAGCGGTAAGTGTCACCCAGGTTTGCAAAAGGAACTCGCCAAGTGTCTATAGCATTTTGCACTTAAAAAAGACTTCAACATTCATTACAGACTTTTGGTTTACAAGAGGCTCCCAAAGGACGTTGCCCTTTCTTCAGCAAGTAAAATAAACAGACATAAACAATAAACAATAATAAACAAATAAAAAGTGAGATTGGTACAGAAAGCACAAAAGAATGGGCACCTTCTTCATTAATGCAATGTCATGAGTGTGCTTGTTTGTTCAACTGCACATCAATCGCAGTAATGAGACCTGAGACCCAGCAGTAAGCCAGGAACAGAAAGAGAGAGAGAGAGAGAGAGAGAGACACAGAGAGACAGAGAGGGAGATAGTCTTACAGTATGTGGCAGCAGGAGTGTATAATCGGGAAAACAGTGACAAAAGCGCTTCGGTTCTCACCCGCGTGTCCCGTGTTCCTTCACAGATAGTGCTCTGGGACAGGTACATGTGACAGCAGAGAAACAGAGAGGGAGACAGAGAGCGACAGAGACAGACTGAGTCACAAAGGGAGAAAAAGAGGAAGACAAAGACTGACAGAGCAAGATGGATAGATACACAGACAGAGAAGCCGAAAGACAGAGCGAAGGGGTGAGCGCCGTGTGATTCATGGCGACTTTGACTGCCCGCGAAAGGTGTCGCTTCCCATCACAGTTCAGAATCAGCTTGTTGCAGCACACGGCAGGTAATACCTCTCTCTCTTTCGCTCCCTTTCTCTCTCTGCGTGGTGCAATACAAACAAAGTGACGCAGACACACACAGAAATAAAGAAGATTGAATTTAAGAGCGGTCCCGAAGCGAGAGAGAGCCCTGAGAGAGGGAGAGACCTGAAAAGCATTTAAAGATTTTGCAGCGCATCTCCCAGTGCTGCGTCTTCAAAAGGAAAGGCCATGACATATCTTAGTGAAGGTGAAACACAGCTTACAGAATGAGCAAGTGTGTAGCAGGCACTTTAAAAAGTCATGCACCGAGCCTTCAAACTTCATAATAAACTGTTTTAAAAGAGAATCCAAAAGAAGCACGACCCTCTTCCTTCCTTTACAGAAGCAGAGCTACTTTCAACACCAAGTTCAGAAAATACATACATTCAAAATACAATAACCATGTACCTTTGATTATCAGGGAAGACATATTTATATAATTTTGTGTCTTTATCCAAAGCCTACCCCTTGCAGTCTCATGCTCCTCCCATTGAGGCAGTACAGGCATACAGGCAGTTCTTCTTGATTGTTCTAGCAGGCTCTCCATCTAGGAATCAATTAACAATTAAGAATTGGAGCTGCTAGAAACAGAGATCACTAGAAAATCTCAAAGAAAGCTACACGTACACACACGTACAAGCACAACGATGCAAACGCATTCACACACACACACAAAGACTCAGCAAGAGTGTGAATCATCCTGCTGAACAAGTTTACAAAACCTCTTGTAATGCAGGGTGCAGGTTTTTAAAAGAAATGTCACACCATTTTGTCTCTCTTCGGCTGGGGAGTGCCGTTGTTAATAATACATAATGGCCTGGCAGACATTATCGCCTCAATCAATCAGAAGATGAAATCTGGCTTCATTATCAATGTTTCATTAATGTCGCTTGGAGCAAGGAAGAGACACGACCTGTTAACAGAGGTGGAGAGACTAGTCACACAGCTGCTCTAGTTTATTAATAACCCTACGTTTGGAGAATTTATGAAGTCGCACCTCTATGTTACTTAGTATTTAATCCTACTTTTTTTGAGTATGTTTCTAGATGCAAGACAATGGTCTTTCATACCCAAAACTTTAGGTTACATTCATACTGCATACTGTTCATTTTTTCAAATCCAATACAGATCACAGTGATATGTGGAATTAAATTGAACTTCGCTCAAACGCTCAAATCTGATTTTTTTCAAAGTTGCCCTGGTTATCAGTCAAGGTTATGCCATGAACTTGAGACGGTAGAACTTTACATGGGATAGACAGAACTGTTATAGTTTGTTCTTACCTGTATCCTGTATACTGTATACATCATCCGTATACATCATCTGTATACATATCCTGTATACACCAAAATCCAATAAATAAAGAGTCATCTTTGAGCATGTTCCATTTTAGCTAGCTTGAGTAGTGCTAGCGCTGGCACAATGACAGCAATCTGACATTTTTTGTGATAGTAAATCTGTCTGGATATGAAAAGTCACCCAAATAAAATAAAAGATATATTTGTGGATATATTTTTGGATACATTTTACCCAAGCAGAGGTCAAAGTGTCAATCCCGGAGAGTTGATATTCAAGAAGTTGATATTGAAGAACTCAAATGTGATTTACTCTCTTGTAAAATACTTTCTTGACTTATGTAAAATTAAGCTGCAATACATAGCAATATTCAAGTAAGATTTTTCTGTGCTTTCAGTATATTTCAGTGGTATCCACCCGCCTGCTGCCTGTGAAAACGTGGTCTCAAAAGGTTCCAACTCTGTCAGTGTTGTATTGATTTGGGGGAAAAGTGACCCGCTGGGGTTTCAGCTGTGCCATGGGACCGAGAGAGAGGGAGATGCACCGGACACCACTGACCCCTCCACACCTCACCATCCATCACCCTGTCACACAACTCTGTGTGTGTGCGCATCTAGGTATGTTTGTGTGTGCATGAGTGTATTCATGTTATCAGGAATCCATATCAAAAAGCAGCGTACACCCGTACAGACTAATGGCAATGATTGCATGTGAAAAAGGAGAAAGTCGCACACTCTTCTCTCTTCTCTCCATTTGCTGTGATATTTATTAACCAGCGCTGTTTCGGTTTGCTTTCATCAGGGTGTGAAACACAAATGCCATGCACTTCCTTTGGTTGCCTGGAATAGGCAAGAAACAGCTGCTAGACCTGTTCATAGACATGTACATCAATCTGAACATACATATTTTCATCAATAATTCATACTAATACACCTAAGACCAAACAGACAACATTGTATATACATATATACAAGACATATCTCATGCATAGCATTAAGGCACTTGCAATGAACACAGGAAACATTAGGTCTCAAATCAAACTCAACATCCACGAGGACTTAAATATAAAATCCAAAATGTCTTCTAAACGTCTTCTCAATGTCCCCTCCTCTTTTTGGAGTGTTACCTGTTTAATGCCGAGGATAGTTGATGGTGACACAGTTTAAAGTGCTCTGCTCCAGGATGGGAATGATTATGGCATCAAATAGTGCTTTTATGTTCAACAGTCCTTTGTTTAAGCTCCTTTTCCAATGTACGCCTTTCCACAGGGACAGGCGAGCATATAAATATAATATAATGACACCTTTAGAGTTATGGCCATGTTTGAAAACCAATTTAGGTGTAGAGATGTTTTATTCATTCATCGTTTTGGAGAATATGCCAATGCTTTTGAATGAGGTTTTTTTTGCCTTTTCTGAACCTTAACTGTACTAGTGAAGAGAAAAGGCTCAGTGATAGTATTTTCCTTTTCCTGAAAGTAACTCCGGGTTTTTGTAGTTTTTGTTTTTTTTAACACACATCTCTTTGTATTCTTGAGCCCTAAATTCGTTTTGAGTTGCACTACGACGGCGTTTGAAATCTAACTCATTTTGGTAGATATAGTCATGAAAAACTGGCTGTATAGGGAAGGCTGAGGAAGAGGATGGCAACTTCCCACTGTCAGTGAAGTATTGCAGTCTGTAGATTTAAGGTTAAGGTCAGTATAGAGACCAAGCTCACCCTTGATCACCCATGGTAAATCTGATTCCACTGCGAATGAGAGATGGTCAATGTTCCATGTTATCTTGGGTTTGTATCAGGATTCATGTTGCTGCCCATACTACTGCCACAAATCTGGAGCTAATACTGATTACTGGAGGTAATACTGAATACTGACTTCATGCAGGATCTAAGTGTACAGGGCTGCAATATTAAAAGTTACCAGTAGAATATCATCCATAACCGATGGAAAAATACAGAGAAGAAGGAAGAGTCTCCACTATTGGTCTGAGAAAGAAGTCTCCATATTCTGTCAAAGCAGATGTCAGAGTGTCAATCCTGGAGACTACGGGTTGTCCTGGAATGTGCTGTAATACTTGTATGAATTTTACACTTATGAATAAGTGTATAGAAAAGTTGATATTCAAGAACTCAAATGTGATTTCTGCATGTTCTAGGAGGCCATTTAAAAGCAAATACAGCTGTAGGTTCATGCTTCATTTCATTAAGTCACAGGCAACTTCAGAAAGTTGCCTGTGACATTCATTCAGGTAATCAGATGTATTTAAAGCCCAATCGCAGTGGATGCCATAAATGTCATCGTTTGATGCTCCTAATTGGACGCTTCTATGGCAACACTGTGGGCAGATTTGAAGATTCAGCAGCACTGGTAGCTGCATTTCTACACAATAGGCAACACATTTTCTCTTCCATGGCCTGTTCCACAGTCTGGAATATCAGCTAGCTGATACAGGACTCATATTTAGTACATACAGATGAGTATTCTACTAGCTAAATTAATTGCTTCACTTGCAGTCGGACATTACAGAGTTTTTTTTTTTTGCTTATCCATGTCTTTGCTGCATGTAGCCTACTTTTTGATGAGAACAGATAAAATGCATTATTGATGTTGGTTTGCCTCAAAATAGCCCAATGGTCACTGCAGTTCCAGAAACCTCTGTTGATGCTCCAAAATTAAACCAAGCACAGAGCAGATGCATCAAGGTGGTTTCACACAACATAACTAACAAGCCAGTTTTATTGCACTTTGGGCTTCTGGAGACAATTCATGTCAGGCCAAAAGAAATATAAAATAGATAGAGAGTCTTCAAGTTCTAGTTCTAGTTCACGTTTCTACCATGTTTTCCCCTGTTTATTTAATTGCTTAGGCCTCTTCTGTGTGTGTAATCTATATTTGTAAGCTGCATGATGGATGTTAACACACATTATTGAAGCCTACAAATAATGTATACTAGGCATGCCTAAATATATTACCCACTGCACTCAAGTACAAAGAGAGAGAAAGTGTGTGTGAGAGAGAGTAAACGATCGAGAGAGAGAATGGGAGAGGGGGAGGAGGAGACCACCAATCTGTCTAAGGCTGAGCAACAATTCCTTTTACAGCCTAATTATCCTCTCTCCTCCTTTCTCTCACTCCCTCTCTCTTTCTCTCATTTAGCTTTCAGTAACCTTCAAGCTGTTTCTGCACTGATGACTGACCTCCTAGAAACATTGCCATCAAGCAGGCATGCCACACACACACACACACACACACACACACACACACACACACACACATAGATCATCACAGATCATCCTGACTCAGGAGTTTTGATTTGTTCTGAAACCACAAGGTAGCACCTGTCATTAAAGTCCCAAACACAGAAGATAAATGCATCTGATAGTACCAAGACAGGGTACCAAGCTGTATATAAAGAGTAAACACACTCAAGAGGCAGTGAAATCTTCTTCCTACATCTTTAGCCTTATTTAAACCTGGCATCAAAATCCCATAGCAAATAGAAGCTGTGTTAAGATTCCGTCAGGATACGGCTGAGCCACATATAAACATAATAAACAGTTATAAATACAGCGGCGAGAGATGAGAATCACATTTTTGAGTTTACAAACCCTATTTAGTCTATCTACAAGTCTTATGTTGAAATGCCCTAATGCCGAATCTAAATACAATTTCTGTTGTATCTACAGTGAAATTTGAATGTCAGGTGTATGACACCACTCTGCTGTGTGTGTGAATCAGATTATATTTGAATAGATTAGACAGAATTAGATACAATTAAAAGTATGAAACTGTAATGATCTCCATGGGGAAATGGCATCATTGCAGCTGCAAAGTCAAATAGAGTAGTGTGTGTGTGTGTGTGTGTGTGTGTGTGTGTGTGTGTGTGTGTGTGTGTGTGTGTGTGTGTGTGTGTGTGTGTGTGTGTGTGTGTGTGTGTGTGTGTGTGTGTGTGTGTATGTGCATATGTACATGCATACGTACATGCTATGTATACGTACATCAAGATGAGTCACACCTGACTCAGGTTTAGTGGCTAATCATATGTGTGACAACTAATATGCATTGTGTGTCAACAAACAAACGGTAAGCCCTGCCTTTCCACTGCCACGTCAGATGGATAACGAAAGGAAGAGTGTGTGTGTAAATGAGTGTTCACGTGACAACACCCTGGGGCTGTTTGCATAGCAAGTTCCCCAAGGCAGTGTGTGCTGGCCTTGTGAGCGGCCTAAGCAAACACATACAGGGACACACGCGCACACACACACACACACACACACACACACACACACACACACACACACACACACACACACTGGGGCTGCTTGTCTTCTCCATATAGTCACGGCACGGCTGAGGTCAACATGACAGTGGGAATGCATGGTCATTACAATAGAATAGAATAGAACAGAATAGAATAGAATAGAATAGAATAGAATAGATAGAATAGAGTAGAATAGAATAGAATAGAACACTTGATTGATCATAGTGTTCTATTGTCTATTGGTTGAAGTTATGTAGCTCAGTAAGTAGAGCAATAGCAAGGCATTAACACTGCCAGGTTTAGGGGTTGGATTCCCACTGGGACCACCCAAAGTAAGAGTATATGCACTCATGGTACTTAAAGGTGCTTTGTATGAAAGCATCTACCAAATGGGACATGCCACTGAGTAGCTAGGATACACAGTATATTTGAAACGATAAGACGGTTGGACGTCCAAGCCACACCCCTGTAAAATATCAACCATTAGGCTAAACAATAATCAACCAATTATCACTCAAACTAAATTACTGGGGAACATGTAAACACAGTCATCATCATTAGCATCATCATCAGCTCTTATCATCACAACGCAGACACATTGCACGCACTCAGGCACATTCCCACATACACCCAGGATGACAAGTAGAAATGGTGGCAGAATCGTGTGTGTGATGAGGAGGGATTCGACAGGCAGAGCTGCCTGCTGAGCCTCCAGAAAGCCAGAGAGGTTGAGGTTGGAGAGGGTGGGAGGACACACAGTTTACCATGACAAATACAGCTATAACATCTACCCGGCACTTGGCCTGAAGCAGCAACGTGGCCTGGGAAAACGCCCTGAGCAGCAACAGCAGCAATGGAGCAGATAGGGCAACAGTGCCCTCTGGAGGAGAGGAAGGGAGGTGTTTGTCGAGTTAAACTGAGACCAGATTTAAACCATTGGGATTTGATGGATTGGTGGATGGATGGTATTAGTCCCTTCACTTGTTGTTCAGCCTTTACAGCAGTCAAGTCAGCACTTCATCACAAAGTGCACAAAAACATACAGTAACAATTTAAACAAAATAAATATATGACATATATATTAATAAGGAAAAAATCTGTGTATGCATAAGAGTGCATACATCCACGTTTGTTTGCTTGTGTGTGTGTGCATGTGCGCGTGCGGCCAAGACAGCGGTCAGTGGCGACACCGGGCCATTTCCGCAGGACTAAAAGGATAACAGACAAGCCTTCAGGAGCTCAGAAACCCATCCAGCAAGGGAGGCAAGGGGGACAAGGATACGGCTGGTTAAGGGACATTGTAAGCTATACTAAAAATGGGTGTTGAGTCTGCACTTAAATACTGAGACAGTGTTTGCATTCCTGACATGAGCAAGCACTCATAGATGATGAAACCTTAGTTGTCTTAATCTGAATAAGGTACAAAATACACATTTGAGTTGGGACATTTGAGTTCCACTGAGTACAATTTGAGTTCTTGTGAGATAATGTTCTAGCGATGCCAGTCGACGGAGACACGGCTAATTTTGTGATATGCTCACAAAAATACAAAATAGATGTTTAGATTTGGTTGGTGATCCTGATCATCAGTGAACCAAATGGATTTGGATGGGAATCTACAAGCAGGGGTCACCTGAGTAGGGGTGTTATTGTTCTTTCTTTTTTTTCCCCTTAGCTTCACCTCTTCTATATTTATATATATATATATATATATTCTATACCTCACATAACACTTTGCCTTTCCAGGATTGGTAATTCTAACGAAGGCTGGTTCTCCTCATCAGGTTGAATTGGTCTCCTCCTCCATCATCGTGGTTCATTAGAGGCCATTTCTTACCATCCCCAGCTCTCTTGATTTTAATGATCCACTCTGCCTACACTGCTCCCATAAAAGCATATCAGCGAGCCTATCTGCCCCCGTTCTATCTATTCAACACAACCTGTGACACCATTTACATTTTACTTTTGAACTGTTACCCAGAGCGACTTGCAGTGTGTGAGCAGGAAGCGCAAAGTGTCCATGAGAACACATGCCTGTTGATGGATGAACGGATGGGACCATTCACTTAAACGCTTGTCACTCTAACCACTATGCCTCCCTGTCGTCCAATCTTTATTGAAATGTTCAGAGCTTTGAAACGTATTGAGGATTCAAATCTAAAGCTAAATTCAAAGTGAAACAAAAGGAATGATGAAAGGAACTATGAAACGTTTAATGCAACTGAAATTGCCGTTCAAATGCTGCTTTGTTACAAGGATCAACAGTGAACCTCCAACAAGTACTGTACACACAATCAATGCATACATATCTATGTGTCATCACCATTATTTAGCTCATTGGTTGTGCAGTGTAATGTTGCTTCATGCGGCGTTTCCTCTGTATACTTCCAGCAATAAAGTGCCAATGCAGCAAGGATACCACCACCACTACGTAAGTAAACATAAAATTAAAATTAAAATAGAACACTCTAATATGGCCAGTGGTTAGCGAGACCGTCCTTCAACTAGACAAAACAGGTTCAAGCCTGTGTGACAGGAAGCATCCACCTTGCTGAAGTGTGCAAATAGACAAGACATTGAATCCCATCCAGCTTCAGGGCTGCTGTTCTGTAGCCAACCCTGCAATTTGATCTCCCTGGAAAGGGAGCGATAAGATATTCCCTAAGGGCATCAACAGTACCACATTATAAATCATTATAAAACATAAAGAAATGTAGTCCATGATATGTGGAATTAGTCAATTTATTATAATATGGTTTCCTAAGATTAAACACACTATTTAAATTCACCATTATTTTTACCACTGTAACTTGAACTACATCCATAACTGGGACCAAAACAGGGACGGAATAACCCCAAAGTAGCAGTGCTGTATAAAATGACAGACATGAATCTATGGTGTGACCAGTTCCTCAGTAAGCCTACAGCCTGGTCACTAAGCCTCTCATTCTGTGGTCCTGTATATCTCTGATTCTGTGATGGCACTGAATGGCACTGAAACCACCAAGGGTGAAGGTTGATTCCTACTGTGAAAAATGAAATGGCATTTTTCATCGTCTTTCAAATTTTTTCCTTATACAACTTTCCCAAATATTATTTGGATGTTTTAGAGTGGTTGCATTATCCCGTGACAACCTTAGGTGGCACTACTACACTGCTTATGTTTCCTTTAACCCTTCTTTACTCAGGGAAGGTTTTGCTATAACCTGATGAAAAATCAAAAGTGTGCATTGGGTTCCTAGAAACATTAACTCCAAGAAATCTGCAGGCATCCCTACTATAACACCGATGCTTTGATACGAACAATGGAACCGTTTTGGTCATAGAGTTCAATATTTTTACAGACATGTTAATAATGTGCACATACTGTACATGAATCAATCCTGTGCAAGGGCAGAGGAGTAAATGAGAAACACCGACTATCCTCCTCGTACTGCAGGCTTACAGTCAGATTTAAATTCTAATCCCACACGCTGACATTTGCTCAGGAAATGAATCATGCATGCAGAGAGCCATGCATATTCACAAGACCACCAGGAGTCCGTTCCCTTAGAGTCCTCACCATGCAGACAGATGCAGACCTGCCATACAACACACACACACACACAAGTAATTTATGTTTCTCACGTTTCATCCTGGCAGGCTATATATCGTTTGGCTGTATGGTGAAGACGTTTTAGACATATAAATGATGATAATATAAATGAATATTCCCCTACGACAGAATGCTCTCTTCAGTTTTCATCATTCTACTACATTCTACTATTGATGTGTTTTAATCACTTCAGCTCTATGTTTCAAAGCTAGCATTCTGCTATTTCCACTATTTCTTTACTATTATTATTATCATCGTCATCATAATTGTTCCTATGTTCCATAACTCTCCGAAACTTCTACATACTTTCAGCTAGAGACCCTGTTCCAGCTTTAAGATTTTCAAGTACTTTAAGAGATGTGTGGATGTCTCCAACTTTAACATTTACATTTTTCTTCTTCTATTATTATTTGTTATTCTTTCATTTATTCTTCTATTATTCCCATGAAAATAATGTTGTGAGTGAATAGTGACATCTTGTGGTCGAAATGTTACTTTTTAACTTTTCCAGCTGAAACAAGCACACTTCCAGATGCTTTTGGCCCACACACTTTGTCTAGGAAAGGATTTTTCTAATTGCACTCACTGAGAGTGAGTTTGACACCCCTGCACTGACCCAACCCCACTTAACAAGTAAAATCTGGCTCGTGCTAGTTACATGCTTGCCAGCTGTGAGCACCCTGGCAAATAATGTAATAAAATCAAGTCACCAATAGTTGCTCATGACTACAACTTAACTAAAGTTACTGCTAACTTACACTGAGCACTGAACTTCCATTGTAATGTTACATCCTCAACATAGGATTTAGCCCACTTACCACTAAGAAGTTCAACACACAATATGCCAAAATGACATCCAACAAACCTTATAGTTTATATAAACAAACTTTGAAAGTATCATCATTTTCATATTCAGTAGAAGTATAAGCTTCTGACCACTGACAATTTTGTTTTTCTAGCAAATACCTGTTTATTGTATAAAACAATCCATACCTTTGCCCCCACACAACTGAAAGAATTTGTATCACTATGTACTGACAACAATAGACAAACAAGGGCATCAGAGGTGATCGTGCAGCCCAACACCGACCTTCAGCAATTTGGCCGATACGAATTTTCTGTTGAAGCTATAGACTCTTGAAAGAATACAACAATACCCAGCAACATAACACAATCCTCTACTTTCACTAGCTCCAGATCACAGCTCAAATCATGGTTAAAAGCAAATCAGTCAGGTGAACACAGACCCATTATTGTTGTATTTTTTGCTGTATGTTTTTTTTTGTGTATTTTTTTGGTAATGTATGAATTGTTTTTTAATCTTAGTATTGTAGTGTGTGTGGGTGCGTGGGTGTGTGCGCGCGCCGTTTTTTTTTTTGTATGTACAGCACTGTTTTTAATGTGATCGACGCATGAAAATCGTAGATCTGCCTCTGCCTCTGTCCACTGTCCTGTCAAATAAATAACTTAAATTAAATTGAAAAATAATAATGTTGGAAAATGGCACCACTTACCTTATCAGGAAACCAGGGAACTTGAAATAAATCTTCATTCTAGCTAGCGAAACACTTCCACGAGCTATTTGAATTGTAGAGAAAAGTGAAAAGGAAAAACCTTCCATTTCAACTACGCTGAAAACAGCTGCAGCAGGAGCATGAACTTACCTATGAAGGTATTTCAGACATGCGCAATTCAAGTTCAACAAGGACCTAATGAGTCTCCTAGACATCAGCACATTGTGGCAACCATACAAAAGATGGAGAACAGAGAACAGTAAGTAAATGAGCTTTCAACAAGAAAATCCATTGAATGTTAACCAACATGTTGGGGTGCAAATACACATTGTTTTAGTCGAATTTAGTCGAAGTTAGTTTACTTGATGCGCTATTGAGTTAGCATACTGCTGAAAATGTTTAAAAACACATGGAAAACTAGCAAATATCTAAAAGGATCACTGGGAAACAAAAAGTCGATGGAGTATTACTTCTCGTGTTGTTGTTACGTTGTACTCACTTTTACTTTTTTACTGACTTATACTTTTTTACTTTTACTTTTGTATGACTTCTTTATGGTGCTAGATAACTACTTGTCTTCAAGTAGATATTTCAACACACTGTATATATAGTCTTTATGTAGAAGACCTTCATATTAAAATATAGTACACTATCTGGTCGTTCAAAATACTGAAACTCACAACGGAATTATTTATTTCCTTCTTCTTTTCTTTCATTATGAGCAAAATAATAGAATTACTGGACACACAACAATAGAAAATATTCCCTTGTCACTACTAATCCTTGCAACAACAACAAAAAAAACATTTCAACTGCAAATTTAATTTCTGTTTTTTTAAGAGTTTTATGGTCACTTTAATGATTAATTTCCTTTCATAATGTCTATTTAACAAAACAAGCTGTGGTGTATCTGCAGTATTCACGCTGGGACGTGCTGTTAATGCAGTTTAAAGTTCAGCCACTAGGCAGCACTGTAAGTCCATACTTGAATCAACTAGCAAGGTAAGAGGCAGACAAGTACTCTTAAATTGAAAATCCCTGTATTACCAAGGACCCATTTGGTCGATGCAGCATTGAGGTGCGAAAATATGTTTCACTTCATATAATTATATAGTGTTCCTTTTTTTAACCTTTATTCATCCAGAGAGTGGATTTGCTAGGGAAAGATGCTTATTTTCAGCACCCTACTACTTCACAAGTGTCCTCAGGGTCATAATCAGGTTTTTAGGGTGTACAAATTCATAGAAACATGTCCACATTGCAAATCAGTAGAGAACATGGATAATAAAACCACACATGAAAGGGGCTTGCCAGCTGCATGCACAAATACAATCTTGTGGAAGGAACTAAAGACAGAAAAAGGAAGAAAAGGGGGAGAGGCGTTTACCGACATGTGACCTGTCACACAATTGGAATAATCATGAAGAAATTTTCCATATAAAATGTTATATGTTATATATGTTATTCTTTTCAATGATAAGCCCACTTCTGCGACCTTTAGGCTGCGAACATCCCCATATTGCTAATAGGGACAGTGTTGTGCTTTTTGTGTATGACGGAAAATACTGTTTAACTACAAGTTGTCGGCAGGCCACCACAAAAGGCAAAGAAGGCCTTCAACTTTGATCCCTGTGTTCTCAGGTCCGTAGATACATTAATGGATCTGTTTTCAACACATGCATGTGTCTAGTTTATAACATACGCTGTGTTGAAAAGTAACACAAACGTGACGTCACAAACTCGAAACATGTATGTGCTGAAAATAACATCATTTTTATAGTTGAATAACGTAGACACACAGAAAAAGATTAAGAAAGAGAAAGAGAGAGAGAATGGGAGGGAGAGAGGAAACACTTTGTTTACTTTCCTAGATCAGACAGCCATATAGTCATCTACTTGGTTCCTAATTGCTGAGTAATCGTCTGATTCTAACCATTTGCTGCTCGCAATCTGTGTTAGCAAGCAAATACTTTAATCAGGTTTATATCAAACAGTAGCCTGTAAAAACATGACATTTACAACAGAGCGCTATAAAGCTGTGTAAGCTAATCAATAAGCGCACGTACGCACATACACACACATACACACACACACGCAAACAAGCACAATGCATGATTTAATGTCAGCTTCTCTGCATGGAGCCGAGCCAGGCACCAATACAATACACCCACTTACTCCTCTATCTCTCTCTGTCTCTCTCGCTCGGCCTCTCTCTCGCTCACTTTCTTTCTTCTCTTTCCCTCTCTCTATCCCAGTCTCTCTCTCTTTCACTTGATGTGAGAGCTAAACGTGTGCGAATGAGGTCCAAATGACTTACTTTATGTTTATGATTATAGTTCATCAAACTTGCTTCACTTGGCTTTAAAAAAAAAAGATTGATTGAGTGACTTAATTACAATTGTGAAACAGCATTTTTTCTTTAAGATTTTGGACGTACAGAAATAGTGAATATGACTCCTGCCAGTAATGAAATCAGGGTGAGAAATGACCACAAGTCACCAGCCAATGCTGGTAAATTCTAGCTGTTTCTGGCACATTCATCTGCTCTTCCAGCCACTTTGGCAGGTACCCAAGCAATTCATATTATAAAATTATGAAAATGTAGTTGGCTTGTAAAGTAGTGCAGGCAGATAGTGGATTTTGCACTTTACCAGCAAATGTGACTGTAGAAAAATGTATTTTTCTCTTGACCAATATTCAGTAGTTTCCTGCACTGCACAAGGTGTTGCACACTAACTGCTTCATTCATACAATCATACAAATTGGACCAGTTGGGGGTTGGATGCCTTGCTGAAGGGCATCTCGATGATAGTTGTTGAGGGAGGGTTAGGGTTAGGGTTAGTTAGTGTTTCTCACTCACATTCCCCACCCAGTTTCAACCAGCCATTTCTGTGATTTGTGACTTTTCACCCCCCCTTCCTCCAACCGTTACATTATTCTCACCCACATTTTGTGCTAAATGGCCTTTGGCTGGGTTGTTTTGTTGGTTGTAGTCTTGTACCAGATTAGCACACTGCAGATCTATTCTATCATACTATTGATTTGTATGGGTTTGAGGCTCCCTTGATTATCAATCAGTCATGTGTTTCAGCTGTCTCTTTGGCAAACAGCAGCTCCTTTCACGCTCGTTAACTTTCCCTTCTAGTTATTGGAAGTGCAAACATACTGTAGTGTGCATATTCTGTTTGAGCACCATCATAAAATCATACACTCAGGCCTCTGCACTGATAGCTCAATCTATCAGTAAAAAACTCACATTGGTTCTGTGGGCCAAAATCAATGCTTTATGGCGTTAAACCATTTTTGAGTAATTGTTTTTCTTACTTTAGTTATATATTTGAACATCCAGTGAATACATGGGTAAAAGTGTACACCACAACATCTTATTCTTTGCACTTTTGTTGTACCACTATTTCTTAACCACCATATACTTTATTTTTTACTTACTGTATTTATTACTTTCCTTATACACTTCACAATGCTTATTTTCTAGCATGAAAATATTTGATTCTCCTTTATTGTGTCCAGATACCATTCTTCTGATCTGTCAACATGCAACACAGCTAACATACTATTGCTGTTGAAGCAGTTTATGTGCACACCCTTGAAAAGGATGTCATTTTTGACAATGCATCAACAATCAATGCGTGCAGTATGGAACTGCACACATATTGTGATACTTTTCAAGACGTGTCAAAAAGTTATCAGAGACAAGTTGTGTTGAAGTTCACCTCAAACTGCATGCATTTATATGTTACATATGCATTTACGTTTTAGGCATTCAGTTAGTGTTCTCATCCAGAACAACATACAATGAGTGCAACAACAGAATAAGCACAAATTCCTACAGTAGATCAACATAACAAATGGTCAGTAAACATAATTCAAAGGGTGTCATTGTGTTCAAAATGACATCTGCTTTAAGACTGAGCTTTGCCAGTGTGCAGTGTGTTAGAGAGACCATCTCATAATCGAATGGACACTGATTTGATCCCTGCAACAACCAACATGTCTTTTAAGCATGACACTTAACCCACACCTGCTTAGTCGTTGTAAGCCGCTCTGAATAAGAGCATCAGTTTAAGGCCCAAAATGTAAAATGTAAGTTTGTGTGCCTGACTCCGTGTGTGTGCAGTGTGTCAGAGTTTGGAAAAAGACAACTTTTGCTCTAGTTTCACTTTCTTTGCAAAGCCGTGTCTCTTCAATCTTGGCATTTTGTTTGGCTAAGACTCTGAATAGAGAAGAGTAAAAATCCTCTGACATCAGCCCCTATTGTAGATACATCTCCCATTGTTAAAAAAAAAAAAAAAAAAAAAAAAAAAACAGCCTCCCAGTGTAAATGCTGCAATTTGCCTCTCAGCTGGTAGAGGCAGCTTTGACAACAGCTAAACAGCTCTGAGGCACAAAAACAATCAATACAGATTCTCTGCTCCATCCCGAGCCCACCTGCTCTCTGCTCTGAGTCCCACACAGGGAGGCAACCCCCACCACTACCACAACCGCCATACACACACACACACGCACACACACACACACACACACACACACACACACACACATACACACATAGCCTACCTCTGTCACATACTGGGGTTTTTAAACATTCCCAACATGGCTCTCTAATGGAGAGCGCAGATAAGACATCTCCCCTGGTGAAAACTCATTATTTTTCACCTTGTCTATTGTAAAACCCTTTTGATTTATTTACTTCCATATTCACACGGCTTTTGTCTGCGTCATTCAACATGCAAACATGGGTGCTGCCCCTCTTTCCTAGCCTGCTGTCCCAGAAATCTCCTGTCATTTGGTGTGTGTTTGACACCCACTTCCAGGTTGGTAATGCAGCTTACCGTCGTCCAACCAGACACTAGACGCCACACAAAGATTCCCTCCCTCACACATTGGCTGTACACTTTGACTCCTCTTTTTCATATTGTTATGTTGTTGATGCACCCATGTTCATACTCAAGGTCCATTTGATGCATGTGTCAGGCGTGAGGTGGAGGTTTAACTGATTACATCAAACTCCAGTGTGGTAAAAGAGCACAAAGGTGTCAATCTGGGCCCTGTGATGGGAGATCAGTGGAACAGTAATGCAATGGTAGTGAGTTATTAAATGAATAAAGAGGCAGAGCTGCTGAAGAGTATTGATTTTTCACAGCTCCCCGAGGCTCCGAGGGCTTTCAAGGCAGGGGAAGGACACACACACATAGGCGTGGACACACATGTACGCACACACATGTACACACACACATACAGAGAGGGAGAGAAAGGTTTAAGAGTGAAAGGATAATGGCCCCAGCAGTTGCAGTCTCACTTAAAACACAGTTTGGGCTCTCAAGGTTTCCCACCGGGCACCGATCGCCTGATAA
Source organism: Hoplostethus mediterraneus (assembly GCA_034670385.1). Classification (NCBI taxonomy): domain Eukaryota; kingdom Metazoa; phylum Chordata; class Actinopteri; order Trachichthyiformes; family Trachichthyidae; genus Hoplostethus; species Hoplostethus mediterraneus. Next base: position 12,881,263 of record JAXDDW010000004.1, read on the forward strand.
AAGGACTCATTCGGAACCATCTGGGTTTTGTTCTCTTTGGCTCGCCCCAGCTATAATGCACTCAACGTTTCGCACAATGTTAGGCAACCTCGCACATGCTTTAGTACACGCAGAAAAGCAATATCTGTGTTTGTAGCAGCTTCCCTCACCACCTGGGGCCTGGAGGAGAAAAAAAATCAGTTAAAGCACCTCTTAATCATAAAAAGATGAAGTGTAACAGGTTTAACAAAAGCTCTGATATGATGAATGGTCTTATCTGATTAAGCTGAGCGATTTGCCCCGAAGGTGAATGGATACCAACAGGATCCACCATCAGGGAGAGTATTGAAAAACTATTGTTTACCTTTTAATTCTCAAAGTACACATCATTACGTGAGTATTATCTTGATTGAAGCACAAATCAATGAGTTACCTAATCCCCTTCGTAATAAGGCGCGAGTATGCAAGGCCAGGCCTTAACTGTCTGAAGTTAGGGAGGTGGAGCACTGATGCGCTCTTCCAGTCATTTTGTTCGACCACTTCGGAAATACACAAACCGTTGCTTCTTTGTGTGTCATTTTGATGAATGTCTAGGGCATTTTCACAGAGTGCAAATGTGAGGAAGCTGAGATCCATCTTGATTTCAGGAGTCCATCGGAGAGAAAGGGGAGGGCCAATGTCCATCTGTTAGCCTGACGTGACACTGAGCCTGCACAATAGGGAAGAAAGACCACTGACCTCATACTGAGTGTGTGTGAGTGTGAGTAGGTGAGTGATTGAGTGTAATTTGTATATAGTAGCCAATGGTACTTAAATCCCTCTCTTACCCTGTTTTTTGTTCCATACAATGGCAGACAAGAATACACACACGCTTACACATTCTTGTTAACAATCCCCACTTCAGTACCCAAGGACATTCACAATAATCCAGCTTTCATAATGAGTCCTAAAGAGCCTCCTGAGCACAGGGACACAAAAAACATGGCGGCAATCGCTTGCTGTCCTGTCTCTATTAGATGTTGGAGCTCTGAAAAAAATAATTGAAAAAAACCTGTTCTCAATAATGGCCCTAATGCACTCTTCTTTCTTTGCTAACCATGGCAGATGTACATAAGTCTCTCAACTCCCATGTCTTTGTATTTTTTAATGATATATGAATGATATATGAAGCATGGGGATAAAATGCTGTTCAATCCCCATTAGAAAGAGAATTCCCATTCCCCCCCCGCCTTGAAGCACTTAGTTTTTTTTCTGGAAATGGGAACTTTACTGGCTAAATAATTGCTTTTGCTTTTTTCTTTGTTAAATGCATTTTGTGTGTGTTTAGGGCTGACAGGGGGCCCTTTTGTTTGATTCTGACGAAGCTGTAATGGAGTGTCATTTGGCTGAAATGTGAGCAGAGGACTGAGCAGTTAGACATGGCTCTGTGTCAAATTGTACAGTTATATGATGAGTCTACTAAAGTTGAACAAGTGACTACTAGTCTACGTCTACACGCAAAAGGACAGCGTATAGTCAAGACCTGACCAAGTCAAGATTGCCAAGGCTTGGCATTGTTGTATGTGGTGTGTATGGCTGGTTTGTTAAAACTATTTTATATACCAGCTGTGCTGTGCGGTGAACAGAAAATACCACCATATATGCTTCACAGCCGACAAACAGAAAATAACAACTGACAAAGTTATACATGGTTGTCTTCATTTGTTTTAAAGTGCATTTCAGATGCAGTTCACAATACTGTGGAGTGGAAGTGGAATGCATTCAGCTAGACTGACGCAAATTAGGGCAGGTAGAATGATGGACATGGTCCAGGAACAGACAGGCTGAACAAACAAACAAACAAACAAACAGGGAGACAAATAGACAGCAGCCAGGACAGACAAAAATCCCACTTGCATTCAGTTGCGCTGGCTGAGCACATTCCCACCATTCAGGCAGCAGGGAAATCAATAGTTCTCTTCACCACAGACAGATTAATTTTTCAAGGGTGGATCTCTACTATTGAAAGATTCTACATTATATTTTTTGGGGGGAAGAATGGTCCGCTAAACCTTGAATGATGATTACTACTCGTCTGCACATCTTTCCATTTCAGCAGAACATAGCCACTACTGAGATTTAAACTCAGATTTAAACTCATTTTTCACACTAGGCTTTGAACTCTCAATCAAGATACACTGGGTTTTACAGTATGTAGAGACACATCTAAACCATTAGATCCCCTAACCTGTCACAAATTAACAGAACACATCAGCAGGGAACAAACCAAAACATGTATTAGGTATTCATTTTCCTCAGTCACACTAAGGCATTTGTCTACCATAAAACGCTCCAAACCATATTCAAACAATATATAAATGCACCCAAAATAGACGATTTACCAAAACCACTCTACTGTGCCTGGTGAGGAGCTTATGGAAAATCAGATTCCAATCTGTCTTGGGTGTATTTACAAATGTGTTTTTGCGTCTTATCTGTAGAGTAATTTGACACATTTTCTATTCGCAAAGAGATTTACAGCTGGAAGAGAGTCTCAGTCAGTTAAAAGGTTAACTGCCCTTAGAAAAAGTGGCTCACTTTTTCTAATATCTACAAAGGTTCAACAAGCCGGGAGAGAAAAAACGTCTCTCTATCTGTAGTACAACTGAATTCTCAGCCTGATTTTTCATGCTTACAAGTCTTCAATATGAGTATAGAAGCTTATCAAGGTATTATTAATCTTGGCAATTTAAAACACTCACTATTTCCTACACAGTTTAATTAACTGTTTGTTCCTTTGCATGTGCCTCTGAGACAAATCCATGCATCCACTTCTCCAGGGGGGTCAGAGGGAAGCCAACAGCAGCACGACTGGAACAGGTAGGGGCTTATGACTATTTCATAACTGTATGACTGTTATTAATCCTAAAATAATTCAATTAATTTTGGATGTATGTAAAATGTATATTTGTCAACACTGGTTTCAAGATTCAAGATTCAAGAACTTTATTTGTCACATATACACACGGGGTGTGCAGTGAAATGAAAAAGTGGCAGTGCTCAACAGAAATGTGCAAAGGGCAACAAGTTCACTATTTACAATAAAAAACACAATATATACAGTATTACAGTATAAGAGCTCTATATAAAACATAACAATCTTTACAGTAAGAGCACTTACTAGATAGAATAGAAATATGATAAATTGTATGTATGTATATAATATGGTTGGTTTAACAGTACAACAAAGCCTCAAGACACACTCGATACACCACGACACCCCAGTGGGCCTCACCCCGCACCTTGGAAACCTTCAGATTTCATCATAGCCTGGAATCTCAAGGTTGTCGGGCGAGACTCCTCAGTCTCGACTGAGCTGGTAGCTTTGGCCAGCATGCGTTCCTTTGTGTACATACAGTAATTACAGATGACGGAGCGAGTTGTATCCACAGGTGCTGTATATCTAACAACACAGAGGAATTAATGCAGTTACCGTGAGCTGCTGTAGCACTGTCTCCTGCTGAGAGTGTAACCCAACAGGCCTTTAATGCAGAGTAGAGCTGTGAGGAGCGCCAGCCCACGGTGATCTGATTCAATCCTCCCCTCCTGCCTGTTTTAACACAGGATCCTTTAATGCAGCCTTAACAACATTTGGGGAGTATTTTTAAACAAAATGAAATTGCCGAGGCGCCACCTCCGTCTGCCCTAGTGCTGCGTGGGATACAGTTCCCCCTGTTGAGTGTGCTCAGAGAGGCTGCAGGAATTTAAACTGCTACTAATGAAGACGGGGAGAGTGCTGCTCCTCCACTATAGAATTACATTGTCATACAGCACTATAATGCAACAGACTCCTATAGCAGGGATTTTCAGGCGGTGTGGAGCGACGGCACAGTGCAGTGCGGGGTAGGCTTGCGTGCGCCTTGAGGCTTTGTACAAGCACTACTAAAATCAATGTCAAACAAAAGTTTTGCCACCAAGTTAATGCAATTTCAGCCAAGTCCAGCAGATCATTGTGACAAGGCTTTGTTTGACATTTTCAGCGATCAATAATTTGGTCGTGACGTTTCGGTATTTGTCCAAAGTGAGCAGCACCAAAAAGAACCGCATCATTGTACTATAGTTTTAGTTAGTTAGAACACAGTACAGGTGTAATGGTGCACTGTGTTGCTCTGTTCAAGTGTTAATAGCTGATAAGTATGAAATCAAAGTTAACTGTAGCAATATTTGAGGGTTTATTTTATGGTGTTTCTGCGTTCAGACGGGACACAGTGGAAAGAGGCTGTACACAGGAAAGATGTGAGGCGGGGTGGGGGGGTTATACGTCGAACTCACAATCGAGCCCACCGAGTCACCAGGGCACCCCATCTGTCTCATGAAAGGGCAGTTTGTTTGTATATGTGTGCGCTTGTGCACTTGCTTCGGCTTTCCTCTGTGTGTGTGCGTGCGTTCGTGCCCATGTATAGGTGTATGTGTACGCGTGTGTAGTCTCATGTCATGGCAGCTGTAGCCTGTGAATTTTTGATGCGACCACTGGTGTGTGGAGAGGATCTTGAGTCTCAAGGTCAAGAGGGTGTGCTTTGACATACTGAGCAGAGAGAGGCAGAGAAGAGGTGGTCTCCTTGATGTTTGTCCTGTTGATAGCATTGCTCAGGGGAATATTCTGTCTGACTGTGCTGGGCTTCCACCTTACTGGCCCCCAGTTTGTCTATGTGGGCTCCTGATATAGCCTGCGGTGGCTTAGCTTCTAAACTGGTTGCGCTTGCAAGCTAACTGGTGTCCTGAATAACTCGATGGGTAGAGCATGGCACCAACACAGCCAGGGTTAGGAGGTTGTTTGCCACTGGGGCCTCCTATGTGAAAAATGCACTATAAGGTGCTGTGGATAAAAGCATCTACTGAATGGTATATATTACAGCATGTTCATGTTCAAACATGGCTAGAAGTCTGTAGGCTACAGGAGAAGGCAGAATATCCGGGCAGGCAGCCCGGTGAAGGCTACATGCGCCATGCTGTTTTTTTTGCAGCACTGTGTTGATGCAGTTCTGTGAAGGCTCCTCACACTGTGGTCGCCCTGTTGCACATATACTACCCCCCACACATGTGCACACACACATTCTCATTTATCCTAAGTTATTCTCACTTGTATTTGTGTACAAATTAGAATGTTGTCAGTTTTTAATACGATTTTTATAATGGCATTTTCTTCATGGTGGACATTCACGGTGATTGGAAAGACAGAGGGAAAGCATGATATGCAGAAAAGATTAGGGCCTGGATTTGAACCTGTAGTGTTGTACACATCTGACCGTTTGGAGACACCAGGACACCCAGAGCACTGTAAGGCGTTTGGGAGCAGATGACTATGCAGGCTCTATTTTGATTTATAGCTTGTTTTCAGCCCTGCAACTATGAAACTGATGTGCATATTGACCCCGAGAAAGCAGGGAATGGCAGAGATAGATTCACAGGGTTGCAGGGGGGCTGTAAGGTGTGCAGTATTCTGTCATATATTGGATTCTATATAGAAAAAAGTAAGAAAATTATAGTAAAAAATGAATTGATGAAAAACAAGCTCACCCACACAGAGCTGGGCTCATGGCTGTATTTTGGTGTGTTACAAAAAATAAACTTAGAAATCTCAATATCAATTTCTCTTTGTGGTGTGAGAAACCAATTCTCTCAACACAATGTCAAAGTATCACTCAATATGAACAACTTATCAACCACTTATCAACCACTCAATATGGCTGTTAATAATTTTTCTTAGTCTCAATAGAGAGGATCTCTGTGTTGTGTGTGTTGTGTGTGTGTGTGTGTGTGTGTGTGTGTGTGTGTGTGTGTGTGTGTGTGTGTGTGTGTGTGTGTGTGTGTGGTGGGGCGGTCGGGGGGCGGGGGGTTATGTGTTAGAGTATGTGCGTGCCTTTGTGTAGAGACAGCAAGAAAGAGGGAGAAGTGTAGTAATCCATTAAACAACCTTCCATCTTCGGATTAGGTTAGGCCATCAGGAGATGGCTCCTTCACTCTGAGAGAGGGCCGAGGTGTGGGTCAAGCATTTAGTAATAAGCTCAGCTGTCCTAGTAACATGTTACCAAGGTTACCAGGCCGACCCTGTCCTAGCAACACCTCACCAAGGTCCTCCATCCCGCCACAGATACAGTGACAGAGCGCACTTGTGCTGCTTGCACACGTCCAGATACACAAGCACATAGATCGTTGTACATTTCCCCACTACTGTAACCCTATCTTTCTACATTTCCTCAGACCATGCTTCCCAGAATTCCTAGGCTTGTCCTGACAAGACCCCATCCGTCCTCACGTGTGATGATGGCACAGTTTCATGTGGCCTTTTTGCCACTCAGCAAAATAAAAGCCTTCCACTTAAGAGCACTATCAGAGGTCAGTTAAGGTGTCTGATATCAGCTGTAGTATAATTGCAGGGGTCATCTCTCTTCTGGCTGGTCAGAGGGATCCTAGCTTCCTCTACTCACTGACCAGCGATCAGAGCATTGAGGCCCGCAGAATGCTGATGCACCATTTGTCTGTGGCATGTTCTGGTCTAGATGATGGATGACATGCGCTGATGCACAGGCTCTAAGTGATTGGGGAAGATTGAAGACACCCAATTCACTTAGCTTTGCTCTCCATTCCACAATCAGGCAATCAGCACAATGGACATGTGTAAAATATACCAGTATGTGCTGGTTATATAAGACCTGCTGCAATGTTAGGGCAACTCTATCATGGGGCCTGCACCACTGTTGAGCCAGACCCGCTGCACCATGAGACCTTGTGCCCTACCAAGTAAGAGTCATCTCCATTGAGTAGAACAAGCCATTTAATCTCACTTCTCTTGTACTGTCAGTACAAGATCAGTAGCACCTGAAATTAGTCTGTTGTAGTCCTTACTAGCATGAAAGCTACCGCTAACATATAGACTTGTTCAGCATGAAAGATGATGTTATTAACCAGTAGTCAGATGCACTAGGCATTTGGACAGTAACCTGTCAGTTTTATCTCCTGTTAACATGATAAAGTTAGCACATTTTACTGTCAACCAAATGTGAAAATGTCAGCATAACTAGATGTTTGGATTTAGTTCACTGATGGTCTAAAATTACTTGGTTTGGATGAGAATCTTGAAGCTGTGATTTTTGTTTTGCCTTTTTTCGGCTTAGCCTGTGTGTGAGTGTTTACATGATGATATTTCCTGTCTCTGGCTCTTTAATAAGGAATGTATGTGTTGAGACAGCCACTTCATGGAGTAGCAGAAGGTGTTATGCTCCCTGCTTTGCAGCCATGAGAAGATGAGAAAGTATTGATCATTATATTGTAGATCGTACACTTTGAAGAGTGCAGGATAATCACCTGCATTTGGATGTTTGTCTCTTTAGTCTCCTTTCAGAATGTTGAATGTGAATATCCTGAAATGGCTTTGATGATTTTGTCATTGATTTTCTCCATAGTGCTGGGCTGATTTCCTTTTGATGAGCCGTTGAGTAATTCCAGTTCGCATGTGTGGACTGAGGACGACGAGGCAAGACTAATGGAGCAAGTTGGGTACATCAACACTTAGTCATACAGCCAAACAAACATCTTTTTCATTTGCTGGGCAGATTGGAATTGCCATGATGTGATCGTGAACATGAATCACTGTTTATGTTCATAAACATGAACATTTAGTCCTAGATAATGTAACCCCTGTATTCCATCCAGGATATGTTTTCATATTAGTTTAAAAATGTTTTCAAAAGTTTGCTTTGTTATTTTGTATGGGCATAACAGATTATTCTACAGTGAATCGCATTGCTGTGCCTTTGTGAAATACCCCCCCCCCCCCCCCCCCAGGGCATGCTCCCTCAAGGCCCAGAGCCACTGTTGAATGTTTTAATCCTTCTTTCAGAGTGTTGAATGTGAATGTCATTGAGTGTCCTTCATGAATTTGCCATTGATTTTCTCCATAAAGCAGTTTTCCTTAGGCTATGAGCCAACCAGAGCTACAGGTAGTTGGTTCAAATTGGGGACAGTAAAATAAAATGCAACCACGTCGCATAACCCTGAACTAATATGTAACAAAGTATGTTTGTTCTTTGTGTGACTCAGATCAGCCTCCAGTTAATATATGTTACGTGTGTTTGATTGCTTCAAATAAGCAAATATGCTCAGCTAACCTTCCCTGGGTAAATAAAGGTTATTCGTGTATTTAATTTTTTTAATCTAAGTTGCTTTTGGTAATTTTGTAGTTTAAAGGAAGATCAGGCAGAGCACAGGAAGGCAGGGAAGGAAAGGAGAGGTGGGTGAAAGAGAAGAGTATAGTTTTAGCAGCATATGTGTCACAGATCTTTCTGTCTCTGATGGCTGGTGTCCATCAGATCTCTGGAGCGTGGCGGCCTCAGCTTTGGAGCTGCACTGGGCAGACGCACACAAACACATAGAGACACACACACACACACACACTCATACGCAAGCACATACACATAAACACACCTACTGTAGGCACTTGTTGTAGGTGACAGCTATGGCAAAAACTAAAATTGTGACCGAAGGGGACCAGGAAGGAGGGAGAAAGATCACGAGACATTCAATTCTAAAACACACAACATTAGAAAGAATTTGAAGAAGTAACGCTATTACTAACACTACCAAACCAACCAAGTCCCACCATAACGGGGATAAATAAATAAACTAAATAAACAGCATTGCCCTCTCTTGACAGAAATCATCCAGTGTACAGTAACAGATAAAGGATCCCAGCCTGACAGGTCTGCCTGCCTTTGGGATCCAGGGGTTTGCCAGGCAGCTCGCGTCCTGAGAAGAGACTGAGAGAGTCTAGCCACAGGGGAGTTCGATTCCCCTCCCCTGTCAGCCTGCTGCATTAGCTTTAGACACACACATACACATATACACACACACACAATCACAAGTTCTTATCTCAAAGGTGCTATGTGTAGCATTTTAGCATCAATAAATCTTCACCACATACATTTTTAGTCATTAGTTTAATTACCGTAAACAATTGAGACCATCACAGACCATCTAGCCTGCACTGCTTTTTACATTGTGCACCACCAGGTTTCATGCCAAATTTGCAAGATTGAAACACAAAGGCAACCCGCTTTATGGCGTAAAACAGGAAGTGGGATGCTCTTCTACCAGCACAAACGGAACTCAGAGTTTCTCACAAGGGTAAATGGTAGAACAAGCGAAAGTCTGATGGAAAAAATTGCTATTGGCTCTTACTCTTCATCTTGCTCTTCAAAACAAATGCATGTGGGTCGCAATGGGTTTTATGGGGTCTTAATTCATTTTGAGAAACACTAACAATACCTCTGGTGTGAGATAATTTACCAATCGTTTGGACATGGTCTCATTTGTTTAAGGTAATCATACCTGTTATATCTGTTTTGTCGAAAGCACTTTTTAACTTGACTGGGCTTGACTTGACAGTGGTGAAACACTAATTTGGAAGACTCGGCGAACAAAGGTGTGCCGTAGCGTGCGGAGTTGTGGGATCAAATCCTGCTCTGGACCAGTGTTGCTTGTCATCATCTCTCTCCCAGCTCTCCTTTCCGTCTCTCTCCTGTCTTATGAAGCTGTGTTGGTGCACACAGCTGTCTCACTTATTATGGTAAGACATATGTATGTTAGACAATATGCAATGGGGAATGGGCTTAGAAAGACCCTGGAAAGTCCTACGGAATGTGATCTTGAGCATAAGAGAAGTAGCTGGACAGATATTGTTAGGAGACCTTGAGCATGCAGCCGCACACAGAGCAAGAAGTAGGGCCAGTGTGAGTGAGTCCAACAACAGTTTTACTTATGTTTTACTTTAGTTTAGTTAATTTATAGTATATTTTTTTTGCTAAAATATAGAAACACAGTGATTCAAATATGAGAACGGAAAGAAGAGGAAAATGTATGGGTGGGTGTGTGGGTGAGATAAAAAAAATATATATATTATATGAAAACATCTAATCTCAAAACAGAAACAAGCAAACAAAACAACCCCAAAAACCAAGATGACCAGCCAAGACAACTGAATTGGATAACAGAATCTAATGACGCCAGAACACAAGACAGTGGAGAATGGTATAACAATAGCAAGATGCAGAAAATTATCAAATTTGTAAAATGACGAGAAAAAGGGAAGGACGGACAGAAACCAGACTCTGCGGTTTGCAGTTCTCCTCTCCATAGGACAGGAGGCCCGGTTGCTATGGCGATGCAGTATTTCTCCAGAATTGCACATATTGATCCACAGAGGCGTCAACGGCCAAGCAGGAGTGAGGAAAAAAAAATGTGTGCGTGTGTGTGTGTGTGTTGGGGGGGATGGGCTGTAGGGTAAGAGGAAAGACAGGAACATAGAGTAGGTTGGAATAGAATCACCAGACAATGACTCTGCTACAGAGGACACACACACATTCCCTAGTATTCCTTCTTAAGCTAGTCCCTTCACAACTGTGCTCCTAGACATTTCTTTCATTCCAATACATTTTGAAATTCATTGTTGGCTCAGATGACTAATGATAGCCATGACTCCTCTATCACAATTGTGTTGTTTACAGGTTTAAAGAAAGCTTGCTGCAGGATAATGCATGAATTGTGTGTGTGTGTGTGTGTGTGTGTGTGTGTGTGTGTGTGTGTGTGTGTGTGTGTGTGTGTGTATGAATGCACACTGACTTTCTCCAAGCGATATACAGAAAACAGCTTGCAGGCAAACACCAGTTAAAGCAAAACATCCCTCCTACATCCCTCCTAAAACAGAATTCACATATGTTATTCCTTGTATGCTCGACAGTTTAATCAATATTTGTGCACATGAAAAACTGTCTCCCAAAGCTGGAAACCAGAAAACCAATGCTCTAATATGTGATGTAATCAAAAGGCAAGCTTGGAGCTGTTTCACTGCTAATTATCGGGGAATGACTTTGTGAAAGCCGACAGTAGAATGTGTTTTTAAAACAACTCTGAAAATATATGCCCATATTCCTGGAAAATCTCCTTGAGTACTGTCAGTGTCCACAGATTCAGTTTCCTATTCCTATTCCTATTACCAAAGTATTTTTGGTAACATGACAGATTACATCTTTGGGCTTGTCATTACCGGCTTCAGAAGAGATTTATTCATGTACAAATACACAAAGCTTGAGGAAAACTGTCCAAGATTAAAAGAATGCATTCAAATTGTATCTTACTAACTACATTTGATGTGTTGATGAAGCAAATGACAGCTCTAACTCGATGACATGAATTTCAATGTATGTTTTCCTCATGATCCCTTAACAATTAGCAAACACATGAGAAAATGTAAATACATTTACTCGGGCAGATATGCTGACAAACAGCCACAGTGCATGTGTTTGTGTGTGCGCGCGCGTATGTGGTATTTAACGAATATGAAGGCTATTAAGTTAGTGAGCAAGCAGAGATGAAGGGAGCGGGGAGGCTGTTTGAAAAGCTGTGTGGATGTGAGAGCTGAATTCCTTGAACGCTGTTTGAAAACTGTAATCCCAGCCAAAAGGTCAAAAGTCTCAGACGGTTTTTTATTTGTGTCTTTGTGTTGCTGTTTTAAGCCCAGAACACGCTTTGTACTCCGTTCAAAGAGCAACACGAGGGGTCTGTGAGGGGATTAGTCTGAATGATGACGGTGGAGGCGGTGAGGTGCGTGGGCGCGTGTGTGTATTGCTGCTGTCAGATCAAAACCTTGTATCTCTAAAGTATACATTAGTATGAGTACAAGTAAAGTACCTGTTTCAAACCTGCAGTAAATTAGGAGTACTTTGCATCCAAAATACATTATATTTATTTCAAAGACTGTAATTTGAATTGTCTTATCAACATTGGTCATTATCTACTGTTGTTTCTAAATGTGTGGAATAATAATATTATTCTAAATCCTTTTTTTCCTTTCAAACGTCTTTCCAACCACGAGCTGTAATGTGATTTTTTTCTGATTACTATTACCAATTTTTGTAATCAGATTATAGACTATAATCATGTTACAGTGATGTGTTACTCTTTACTCTGCTGATCTGGTAAACATATTGACATATATTTCATATAATATGTAGTACTGTGCAAAAGTCAGAGGCCACCCTTTCCTTCATTCATTTTCCAGTCAAACGGCCATTCACAACAGATTGTTTATATTTTGGTGTCAAACAAAAGAGATTAGATATAACATAATTCACTTGCATAAGAATGGTGAAAGTCAAAGGAAAATAAGTGAAAAGAACAGTTTCCAAAACTGGAGTTCAAAAAAGTATTGCAAGATATAGAAAATGGGGCAAGACCTGGTAGACCACCAAAACTATCACCATCAGATAGACAGTACTTCAAGCTTTCAACTTTGAGAGATAGGAAGAAATCAAACTCCACTCTTGCTTCCGATCTGAAAAACTCAGTTGTTACAGAAACTACAGGTGTTTCTGTCGATCCTTCCACTGTGAGAAGACAACTCAATGCTATGGGTCTGAGAGGAAGTGTAGCTGTCAAAAAGATGCTACTGAGAAAAGGAACTCGAGAACAGAGAAGAAGATTTGCACTAGAACACCGAAACTGGACACCTGAGATGTGGAGTAAGGTTTTATGGACGGATGTTTGGAAGTAACAGAAGGCAGTATGTACGCCGCGGAAGCAATGAAAGACTCTTGCAACCATTTCTACAACCATCAGTCAAGCATGGTGGAGGATCAGTGCAAGTTTGGGGATGTATAACAACAGCTGGAATTGGGGATTTGTTTTTGATTGAAGGCATCATGAATGCTGATAAATACAAACAAATCATAATACATCATGCAATACCCTCTGGTCAAACGTTTGATTAGGGAACAAATTCATTCTACAGCAAGATAACGACCCCAAGCACAAGCACACTGCTGAGAAGCTGCTGGTGTTCTCGGCCAACGGACCGGCCACCCCTGAGCCCAGACCTCAACATCATTGAATGTGTTTGGGATTAGTTGGATCGTGAGAAGCAGAAAATGCAACCGACTTCTAAGACTTCTGAGCTTTGGAGGTGTTTACAAGAAGCATGAAAAAATATCCCTGCAGATTTCTTTGAAAAACTCAAAGCAAGTCTCCCGAAAAGAAAGGAAACTGTAATGAAGGCACACACTAAATACTGATGCACCTGTGTGTATCTGTAGGTCCTCCGAACCCTATAGAAGAAAGATTTGAAACTCCAATGAATGCAAGTGATCTAAGTGATCACCTACAGTATATAGTGAAAAATCTGATTATATAAAAAATATATATTATATCTGAGTGGTCTGTTCTTCCAGGATAATCTCAGTAAGAAAGGACTTCCCCATTATACACACATTTAATAAGGGTGAGAACCACGTGAACCAGATCTCAGCCCAGTTGAACCTTTACAGGAGATTCTGAAGAAAGACCCAAGACAGCAGGTTTCCACAACCACACCACAAACAAAATGACTGAAGCGCCAAAACAAAGCAGAATCTCTTCAATCACCAAGTCCAATAAATGTACTGGTAATGTACTTGGTGACACAACAACTCATGTAGTGGCAATATGTGCAACAGGACCATTCAGACCCACGCCGGCATCTAATATCCTATAAGAATTGCCACTATTTGTTCACATGTTGTGCTATCAATCCGTTTGCAAGAGTGTGTATCACTTTTTTCAAATCATGGTCATGTCATTTTGGAACAAAACTATTCTTTCTCACACAAGATGTGTTGCATCTAGCAGAGATCCAGACACTTGTAGTGTCCTTGCCCAGGCACATTCAAAGCAATGTGCATTGATTGGCATCACCTGAATTTTACCCCTATAGCTTCATGTATCTAAGTTTGCTTTGTGAGTGATGGGTCACACTGCTCTCACACTGAGAGAGTGGAGCTTTTCAGGGTTCAAACACCCTCAAACGCACACACAGGCATACTCAGACACACACACACACACACACACACACACACACACACGCACACATCAGACAAACACGCTGTCTTATTCGCATGCTTCTAGTGCAGCACTAGATAAGCATGGGGAATCACTTGAGAGAAAAAAAAACCCTGGGAAGGCCTGTCAGGTAGCAAGGACGCATACAAACACACACACACACACACACACACACACACACAGAGAGAGAGAGAGAATACACAGACAAATGTTGCACAACACACAGTACACAGAGCTAGGCCAGGGGTCTTCTGGCCAGGGACGAGAGTAGAATTTAAGAGCCTCAATCACTTTCTCAAAAACATCTAATCCTCCGTCTTTTTACCACACACACACACACGCACACACACACACACACACACACACACACACACACACACACAGCACCTCTTCCCTCTCACACTCTTTTGCCCTCTTTTCCAGTGTGTGTGTGTGTGTGTGTGCTCGTGTCAGAGTGTGTGCATGTGTATATGCATGCCTTTGTGTCTGCCTGTGCGTGTCTATTTGTCAGTGTGTTTATTTGTCTTTGGATTGTGATGGGGAAGGTGTGCTCGGAGACTTTGTTAGCCCCAACAGAGCATTGCTGCCGTGTGTTTCAGCTCAAGGTCTCAGCCTCCGTCTCTGGCTGTGGTCTCAGCTCCTTCCAGCTGCTCCTGAAAGCTCCACTCTGCCTGAATGAGCTGCTAACCTTGGCACCAAATCAATATCAGCCAAACTCTTTGAAGAATCACAGATGGAACTGGCCTCACTGCTCTGTGCTCTCTGTGCGCTCGGTGTGTGTGTGTGTGTGTGTGTGTGTGTGTGTGTGTGTGTGTGTGTGTGTGTGTGTGTGTATGTGTATGGAAAGGGTGCATGTGTACAAGTGCATGTGTGTCTGTGGGTAATTGCTTCCCTGCTTGGCCTGGCTCCAGAGAGTTGCACAATGTGATGGTTGAGTATCTGTTCTCATTCATGATTTAGGGCGAGGTTAAGGTTGGGCTAAAGTGTCAGGAAAATCCTCACCACCACCCCAACTCCACACACACACACACACACACACACGCTCTTATTTTTAACATTCATCTTTTTTTATTCATCACTTTTGAATTTGTTGGTCAACTCCTTTATTACCTGTTATCCTGTGAGAAAGAAGATTCTTTTCAGCCAGCTTTGTCCTTGGTCCGCGCACACAACACACAACGCACACACGCTTCCTGTAACCCAGTCTTGTATCATCTGATCTGGGTGTTGCTGAAGCTGATCGATAGCTGTGTTGAAGTATCTCAGGGTATGATGGGATGCTGCATTCACACAGCTACAGAAACATATCAATAGTCTGAACGCTCAGACCCATCATCTCTGTTTCCAAATACAATTAAATGGCTTCTTTCACACAAGTGCACACATACACACACAAACATTCACACAGACACACACTTGAATAGTTCATATGAGGGATCTACTATACCAGTAATGGTGTAAGAGACTGAACCAATACCATGCTAGAGAGGAATCAGAGAGGTTCCCCACTGTTCAAGGACCGGTCCAGCGTGATTGGAGGTTTTTGATCATTTCCTGCATTCCCTTACTGTTTTAAATCACTGTAGATTGTTTCCAAGTACTTTCATCACATTATGAGAGATGTGCTATTTTGTAAAAGTAAATATTTTGAAAACCTAAATATTCTAAGTTACTCTCAGTAAAGAAGAAGGCTGCAAATTAAAGCTTTAATTGTGTAGCTTTAAGTTCTGCTTCATTTTACGGACTATAGCTGGAGGAAACGTCTTTGTTTGTACGTTTGTAGGTTGGCTTGACTGAGTTGTGAATGACCGCAGAGAACGTTAGCTATTGGTTGAAATATTTATTTTGGAGAGGAAAAAGTGGAAGCTCCCGGTATCCTTCATCTTCTCGTTTACAAGCAGACTCTCCTGTCTCACCACTCCTGTCTCATCTCTGCTCTCGCTGTGTTCCTCTCTTTTATTACCTTGTTGGCCGTGACTGTTTTGTCTAACTGTCATTTTGCTTTGATACTTGCAAAGGTAGAGCTACAGATGTCTCATTTTGCAAATGTCAGCTTGGCTAAACTACTAGCCATGTTGTATTTAATGGCAACATTCACTAACTGAAATTTGATCAGTATGTATGGTTTAGCAGTGAGCTGATCGTTGTGACATAACCACATAATGACACTTAAAAAATTGGGGTTTGGCTAAATAAAAGTAAGGGAAGAGGCTATGAGTTTATTCTCATATAACGCTGTACACTCACGGAAATTGCGGCCAATCTGCCAACCTAACTGGGTGCTTAATGTCTGATCGCTTACTTCCAGTCCAAATTGGTCTATTTAGTGCCTACTGGGCATTTGTAAGAGGGTTGGGTGAGTGCAAGAGGGACTGAAGCAGAATAATACAGAAATTGCAGGGTGTGTCGCCTGCCCAAGCACTGAACTCAGGATGATTAGTGGATCATACAGACCTTAGCTTTCCTCCACCAATGATGGAGAACTTCATCTAAACAGAACTTCATATGTCTGCAATACATATTTGTTGTTTATTTCATTTACAGATAGTGTTTAATTTATAAAAATGGTAAGCTGGTAAAATATAAACACTGTGAGTTTTGGGTTCAAATTGTAACAATGCCTATATGCCTATATATCATTTCTGTAATTTGGGACCTTTGAGTGAGGTAATGGACAGGAACCTATCCAGTCAGAGTGATTTGGAGAATGTAAAGAACGGACTAGGGCACTTTTCACACATCAAGCTACTGTCTTCTGACTCTATTGAGGGGAAGGACAGCCACACAATAACAAATTTATTCCTCTGATTGTACTCCGCTGTCATTTTTCTCTGTCTTTTTCTTTCTGGTCTCCTCTCTCATTCCTTTCTCCTTTCTCCTGTCCTCATTATTTATCTTTAGTCTATTCTATTACCTTCCCCCCAGTTCTTATGCCTTCCTGCCTTCTCGTATTGATTTTCATTTATAGGTTTTCATCCTTTTCACTCCCATTTCTCTGCACCGATGGCACCCGTGCAACCTGCCTCTCACTCTGCCTCTGTCTTCCCCTCTCCACAAGTAAATGCCGTCCACATTCTCTCCCTTTCCTTATGTTATAATATCAGATACTTCTGGACGTTGCGACACCGAGCGGCTGGGCTGCGACAAAGAGCAGGCACCGTGGGTGAAGAGGTCTCAGTAGCTTGTGTGCATTATGCTATTCAAAAGCCATAAAGGTCACTCTCCCTCTTCAGAAAAATAATTTATATTGATCTTTAAGCCTTTCGCTGAAAAGAGTATACTAGTTGATATCAAAAGATTTAGAGTATGCAGTATACAGCATATTCATTGGTATATATGAGAATGTAAAAAGACCTATGATACATGGATGTTGTGATTACTGATGAGTTGGCTGTGAATTATGAGGGTGGGTTGGCTCTAGTGATATTACACTAGATGACTTTTACATACAGTATTTGTCTGTCTCCACTTTCAACAGACGTCAACTTTGCAGCGCTAACAGGGATGAAGAGAGACTGGTAGCATCCTTAGCTGTATCCTCAGGTGTCCCGCGTGTGTCCATGCGGAAAAAACAAAAGACAAGAGCAAAATCTACAAAGGAAACATTATTTACCAAATTAGATGGATAGCTTTCAGATGGTGTGCAAACTGGACGCAGTGTTTGTTTTGACTCTCCAGCCAACAAGGAAGCGGCGGAGTATCTCTAGAGGAAAATGTCAACTTGGAGGAGAGATAACGTAATGGTGGCGTCAAAAATGCCTGCCCTTATTCTCCCGCTCCTTACGCAAACACACTAATATTGATGCTGGTTATTAATTGACCAGACAAAGAGCGGTCCGAGGAAACGGGCTGTTTCACTCTGATAACGAGAGAGCTTGTCTCCGCGTGTCTCAAACCTTCTTGATTAGATTGCAGAATGAGACACAGAGACTGTCCAGGAATGAGTTCACACAATGTCTAGTCTCTTCTGTCAGTGTCCAAGTCTCCTGACAAGCCAAGCCATTTGGGTTTCCAAGACACTGAATATTCATTTTGGAAAAAGAAAATCAATACCTGGAGTAAATTCAAAAGACTCCCCACTTATTAACATGATTGACATTTACATCTTTCTAGCATACAAACCTCAATATGAGTTGATATGAGTCAATATGAACAGTCAACCTCCAGCCTTGTCAATCTGCCCTCACCAAACTCCCCAAGCATTGTTTTGTGATTCAATATCAGTATCAAAAAAGTATTCTTGTAAATTCTATTTCATGACATTATTTTACTTAAATCTTTGATCTTGGATCTTAAATCTACTGTCCATGTTTATTCCCAGGAATTCCCACAGTCATGGCTCATTGATTCAGGTGTCCATGCTGTTGATTTCCTAGATTTTTTGATCTACACAATGAACACACAATGAACGGGAGAAGTGATCAGCTGAGTATGTAGCCATGACCTGATGTTTAGTGCGTTTCGTCATTTTCAAGATTAGCACTCTGAAACCACTCTGCTCCTACCCCCTCCACACATACGAGATTGGAAGACCTGTCTCTGCGCTTTACTGAAAACAACATATCTCAATAAAAACAGCTGTAGTCAAGATCACCTTAGTCAATTTCAAGACCAGCTCCAGTCAAGTTCGAGTCAAGACCAAGGCCAACATAGGCAGTAAACAGTGTACATGTGTTTGCAAATGTAAAAATAATGCTTGAGTTTCTTGAACAGAGATGTAGATCTATTACACTTCAACATCCAACTAATGAATGTATAGGATTTTGAGTAATTACTGGATTTTAGTTTGAGGTGTAATCCCTTAACATGACATCTTGTAGTTCTTCTTGATAGTCACTAAGGATTCAACGCATGAAAGTCGTATTTAGATCATTTGAAATAAAATACAGAAAATAGCACCACTCTTCTGTATATAGAACAAAATATAGACTAAATTATTTATTTATTTATAATTTAAAGGATTTGAGTCTCAAAATGACAAACCTGCACTGTATCTCATACTTTTGTTTAGACTGTAGGCCTTTCTGTTTTTTGTTAAAGGAAGTCCCATGTATTGAGTGTGACTATGACTACTCTATAATAATTTAGACCCACTCTCTGGCAGCACTTTTGATTGGTGGGGAAGCGAATGAATCTGTGTTCTAGTGGAGGCGCCATAAGGGCAATGAAAGTTTGGTTTATGACTCTACAGATGGTTGGCTGTGAGGGACTCAAATCAGCACAGGGTCTTTTTATGGATGCAGCGATTGCACCCTGGAGAAGGTCAGTCACAAATAGTATTCCATTTTCATTCAAACTAGTTATTTTAAGAAGCTTGTAGTTGTCAAGTGTTCCCACGGGATGTGCGTCCATGTTGTCACACCATCAAAGTTTTTATTACTTGTTGAAAAGGTTGCATTTGTGTCACTCTGGGAATTTCTGGGTAGTTAGCACCGATTTCCTACTCTTAGACGCTTGATAAATACGGCCTCAGGTGGAGTAAAATCTCATACTTCTTCCTTTTCTCTTTTGCCTCACCACAGATCTTCACCTCCAATACAATTTTCCTTTTACTGATTGAAAAAATCTAAAAGTGTCCAGTAAAAGAATGGTCTTCGGCCCCATAGCCTGGCATTACCAAGAGTCCTATTTTCCTCTGTGATAGCTCTGAGACATACACACACACACACTTATACACACACACTCACAAACAAAGGCGTGTTGATCACACATCACCCACATTCTGACATCTGAAGACACACACTCACACACACCAACAAACATACACACACTCACAAGCACAACAAAAACATTGATTGACTCCCCCCCCACCCCCCTTCAGAAAAACACTGCCAATCTTCACCAGGCTGTAATTTTATGGCACAACAAAATGAAAGGGTAATTTCAGCGTGATGGTGAGGGAGAGGCACAATCTGAGATAAAGGGACAAAGTTTGGTGTCTAACAGGCCGGTGATGATGATAGCAGCCGCGCGAGGAGAAAGAAAGGCCGTTTGACAAGGCTGACAGCCTCACGCCTCGCTGCCCAGCACAGAAAGACAGGCGCTAAAACACTGCAATTTAGATAGTTTACTGGCCATTGTCAAAACACAAGTGCAATCTGTGGAGGGTTTAACGGGTTTAATGTCACTCAGTAGGACACGTCCCTGCCTCCTACCCGTTGCTTTCCACTACTGGTTTCTGTTCTTTTTTTCTGAACACCTACACAGAGTATACAAAATATTAGGCCCTCAATTAAACAAGCAGGTGAAAGCTGCAATCAATTATTTAACCCGTTAAATCCACTTGAGTGAAGAAGAGATGTTGATGAAGGAGAAGGCAGGTTAAAGAAGGATTTTTAGGCTTTGAGGCAAGAGAGACATTGAGTGAAAAGTGTCTTTCTATTTTGATGCATATGGCATTAAAATGTGGAGACCCTTTTTGATCTTCCCCTGGTCCACCTTTGGGCAACCAACCCAGTCTTTGAAAACCACTGGACAAGATTATATCAGAAGTAGGACAGAAATAGGAGTTTGTGTCCAGAGGATTTTCTTGTGATTAGTCATTGTTGCCTGCTCTTCCTGGCTTTTGTCCTGTTTTTTTCTGACAGATGGTATCGGTTTATTGTGTTGCACTGATGAAGAGAACTAATATCTTTTATTCGGTTTGAAAAACGGCAAGACAGATTGATATTGATAACTTAAAATGGAGGTGTGGTCTGTTGTTTTCAGAGGAAAATGTCCAGCTTCTCCCTCTCTGTTCTCTTTATTGATGTATGCACTCAACAAAGCTGAGAATTCTCTCTGTCTGTCTGTCTCTTGTTTTGTGTCTTCTTTTACCTGCCTCCTATTCTCTATTTCACTTAGTTTATTGGTCAGGTTTTTCATTTTTTTGTTGTTGTTTTTTCAAAAGCACCAGTTATGAAACCTGCACGTCTCCAAACCATCGATGATAACACAAAAGGTCAAAGACTTTATTCTATTGTAGTCTGTTACTGATATTGAATAGCTGTTGATATGACAGCCTGCACTATCATTGAGAACCTGTGTAACTGTAGCACCAAAATGAAAGTTCACACCGCATCCATAGTCGTACGTAGCTGCTACGTCGTGAATCAGAACCTAAATATCGTTCTGATATCAGTTCAGAACAGTTTCCAAAGCTGTTTTGATGTGGATTTTTACCATAATATCATATTGTGAAAATTGCGTGGTCATTTGAGTTGACGTTGGGCTTTTAGCCACATCCTGCACCTCACCCTTTGTCAAATGCTTGCCAGGTTGGTTTCAATTTGGTGGTCTACGATGCCCTTCTCATAGCTGGAGAAGTCAAAACAGAGAGAGATAGAAAGAGAGAAACCGAGAGCAGAGAGAAAGT